>CM046722.1:11295203-11664967 GCA_025584915.1 Monochamus saltuarius
AGAAAATATACCCCCATAATTTTTATATATTTTATTTATTATTAAGGACGCATAACAGATAAAAAATACCTACAATAGTATCCACTAAACTCAAATACAAAAAGAGCAAATGTAAAATACATCAATCAGATATGAAAACTATATAGGAAAATTTCTCCTAACGTGTTTTCGCGGAACATGTCTTTTAACAACATCGTAAAAAATATTAATGTTATTGTGATATTATTGTGTAAAAGTAAACGATGCTATGGTATGGAATACATGATAAATGCATATTAATTTTTAAATAGTTCGCAGCTTGAAAATGATAGAACTGAGATTTCATTTGAGCAATTTTCTATAACAATGAATTTTTAATAAAAATTCTATACAAGTTTGGTGTATGTCTTCAGCAACAAACGAACAACTACAATGACTTAATGTTGACACATTAAATTCGTTACACAGTATTAAATTTAACAGTTTATTAATGTGGTTTTAAAATTATTCTTGAGTTAAAAATTGTCTTGTAATAATATTCCCCTCTGTGTCATATTTTTAACCTATCGTTAATCTCGGGCTGCTTTCCTCAATTATTAAAAACATGATATATTATTCCTCTCCTTAAAAAGGGTGATCCTGAACTATAAGCCAATCACAGGATCGCTGACTTTTTCAAAATTCTTGGAAAGAGTCATGTACAATTTTTTAAATTCCTTTATACAAAAATATAACCTAATCTGTAATAACCAATACGAATTCCAGCCTAAACTTTCCACAAATACAGCGGTTTTCGATTTTCTTCAGTTTGTGTATAAAGCATTAGATAAAAATGGTTATGCAGCTAATATTTTTTTCGACCTAACTCGTGCTTTTGATTCTGTGACTTTTGATTTTCTTTGCACCAAAATTGCATGTATAGAAATTAAGGACATTATTAATGATTGAATTTTATTCTATCTGACTGATAGAAGTATAATTATCAACTTAGGTAATACCATTTCTGCTGCGTCAAAGCTATCCTGCGGTGTCCCACAGGGTAGTGTACTATCACCACTACTATTTCTCATTTTCATCAATGATCTGAATAATTTTATTTTTGTTAACACCAGCCCTCTGGTAAATTAGAAACTTCTAGTGTAACTATTTCCTCTCCCACACTAGAATTACTCGATATCACAGCAAATAAAATTCTCAACAACTTCAATCAATGATGCTACTCCAACAGATTACTTATCAATGTTTCCAAAATCCACTATACGACTTTTCATAAAATAAGAATTGTTGCAGATCTCCAATAACTCATAAATGGCAAGACTTTAGTCAAAGTCCATAACTATAAATTTCTAGGATTAATATTGATAAGCAATTGACTTGGTTGGTGCATATTAACGAGACTTCAAAAAACTAAACTCATTATTCTATGTCACCATAAATCTACAGGGGGCAGTCGGTTATTCTTAACCGTATTTTTGTTCTACAGAAGAAGAATATATAATATTATTCAAATGGACTTTCCTAAACCGTTATTCAAGCAACATAACATTGTATCTTCTTGTTTGAAGCTTGCTTATTTGTGAAGAGAAATCTTCATAAATTTCAGTCGCCTCGGTTCATGATCATCTTACTAGATCGTTTGATAACATTTTTGTTGAACATTTTAATCTTGGTATGTGTAAGAAAAGTCCAGCCCATTTTTCCTCGAATATAAGTGGTTATATCACTTACTTGCAGAACTAAAAAATCTCAACATTTACAGATTTAAAACTAAACTCAAAAAATATCTTGTTGATAAATGCTTTTATATGATTGAGGAGTACTTCAATAGTTAATTAATAAGCACACATTTCTTAAATAATTCTAAGAGAACTAATATAATATATCTATAATCTTGAATGGCTAACTCTCGACAGTTTTAAATTTCGTTTCAAAATAGATTGGTTTTGTTTCATTCTTTCTTTGTAGTTAATAATATTGTTCGTTACTTTTGTATTGTGTGTTACTAACTTTTTCTATGACAATCTTTATATTTATGTGAAATTTATGGCAATAAAAAATTATTATATTATGTCCCATATTACTATAACTTTTATTTTTAAAACATTGCTATATTTTCGATACTTCATTTATAAAATACCTAAGTAACGAAAAAGCAAAATGTTACAGTAATTTCTTTCCAGAATCAAACAAGTGGTGAATTCATCGATGTTGAACTAGATACATATTATCAAGTTTCATTAGCAGCCTATTCGATTAAAGGATCTAGCCCCGAGGCAACTGTTTACAGGTTTGTAAATAGCACTGCAGCTTTAATTACAAGTGAATCATGGATGAGTACCGAAATTATTCTGCTGATTGTGGCTCCCATCGTTATTGTAGGAATTATTTTAATGTTAGTTTTCAACCATTTCTTGGTGAAGAAACAGCAAAAGAATTATTTTAAGGTATTTATAAAAACTATTACTGCTTCAAATTCAAACACTTCTATATCTAGGAAATTGAAGAAAAAAATGTACCAACAGTGAACTACATTCAGACCCAGATGAATGAGGAACACTCGGATGAATGGGAACTTTTGCCCGAGAAATTATTAACAAAAGAGATACTGGGCGAAGGAGCATTTGGAGTAGTCCGAAAAGGAGAATACTATGGCGAAAATGGAAATAGTACCGAAGTTGCAATTAAAATGTTGAAAGGTAAGCGTCAACAATACAGTAATGCTTCGAAATTACATTGAATATTTGGAAATAACATATTCTGATTTCAGATAATCCGTCTCACGAAGAACTGAAACAATTTAGTCAAGAAATAGATATAATGAAATCAGTACCATCTCACCCACACTTAGTTTCTTTAATTGGATGTATAACTCGAGGTACAAATCGTAGGCCACTTTTAATCGTGGAATATTGCTCCAACGGAGACTTACAAACTTACCTGCGAAACGCTTGGAACAGGCTGACTAACAGGTAAGTTTTAAATACATTACACATTATAATATAAAATAGCAAAATAAACACATCTCCAAAGTTTTGGCCTCCTTAGTGGAATGTAAGGAGACCAATGAGACCATGTTTTGTGTATATCTTATCATGAAAATAAAAATTGTACAGTAGCAAACTATTCTTTTTGTTCGAAAATATACAGATATTTTTAAAGTATAAATTCAATTTTGTATGAAATGCCAGGTAATCCGTTTCTTAGTTTGTCCGGAAGAGAATAGTGGCCTTACATCAAAAGGATTTGTCAAATTACCTCACCGAGTGTCGTCCAAATATGCAGTAAGGCGCATACAACAAATTCTAACCCCTAGAAGGAGGCTTTTCAGGCTCTGTTTGCGAATATACATAATGTAAACAAATGATATAAGTTTTCCATACGATCAGACGATTCGGAGATAGCTGGACGTGGCGGTCACTAGCGCGCGCGTTTTCCAACAATATAATAATGGTATTTTAAAGTTTACATTGAAAGGAATAAATGCATTGGGTAATATTCTGTTAGCCCTTCTAAAAATTTCTCTCACCGACAAACGTGTTTCACGCAACCCAACAATCTAACCGCTTGTCAAAGTCACCAAGCTGGAAAATCTGCTCAAATCTACGTATTTTAGCTGTAGTAAAATGTTTGCAACAATCTTTACAACAATTACAACACAAGTGTAAGCAAACATTTAAAACAGAATGCTACGTTATCAAAGTATAGATACGACCACAGTATACTAGTAGACTGTTGGTACGACCTATACAAACTCCAAAAAAACTTATTGGATGAACTTGAAAATTTAATCATTTTTTACTTTCTCTGCAAAGGGAGGCAAGACTTTTGGAGAGGTGTGGAGTACTTAATAGTTTTTCTTTAATGTAGTCACTTGCTTACTGACAACTGATAATATGCCGTACATTTTAGACTTAACAAGGAAAAAATTGCCTTACCAAATTTGCTGGAATATACAAAGTGCGCTTCAAATAAATTATATGACTTAAATGTAGAACAAGACATGGATATTCCACAACCAAAGGAACTAGTTTCTTATGCACGACAAATTGCACTCGGAATGGTAAGTGAAAGCAATTACGCCTATAAAATGTATTTAGATTGATTGTATAGAGGAATTATCCACTGCAATTTGTTGTTTAGTTCATTAGATTGGTACATTTTCCTGTTTATTAACAATACACAGCTGGAACCTGAAAATTCAGCTAACAATAAGCTTCATCTGAAAGCTGCATATCAATTTCTGTTTATAGGAATATTTATCATCTTTAAAATTGATACACCGAGATTTGGCAGCTAGGAATGTCTTAATTTGCAAAGACAACATCGTGAAAATTTCAGACTTTGGTTTGAGCAGGGACGTATATCATGACAAAATCTATTGTAAAACTACTGGCGGCAAACTACCTCTTCGATGGATGGCATTAGAATCGATGACACATCAAGTGTATACCACTCAAAGTGACGTCTGGTCTTTTGGTATTCTTTTATGGGAAATAGTGACATTAGGAAGTACACCTTACCCTGGAGTATCTACTGGAGACTTATTACCTCTTCTTAAAAGTGGTTACCGCATGGAAAAGCCTTGCAATTGCAGTGAGGAATTGTTAGTAGCTTCTATTTTTAAATACGTAGTATTCAAAGACTTGTTTTCAGGTATACAATTATGTGCAAATGTTGGAAAGCAGCACCAAGGGAAAGGCCAACATTTTCTGAACTTCGAAAAACATTAGATGAGTTATTAGAAAGTGTTTCAAACTATTTAAATTTAAATTCAAGTGAATCGGGTGATATTTCCGTAAATAAAATAAATAAAATAAACAAATATAAAAATGTTAATTTTTCTGAAGGATATGTAATACAAATGAAGGGTGTGTAGTATATATGTTTTGAATTAGTGCTTTTACTACATTAGACTAGTTTAAAATGAATCTAAATATAGGTGTATTTTTTATACTGTGCCGTAACTTTTGAGGAAAATGCTTTTGTAAAAGCACAGAATATATATACAATATTTATGTTCTCTAGTAAAACTCCGTAATAGTACAATTTTCTAATGTAGATTATTCTAGATATAAGATATTATTGTGCAGTAGGTATTGATAATAAAATTTAATTTGTAATTGGCTGTATTATTGATCGAACCATTATTTTTTTCAACAATTTTTTTCTTTGGTTCTTACCATGTTTTCGACAAATAAGAACCAAAATGGCGGTGACTGTGAGTACTTATAAAAATGATCTAAGCACACCTCAATTAGATAAATTTAAATAATTAGAGACATTTTAGATAAAATATTATATCAGTCATAGATAAATATTATATATATATATTTATGGGTACACATAAAATCAAAATAATGTCAACAATATGCAAAGAAAT
Source organism: Monochamus saltuarius (assembly GCA_025584915.1). Classification (NCBI taxonomy): domain Eukaryota; kingdom Metazoa; phylum Arthropoda; class Insecta; order Coleoptera; family Cerambycidae; genus Monochamus; species Monochamus saltuarius. The sequence goes on from CM046722.1 coordinate 11,300,563, forward strand.
CCATAGACAGATATAATAATAGCCTTGTTCGCGGTAGCGATTCTGAACTAGTTCAGGATTAATTTACGGATGAGAGCAAGCGCAGTTTACATTTCGGACGGTGAAATTCACTGCGCTTGCGCTCATCCGTAAATTAATCCTGAACTAGTTCGGAATTAATTTACGAATGTGCTCAAGCGCAGTTTGAATTTGATCGTCAGAAATGCAAACTGCGCTTGCTCTCATCCGTAAATTAATCCTGAACTAGTTCGGAATTGCAACCGCGAACAAGGCTAATATAATAGCCTTGTTCGCGGTAGCGATTCCGAACTAGTTCAGGATTAATTTACGGATCTGCTCAAGCGCAGTTTGAATTTGATCGTCGGAATGCAAACTGCGCTTGCGCTCATCCGTAAATTAATCCTGAACTAGTTCGAATGCTACCGCGAACAAGGCTAATATAGTAATTAAATATAGAGGATATGAAATGAAAGCTTGAATATTTGTTTAAGTAAATTATTAGGATTACTTATGACCAGCGGGCCATATTTGTTTTGTGCCTTCTTGCAATGGCGGAGCAATAAAGATTTAACTGATTGGGAATTGAAATGAAATTGAGAGTTCTGGATATGAAGAATTATTTGGTGCTATAGGCTGGTTAATTTTACAGTCCCTTATAAAACAAAGAAGAAACCACACTGTACGCCAATGACGTGTTTACAAACAAAATAATGGGAAATTAAGAACACAATTCATATCGTACGTGCAGATGATTGTCTCTCTCGCACCCACATACAATGAAGTATTTCTTTGCTGAGTTTCATGTGCCTCCTTTTGTCTGCTCCTAGGTGTGGTATACTCGCGACAAGATTTCAGACAACTTACGTTGTTATACAAACAAATGAATAATTCATTATATTTCATTAAAATATTTAAGAAACTGCAACTGATAGTCATAAAACTATATACTACACTAAAAGTTTGCATTATATATTGCACTAAATTGCAAAAAATTATTGTTTTTAACGCGACCAAATATCGAAAATTACTTTGACAATAAAAACAAATGTGTAACGTCAGCCGTGACGTAAGACGTCTGAATTCTTGACGCGAGTTTACCTTTCTTTGGATGCGCAATGGAACTAAACGCATTCCATATCGGACATTTCAGTTCGCCGTCTATATTTTTTCCAGGTTTGTATTTAGAAGTCTATGGATGTGCATTGCAAAGAAGTTATGATATTTGCACATTATTCGGTATGAGTGAAGGTTGCAGAGGTTGTGGTTGTGGCTAAATCACGGCTAAATGCGCAATGAACACACATGAAAATCTATTTCTTGACAAATCACCATGCTCCTTGACCGCGCGAATGTGCGCGGCTAAATGCGCAGTCGTCTAAAAAAAATTAATATGGAACCTCGACATCTATCAAAGGAGCTGACATCAAGGCGGCGGACTGTAATAGACTGTGGTAGCTGTGGTATAAATTGAAGTATTTAGAAGAAGAAGACGAATAGACAACATGTCATTTTTGACATTACAAACGAATGGTCAACAGCTGACACCCCTAAAAAATGTTTTGTATAAAAGAGAAGTAGCATTCTTCCTTCGTTTATTTAGTTTTTTCTTGACAGGTAAATATTTAAACAAGTAGCATAAAAAAGCATCATCTGAAACTATTGTCTAACAGTAGTGTAGTGTTATTTTCTAATGGATTTTATTTTTGTTTATAACTTACTAGTGCTGTAAAATGATGCCAATAAAAGATAATCAAGATGTGGCTTGTTTTTTCTGCACTAAACACACCACGTGGAAGGGAAAGTATGTATAATAAATTACATATCACAGTCATCATTACTAAAACACCAACTTTTCAGATATAAAAGGATATTTTCCGTTGGAACCATGGGCATTACAACCTACAATCCATCCAACTTAGAAGTAACAAATAGATGGGCATACAACGATTTTATATCAGTTCAGCCAATTAAAGGAGGAGTCCCCTATGAGTTTCAAATTACAATGAAAAAGGAGAGGAAAATAGATAAAATGACGTTCTCTACTGAACATAGAACACATCTTTTGACGGAAGCCTTGAAATTTAGGAATTATTTTCTAGAAAGACCTAAAGAGGTTTTGGTGAGTCAGCTCTTTCTCAAATTATTGCTTAATAGAAAACATTTCAAATGAACAAGATTTTTTAATAATTTTCTAAAAAACAATATGCTGCTAAGTACAATTTTATCAAAAATAAGCTTACATCAACTCAAATAAATATTATCCTGCTTCCTATTACAAGAAACTGAAATATAATTTTTGAATATCAGCAATAGGTAATGAAAATGATGAGAGCTGTGGATAACACTTACTCTGGTTTCATATTTATCTCTTTGAATTTTGCTTACTCTGCAGTAGTAAGGATTTACAATACTGCATAGTGCATAATTAATAACCCAATATTAATTTAATAAAATGAGCCTCATCCAAGTCCGCTTTTGCAGACTGTTAATAAAATAAAAACACTTATAGAACAATATGTTTTTAAACCCTTTATCTGAAATAGTAAAATTGTATATATTAAATATATTTTATGATTTGGGACTATAAATAGAAATCAATAAAAAACAATATTGATATTTTTATCAAGTATTGTATATTAATTGGTTCTAAATAGAATGTATTTGTTACCTGTAGACTTTGCCTAATTAAAATGTTGTTCACATTAAAGCACAAGTTATATTTTATGTCTGTTCCTCAGAGATTGTCTGCTGCATTAATTATTATTTTAAATAAATTACTATTTTCTCTAGTAATATTCTTTGAAGCTAATCATACTTTTAAATAAATTTATAATAAATTCAGTTCAGGATTAATTTGACTAATTATTTGCGTTCCAGTTCAAAGATATTAGAATGAGTAATACTAAGCTTTCCGTAATAAAACGATAACCTTATTTACTTAATTTATCTATAATTATTATGCAATATCATCTTGATTTGAATTCTGCTCTGAAAATAGTATTAGGTGTACCTACCTAATTATCTGATAGTATGAGGATAAAAATAGTACAATATAGGTAATTAAATTGTTTATATTTTCTTAGTTACCTAATGTGTGGTATTATATGTATATGCTGAGAGCTACAAATCGCAATAAATAAAAAATGTAACATTTTGGGATTTACTGAGATAACGTAATTTGTTACTAGAATTAGTTTAAAATAAAGAATGTAGATATTATCACAAATACAAAATAAATAGAAAAGATGAGATCACTGATATTTTTTTTTTTTTCAAACTAAAAGCTGTATGAAGCTATAACAAATTTTCAGCAATTATTATTGTTTTTAAAATTTTGTTGGTAATTTTCGTATGAAAGACAGTAAAGTTATCTTGATGGACGAGATCTATAATTGTCACTTATATGTCTATACAGGGTGATTCAAGCTTATCCGAAAACATTTACGAAAAATGGAGTCTGTATCATAAAATTTTTTGTTTAAAAATCCTTATAGTTTGGAGAAAAAGATTATTGAACTTGTAGAATTTTCAACCTTTACATTACTGGGTTACTGCAGTTTCTAGCGTCATCGGAATACTGAAATTGTATTAACAGTTTTCCGATACTGTTTACATTAGTTTTCAGGTATCAAACAAAACTTATGTGTATAGCAACTTGGCGTGGATGTATATTGTTTTAATTTATGGTGAAGTAAGACAAAATATTTAGCAACTGTTTGTAGAACGATTTTCCGATTGACATGTGAGTGCAGCTACTTTTACCGTGGTAATGCAACGCGGGCACGACACAGAAAATTTGTTAGCGAATTGTGAAAGAGGTGGAGCTCCAGGAAGTCCAGAAAATCCCCAATATGCCAATAATTTACTAGTTCAAAATAGACCAGAAACATTAGTTGTAGAAACTGAGTAATATGAGTCCAAATGTGTTTACACATTGATTTACAAAATTTTGAACAGACATCATGTCAAATTATTGTATTAATTGAATCCGCAAATAAATTTAATTAATAAATAATAACAATAGTGGCAAAAGCAGTTGAATTTGCTGATATAAAATAAGTTTTATAAAATTTGATGTATTTCTTTCTTTGGGAAATTTTTTCTATTTTTTGTCGCCATGGTCATCAACTGAAGGCTTTGCCTTACGTAAGTTCAGATTTTACAGTGGATCAGTTTCCTGTGTCGTACAGAAGTGTATTTTTAAATCATTTTCGAACTGCCCTTTTTGATTTATTTTACATAATTGTATTTGTAAGTCAGATAAATTCTGAATCACCCTGTATAGAACAGTAGTTACAGAATAACGATGGTAACTAGTCCAATTTTCACACTGCACAATTTCTTATGCAGGTTCTAGAATATGTTCTATATTTTTATGAACAAAATTATTTGATTTGTTTTCTATATGCAACTACAAAAATAGCATAGAATATAATTATTCCAAAAATTGTATAAACAATTTTTGCAGTGTCATATGGCTCTCAAGATTACTATTAGGAAAATGCAGTCATTTATTCATTTGAATTATGATTTCTTTAAAATAATATTTTTGAATTAATGAAGAGAATAAACAATATATAACGTGAACGTGGTCAAACATCAATTTCAGAAACAATATTTTTTATTAAAAAATACATTTGTTTGAACATTTTTTAGCGGTATCAAGCTTATAAACATCACTGGTCAGACATAAGACTCCCTGTAATATTAGAAGTAACACCATATTCCCTTGATCAATTAGATCCAGCCACTAACAAGGTTTTAGCCAGTTATAATTTTAAAGATTTTGAGGGTATATGTACAGTATCTGATTATCCAGGTAACAATCAATTTCTACATTATATATTGGACAGTAACAAATTTGAACTTTTAGGAGGATTTGTTATTGTTTGTGGCGGTTTTGGTAGGCTGCATTTATTTCAAGCTGTGGACTTTGAAGATATTAAAATAAAGATTCTAGAATCCGCTACTGTTAATATAGGAATAAATATTAAGGTATTGAGCACACCGATAAAATTAGAAGATTTTCAGTGTCAACGTTTCGGAAAATTTAGGTAAAATGTTATAGTAAATTGTATTTACAAATTCAAACATTGTTTTTTTTTCTTTAAGCGATGATGAGTTTGTCACGTCAGTGTCTGAGTTTGCCGTTTACAAAATTCACAAAGCGAGACACTCGGAACCGGTTAGGAGGACTTTATGTCTATCTGAACACTGCCTATTAGAACGAGATCCACAGACTTACAGCATCTGCACTCTCCAGCCTTTGAACAATATTTTTGCTTTAATACGTGATAATGATAACCCTCAGCTTTTCAGTATTCAATATTTTAGTGGACAGATTAGGACTTACACTACTACAGACAGGTAATATTTGCTTCGCAGCTATATAAAATGATAAGAAATTACGTATTTTGTGAATTATTCCAGGGATTCATTATTAGCCTCCTTACTAGATGGCGTGAGAGCTGCTGGCAACAAAGATGTACACGTTACTATGGTTCCTACAGAAAGAGGTCTTAGGTTGGGACCTCTCTACTTGCCAGTTGAAGAAGAAGCAGAAAGCTTGCATTTGAAACTTTTGTTGAACCCACCGGCCATGAAACCTTTCTCCCAATGCGTGAGAAGGTTTAATGCTAATGTACCCTACAGTGGACTTTTGTACAGTATTACACAAGAGGTAACTGTCGCTCGCATACATTTCTTCACAATGTACTAATTTTATATTTCAGGGAATATTTTCCGAAAATAAAGAAAAGCTTATCACCGGAGTATTGCAGTCACTAGTATCTAAAGAAGGCGATCAGAAAGTTATAACCACAATGGAGTTAGAAGCACAGTTTCACGCTCTCAGACGATTAGTAGCAAGCAAAGTTGGCTACGCTTGTTTTACAAAGCTACCTGGGTAAGGATATTCTTCCATTTCTTTAATCATAAAGGATGCTTACTATTTTATACTTAGTTTTAGGGAAGCAATAGGTCATAAAGTTGTTTCAGCTTTAAAACGAAACGATTATGCCGTTACGCAAGCAGCCATAGATATGATTTGTGCCTTGATGCACCCCATGCACGATGACTACGATTTAAGACAAGAACAGTTAAATAAATCATCCCTTTTACAAACTAAACCCTTTTTAGAGAGCTTACTTAACATGTGGACCACCCATATAGTAAGTTTTCTTTGTAAAAAATGTGTATATTTTATTTTTATATAGATGTGTTATTAAAGAAATTTTTTAGGCACAAGGAACAGGTGCACTGATAGTTTCAGCCATGCTAGACTTTTTAACATTCTCCCTCTGCGTACCTTACAGCGAGACGACTGACGGTAAACATTTTGATACCCTTCTGGAAATGGTTTCGGACAGAGGCAGGATGCTCTTCAGGCTATTTCAGGTAACAAGCCAGTGATACACAATGGCTTAGTCTACTAAGTTGGTAGGGAATTTTGTTGAGAGAGTTGAAAATTGTTCTCCCGTCACTTTTGTTCCCTCACAGTGGAAAATTTTTAACGTTCCCTCTTCTGATTGGTCAAAAACCCGTTTGTGGGTGGAGCTACTGGGAAACGTGGTGGGGGAGAGAAAAATGGAGGGGGAATTTTCAACTTCAAAGTATCCTACTTGTCTTCAGCTGTTATACCTTCGTGATCAGGAATATTAGACAACCAAACTTACAAGTATGGTAACACTGGTTACCATAGTGTTAAAATTTTTGTTCTTTTAAATTACGTAAAAAGTGCCATAAATTTTCGCGGTTCTGATATGAACTTTATTTTTAGTTCAACAAGGATTATTTTTCAGAAATGCACATAAATTTTGGTGAACACTTCTAAGTTCAATAAATAAACAGATGACAAAATTACAAACATATCGGAATTGATACTTGAAAAAATTAAACTTATTTGGCATCAAATGCAATCTAATTGGGATTAGCCCAGAAGTCGGAGACTTGTGCGGGAGAGGGAGCGTCACATTATTATTATGCAGACCGCATTTGTTGAGGGCAGTGTGACTATGATAATATTTTTTCCCAACTTTAGCATCCATCAATGGCAATCGTGAAAGGCGCTGGTCTCGTCATGCGGTCCATCATCGAAGAGGGAGAAACTGACGTAGCCGAGAAGATGCAGAATCTAGCTCTTGCCGAAGGTGCTCTACCAAGACATCTGCTTGCTGCCTTATACACGCAAGGAACCGACGGGAGATTGCTTACGCACAGGCAGCTGTCTAGGCACCTAATCGGCCTTTGGGTCACTGGAAATCCGACGGCAATGAACCTGCTGAAGAGAATAATGGTAAATGTTTTGATTGTGGATTTTTAATGAAAATATTTACTAAACATCTTTTTTAGCCAACTGGGCTTATAACTTTTTTGGACTCTAACGACGAGGTCCCCAAAGAGGCCCTAGAACAAGAAATGTTAAACCACAGAAATAACCTGAAATTAGCGCAAGACCATGCCAGTAAAGAAAAGAAGAATCCAAACTGGGCGGTGTTGGAAAGACAGATCAAAATGGTGGAGAAGAGGGTGGAACACTACACAAACTTGGCGATGCAGCATTGGGGTGCTAGGATGGGGATCCAATTGAAGAGGGAAGAGAAAATAAAGGAAAGGCCTATAGTTTTAAGGAGGAGAAGAGAGAGGAAAAAGGCTGAATCGAATTGGCCCTTGTTTTATTGGAATTTCAATCAGGATCACGCTCTTCCCAATTTAATTTGGAACCATAAAGTAAGTAAACTCTACATTGTTTCTTAACTTTTGAATTGAAATTTTTAAGGACCACAAAAAAATTGGTAATTATATAAACACTTTCAATCCTATAGATGCAAAACGCTCCAGGTCAATAAATACAAAAAATTGATTATTACTAGGCGTCAATAGTTTGTTCGTCTTCCACATATTTAAATGGTCACTTATTAAAAATATCTTTTTTACTGAACTATCCTAGCACGTTGTAAAAATACAAGTTACCTAATAAGTAGTTACTTTCTGCGGAATATCTCAAAAATAGTTGTGGGTTTTGCATCTGTACGACTCATTTAGTTTGTCAAGATTTGTTATGTTTTGCTGGTAAGACATGTTTTCAGTTTTAAATGATAATGAATTAAAGGAAATATTTTTAATAATCATTATTTTTTCCTTGATAATATCTGTTAATAGCATCAGTAAGAGATCCACGTGATTACTATGTCCTTCTGTTTTTTGTTTTTTTTTCTCTTTTAATACAATAATTTTAAGGAATACATGTCTGCCCTGGTTGCCTAAGATAAACACTTTTTTAATATATTTTTTTCCAATTAATGAAATCCTACAAACGTCATGTGAAACATTGAAATTGATGAAAAAAGAATTTTATATTTGGGGACATTTTCCAGGCTGTTTGCACATCAATTAGTCGTTATTGTGCTCTCCGTGACTTACCCAAGTCCTTTTGCAATATTGTTACAGATGGAAATCTTAATATGAACCTTTTTTCTTTACTTATGTGGACAATTGCATATGGAAATACTCATATAAGCACGATTTTGACAGATAGCGATTTATGCTCCCCAATCTGGCAAATTAAGCATTTATCATTAATATTACAGTAACAGATTCCCACTTTTTGTCTCTGTTAGATCCTGACAATCTAAAAATGATAAAAGTTGTTGACTTTTAATATTTTATTGACATACACGCTTGGAGAAAAAAATAACATCTGACAAACTGTCATTTTGGGGAAAATTGGTTGCTTTCCTGGGGTAATTTAAGGACTTTAATTTAAATAAAAATTTCTGTAATTTTTGGGTAAAATCCATATTGCCATAACTGAAATCACAGTTTGTAGACTTCAATTGAAATATAAGTTTAAATATTTAATATGATTTTGTCCCAGTGCAAAAAAAATTGTGGTTTCCACATTTTTAGTGGGGTCAAACTGCTCACATATTAATTCAGCATTAATTATTTTATAAATACATACTTCATTGGAATGGAATAGAAAATAACATTTGTCAAAACGTTACTTTGGGGCTAACGGAAACAGCAATTATTGTATTAGGTTAATCTAAAGATTTTTATTTTAGAAAAAAATTTGTTTTAACTGATTATATTATTTTTACCTACGGTAGTTAAAACTCGACATCAGCGCGTTAGACAAAAATTATCAAACATATCTAAATATATATCCTGACAAATTTAAAACTTTTCTTGTGCTAATGTTCCAACTATCAATAAATACCACAAAGTGTACCAATCAAATATCTGTAGCAGGCAAATTCTCCACAGCGACAGTCATTGCTTTATTTCTAAATATCTAATGCAGTGTTGCAAACAATAGAAAACACTTAAATTGTAGTAGAAATATAACAAACAACAAAAAAACAGTTGTGTCTAACCATCGTCTGCTAAATTGTGTCGCTTTTGTAATACTTGCCTGTCAAATCACCTGAATTTCAATATAGAATTCTGTAATGTGGACCGTATTCCAGATAGGCACCCGATAAGTGTGCTGTATATGTACTCAAAGTACAGCCGTACCTCTTTAACTGGAATGCCAATCGCCAATTATCAGTGCTGACAAGATTATGTTATTTTCATGAAAGATTTTGATTGTGTTAAATTAGTCTATCAATACTCGTCAATAAATCAGAAAACTATAAAACCATAAATACACATATTACACAACAAATAACATCCCAGTAAACAATAATTTTTAGGTTATGTACCTGAAGTGTCCGGTAGTTTATTTGGGTACAATTTAGGGACATTTAGTGTAGTTCTGGTACACATGTACAATCTAATTGGATTACGGGACATGTATTCTTTATGTGCACCGTGCCTATCTGGAATATGGCCGGGCTGTAATGTGGCAGCACCAACGTTAGTATTTGGAAACATACACATCATGCCATAAATGTCAGAATTTTACATTTGATATTAACACTATATTAGCTAATCTTTTAATAGAGCCTACTTATTTAATTTGGTTCAAAAAAATATACGTATTTTTTATTTACTATTTTAATACCATTCCAATACTTCACACAAAACTTTCGTGTCTAAATATTTTACATTTTTCATAAAACTGAGTACATACGTATTAATGATGAACTGCTACTCCTACATTTTTACCATAAAAACACAAAACCTATTATTTTAGGTTGTATCAATTTATAAATTTAAAAATTAGACGTAAACAGAAACATACACCTTACAGATATTTGACATGTGTCATAATTTCTATGAAACAATTGACGACTATGTCCGACTACGTCATTTGTGCTGTAGAGTGCTGCCACACACGGTGAGTCAACGGAAACAGGCAATGGAACAGCCTAGAAAAAGCATGGCTGTTGCGTTTTAGCTGATGATTATTTAACATAATAAAACGTAATAAATTGAAACAATTTAAACAATTGATAATATTATTTTCCAATATGTTTCTTTTTTTACCTGGTTTATTACAATTAGTTTGGTGCAGTTTATTATTTACCAGTCATTTGATTATACTTTTAACAAGATTCAATCACATCATTGAAATTCGGTAATAAAATTGTGATTTTCATATTATTTTTTAGTCCAATATTCTTCTTTCTTAAAACCTTTATGTTTTTTTTTTATTTTATTATTTTAGCCTACAAATTTGTTTTAATTAGTATCAGAACTATCAGACAAAGCAAATTAATATTTTTCAAATAAGAAACAAAAAAACAATACTAATTTTATTTTATTTTGAAAATTTGACATAAAATAAATAATGTTATTAATGTGTAATGTTACTAATATTTATAGACGAGGGAGGAGTTAAGAAGTGCCTTAGACACCGAAGTAAGAAACTTTTCATCGGACAGAGAACTGGCGGGATCTGCTTTGGTAGCTTGGAACCACCAAGAATTTGAACTTAATTATGCTTGCCTTGCCGACGAAGTAAAGATTGGTGATTATTATTTAAGACTGTTATTAGAATTGGATGTGAATAATGACGACTCGCCCATAAGAAGATCGTAAGTTCATTTGAATTGGACACCGTTACAACCCTTACATTGTTTATTTTTCAGATATGAATTCTTCAACGATTTATATCACAGGTTTCTGCTAACAAGTAAAGTTGAAATGAAATGTATGTGTCTTCAAGCTATGTCAATTGTGTACGGGAGGTATTTCGAAGATATCGGTCCTTTCAGCGATACCAAATATATTATGGGAATGTTGGAAAGGGTAAGTAAGGCATTTTTACTAATATTTATCGCAATAAAATCTTTACATTTTGTAGTGTGTAGATAAGCAGGAAAGAGACAGATTAGTGATGTTTGGCAACAAATTGATTTTACATCGTCGCAACGTCAGAGAGGTATTAGATGTGGGGGGGATTCAAATATTAGTAGATCTAATGACTCTTGCACATTTGCATACTTCGAGGGCCGTAATTCCGACACAGACTAACGTCATCGAAGCTGGACCTGGAATGAAACTTATCCAAGAAAAAGAATGGTACTATAATACTGATAAAGGTAGAGAAGGACCAGTCAGTTTTAACGAGGTAAGATAAGTTGTTATGAAAGTGAATTTGTTGTACTGGATGGTTCAAACGGGTATGTTTTTGAGGGTTACAGGTGGTTCCGTTACTGCTGGAAAAAATCTGATGGACGAGACTTGGTCTGTTTTTTCAGGAAAATAATGGTGAAAACCGCATCTCTCTATAACTTACTCTATTCAAACTACAGGACGTTTTTTATTATCACTCGGTTTTGCAAACATTGTAGCTTGAAAACGTTGAGAGATAAAATGCCATTGCCATTATTATTTTCTCAAAAAAAGAGGGACTCGTACATCAGATATACTCTATTTATGACAAAACCATCTCTCCCCCTAAAAAAACACCAATTTGAATCACCTTGAACATATGTGACAATTTAAATATATACAAAGTATCCACATCATCGTTTTTTTTTTTTAAATGGCAACACCATATTTTTTTCCTTGATTCTGAAAGATCGTTTAATTCTCTATCAGACAGTACTAAAATTTTGCCCTCTTACATAGGAAAGTTTTCGAGTAAATGACGATTGAATGTTAGAAAACGTAAATCAATTACAATAAAGCAAAAACGATAGAATGGCCTGCAAGATCGCCAGATCTTACGCCTCTTGACTTTTTTTTATGGGGATACTTGAAGTCAAAAGTGTACATTAATAAACCACGTAATTTAGAAGAACTTCAAAATCGCATTCGGGACGAAATACGCAGTTACCTCAGAAATCATTCATAATGTGTAAGAATTTCTTCACAGACTTGCGCATTGTCAAGAAGTTGGTGGATGGCAATTCGAACATTTAATTTAAGTATAAAATTTAATCAATTGTATTTTATTTTACATACCTCAGAATTTTCAAAAACTTTCCTATGTAAGAGGGCAAAATTTTAGTACTGTCTGATAGAGAATTAAACGATCTTTCAGAATCAAGAAAAAAAATATGGTGTTGCCATTTAAAAAAAATCGATGACGTCATTACTCGAAAATAAATGACATTTGAAAATCGCATTTTACGCTAAAATATGTATTTTTTAAATTAAAAATCGACCTGTTCGAGGATTTTTCCCAAAAAATAATTGTTTCGTTTTTATTGAATGTATTCCATACTTTTGGCGCATACTGTATATGATATTATAATTCGAAATTAACAAAAAAGTTCTATACAATATAGGTCCTAAACTTGACTATTTTTGAGCAAAATTGTTTATAGTGTTAAAAGACTTTTATTCTAAAACTGTTCAAAATTGTTCTCTTCTCTTGTCTAATATAAGTTAATTAGGCATTATTGTTTCTAATTTCTGCAGTAGCATTGTCAATTCACTGTAAAAATACGTTTCATATTCAACTGAACTAGCGACGTGCAGAAGGATTTTCTTTTATGGTGTGCATGATATATTTTTTTAACTAAAATACGATAGGTTTACCCACAACCTACCCGTTCACATCTTGGTTGCACATTTGACAGGATAACGCTTACATACAAACAGCTAAGTCTGAACATTGATGGGCTCCTCCATAAAATTCTTGTTAGTATTATAACCATCATGACTTGCACGGAATTCACAAATTATAAAATAATAAAGGTACTGATTAATTTACATATCTTACAAAGTTAGGTTATGTAGCATGCTAATTAGGCAACCCACACCACGTGACCATTCAATATGGCACTGAGGCCATTGACAGTAATGACAGTTGACAACATTTTGCGCGGTGTTTTTATTTATTGTGAAATAATAAATTTATTCGGATGGATTGGTCAGTGGTCGCGCGGTTTAAGGCGTTAGTACTTGAATCGAGGTGACTAGACAGAGTTGGTTCGAGCCCAGCTGCCGGTAGACCGTATATAAGCTATATTCGTGGAGAGGATTGGCACCCTCTCTGTGGGTATGGTAGGGTGGAATAATGTTAGCTTGGGTCAATGTGAGAGATTGATGCCGGTTGATATTTGACTACCCCCCTAATTAATGAGGTTTTCCTCATTCCTGCACTGAATAGTGGTTAGGGCCTACCAACGTAAGTCGTTCCTGGGCGTAAATGCGGCCTGCTTAATAATAATATGCCGCCCCCTCTCCCGCACAAGTCTCCGACTTCTGGGCTAATCCCTGTGATTAGAATGAGGGGTAGAGATATTATTATTATTATTATTATATTATTATTTCATAATGCAGAGTGTTTTAAGAAATTATTGTTGGAGAACCCTGATGTTGGGGAGAGGTAGACTTAAAATCATAAAAGATTCATTATATAGGTTATTAGATGAATATACTACTCAGCACTTCAGCAGTTTCTTATTCAAAATCTATAACTTTTCAAAAGGTCGTAATTACTGTAATAATTAGTGTATAATAACAGGTAATAAAACTAGAGTTCTGCAATGTGTTGTAATGTGTCGACACCTATGTTAGCATTTGGAGACATACACATCAGGCCATAAATGTCAGAATTTGACATTTGATATTAAGACCGTAATAACTTATCTTTTAATAGAACCTATTTATTTAATTTGGTTTGTATAAATGTATGTATTTTATATCTACTACTTGAAAATATGCAACATTAATAACATTTCTGTACTCCACACAACGTAGTTCTGTCCTCATACTGTAGTGCACTCAACAGATATTTGAAATCTGTCATAATTTTTAAGAAATGTCAAATTATTGATAGAAACAGTTGACAACTATGAAATACATGTGCTGTAGTGTTGCCACGTGTGGTGAGTCACTGCAAACGGGCAAAGGAAAAGACTAGAAAAAGCGAGGCCGCGGCAATTTAGCAGACGATGGTTAAATCATCCCTTTTTATTGTAGAAATCTATTTTTAATCTTAGGCATCAATCTCTTAATTTCTACTTCTACGACCGACGATGATGCAAGTTACAAACATTACTCATTTATGAAGTAAATTATATATTCATGGTAACTGTAGATGTTTCACACAGTTAGGTAATGCTGTAAACTCAAAATAATTGAACATGGCATCTGTAGGGTGTAGAATGTAATGGCTGGGTTATATTTAAATGAGATTTCAATTTAGTTCACTTTATTGACCAATCGGTAGGTAGAATAACTGAAACTAGATCGGTTCTCAGCTAAATAAAACAGCCATGTTTACATAATTATGTAACATATTTGGGTTTGTGACTAATTGTAGTTTCCGAAACGATAACTTTGGTACAATCACAAGGAGAATTGATAATCAAACTGTGCGTCTAAAACAACAGTACATAAAAATACTTAAAAAACAATTATAACTGCAAAATCTGGTAAGTCACATTTTGTTCTTTGGTATTTACACTTTACGCTTAACCAATAATAACCATATGCACGCTGTTGCGAAATCAAACAAGAAAACGTTAAGCTTCAGTTTTACAATTAACAAATTTAAAATGATTAAAAATTAGGACCTATGTTGCATAAAACTGTTTCTGTTTATTTTGCATATTCTATTACTTGAATGTATTACCGCTTATACCAGGTACACCCTATAATTACCCTATAATTTTGTTTTTAGTTGAAAGAGTTGTTTGAGAAAGGACTTATAAACCACAAGACTCGATGTTGGGCAATGGCCCTGCCGGGATGGCGTGCCTTATCGCAACTACCTCAACTAAAATGGTGTCTGCTAGCCAAAGGCTCACCCGTCTTGAACGAAAGTGAGTTGGCCACTTACATCTTAAACATCCTTATCAGGATGTGTGAGTACTTTCCTAGCAGAGACGCGGACGATGCTATTATAAGACCTCTACCAAAAGTAAAGAGACTTCTCTCAGAGCAGCCGGTGTTGTCACATGTAGTTCAGCTGCTGTTAACCTTCGACCCCATTCTCGTAGAAAAAGTGGCGATTTTGTTGTGTGAGGTTATGAGAGACAATCCGGAAATGTCAAAGCTGTACACCACGGGAGTGTTCTATTTCATTATGATGTACACCGGTAGCAACGTTCTGCCAATTGCTAGGTTTTTGCAGTTGACGCATATGAAGCAAGCATTTAAAACGGATGAGGTGAGAATTAGAGTGTATAAAGAAAGTCTTCTGAATATATGCATTTTTAGAACACTACGTCTCAAATTATGCAGAGGAGCATACTTGGCAGACTTCTGCCAGAGGCTATGGTTAACTATTTAGAGAATCATGGGGCGGAAAAGTTTGCACAAATATATTTAGGCGAGTTTGACACACCGGAAGCTATTTGGAATTCTGAAATGAGGTATAAATAAAAAAAACTATGATTGTAAATAATACAGCCTCACAATTTTTTTCTCAGATCTGGAGGTTAGACAATGTTTACTTTAGGTTTTTGGGGTCGCTGAGCCCGGGGCCCGTTAATCCCATCAGGTCAGGATTTTACCATAACCTCCAAAAACCCAATAATTTAGGCTTTTTGGCACTATTAAAGCGTATAACCCTATCGCTCAAACTTTAAACACAAAACCTAAGCTGTTAAGCGCCAAACCTATAAACCAATACACCCCATAACCCCACAATACCAAAATCAATAAACTCAGTAACCGTGGTGCTCAGTACTTGAACTCATCTTATGTCACGCGATATGTCAGTGCTCTTTAACAAAACATATCTACCTCACATACTTAAAACCCAATAACCCCACAACCCAAGAACCCTATAATTCCACAACCCCATAAACAGTAACAGTTGTATTTTTCTCGAAAAACGAAATGGGACCAAAAGCATTAGAGCTTCCCAATGTATTACAGGGAGAGACAATACCATTTGCAGCGGAAGCAAAATATCTGGGAGTTGTTCTAGATGAAACGTTCATCACAAGGCCAGAATGTCCTTATGGACGTGTCGACACATTCGTGGAAAGTCCTGGGGCGTAGGTCCTAAACAACTATACTGGCTGTTTGTCATGGTTATCAGACCCATGATCACTTACGGCTCTAGTTTGGTGGTCCAAAGGTCTTCAAAGGATAGCCAAAGTAAAACTCTCAGGTTTGCAGAGACAAGCTAGTCTGGCAATAACTGGTGCAATCAGTCAGCTGCTCTGAAGCCCTCTGGATCTACCACCTCCATATACTTTTGGAGTGGGCAGGATACAGGTTGAACCAAGCGGCTATTGGTATGTCGAAGGCTAACATAATGGAGCACGGTGGAGTGCTGGAGGGCATAGAAGGTCACGGCACCCTATAAATGGTCTAGGATGTTACGCCTACAAAAATCAACTATAGATTGCCTTTGGAAATTCTCTTTCCTCGGAGGGAGGAATGGGAGCGAGGTGAAACTGACCTCCTGAAGGCGTATAGTTGCTGGTACACCGATGGCTCCAAGACTCCAGAGGGTGTTGGAGCTAGAGTGTATAGTTGCAACCCAAACACCAGGCTATAGCTTGGGCAAGTATGTAACTATATTTCGGGCAGAAATCTATGCCATCGATCTGTGTGTATGGAAGCTGGAAAAGCTTAAACTTACACGCAGGTCGATATAAATCTTTTCTGATAGCCAAGCAGCTTTAAAAGCACTTGGATCCTACTGGTGTAATTCAAGAACAGTATGGAATTGTCAAAAGGCTCTGGAGCGATTGGGATCAAGCAACAGAGTAATCCTAGTTTGGATACTTGGTCATGCAGGTATCCAGGGAAACGAGGCAACGGACTCGTTAGCAAGACGGGGTGCCTCTTCCAGCTTTATAGGTCAGGAACCGGTTCTTGGCTTAGCTTCGGCTACTCAGCAGTACTCAAAGCAGTCGTCTCGACCTGCGCGTAGGGAAAAGTATAGGAGTACTGGCGAGATCTGCCAAGATTAGCTCACTTGAAGGCGTTCATAGGGGGCACATCAACAAAGAGAGCTAAAAATTTGCTTGAGTTAAAGAGACTTGACCTAAAGACTCTGATTGGCCTATATACTGGGCACTGCCGGTTAAGGAGTCACATGCACAACTTGGGCCTGGCTGAGGAGGCCGAGTTCCGGTTGTCTTTGGAAAGTGACGAACCGGCAGAACACATATTATGTTACTGTCCAACTGGAGAACAGACCAGATTTTCTATATTTGGCAAGGTGAAGTGTAATAAGTGTGTGAGCCACAATAGACCACAGAAGAGGGCTAGTTTTTGGCCCACTCACTTGGAACATAGAACTTTCCAATGCATACCACAAGGTTGTGCAAACGGATTTTGTACATCGTGTAGCCCTTAAACAACAAATATAACGGAAGATGTCACGATCTTCATTGCAATTATGATGTTGCAAGTCGCTTGTGCGTTGCTTTCTTGTCATATTATACTCTACATTAGCCAAGTCACAATCAATATAGAGCTGTCATCCGTACTATCCGCCAATTCTGGGTATCCGATCTCCTGCCTCGTAAAACGACCTATGTCTGCTGTGACAGCATGAAAAATGTGATCCAGGGACTCGGCCAGATAACACAACATCTCCGTTAACCCCCTTCACCACGAGGAGTTGCCCTGGGTGCAGATACAAGTAGAACTAACATCCATGAGATGAAGTTTGTTTGTAAAACTCTGATCAATCATGTGATGGGAGATATGTGATGTGTAGCGTGGTTTTTGAGTTTATTGATTATGGGGTAATAAGATAGGGGTAGGATATGTTTTGTTTATAGAGTACTAACAAATTGTGTGATTTAAGGTAAATTCAAATATTGAATAATGCCGTTATTGGGTTTATTGGTTATGGGGACTCGTTTATGGGTTTGTAAGTTAACAGCTTGGATTTTGCTGCTGAAAAACTTAAATTATTAGGTTTTCTTGGTTATATATAGCAAAACCCTGATGTGATGGGGTTAAACAGACCCCGGATTCAGATTCAGCGACACCAAAAACATACTCTGATCTCTAGATCTGAAAAACCAAAAGTGGAGCTGTATAATTAGTTTCTTTGGTCGGATTTACTTACAATCTTCTTATTTTTTAGGCGAATGCTGATAGAAAAAGTAGCAGCACATATCGCTGACTTCACTCCAAGGTTACGTAGCCATACCATGGCTAGGTACCACTACATACCCATTCCAGCCGTGCGGTATCCTCAACTTGAGCGTGAGCTCTTCTGCAATATTTTCTACTTGCGCCATCTTTGTGATACTTCCAAATTCCCCGATTGGCCAATCCCTGATCCTGTAAGTACGCCAAATTCAACTAATTTGGTGACTCGAACATTTTCAAATGTATTTTTTTAGGTTAAACTATTACGAGATGTGTTGGAGGCCTGGCGATCGGAAGTTGAAAAAAAACCCTCTCTGATGACGGTAGATGAAGCCTATAAGAGTTTAGGTCTTGATGGAAAAACATCACACGATGAGTCAACCATTAGAAAGGCTTATTATAAGCTAGCACAGCAATACCATCCAGACAAAAACCCCGACGGAAGAGTAAGTTGATGCGATGATTTTTTAGAATGAATAATAAAATTTGGGGGCAAAAAGCTGTCTAGCTTAAAACGCTTAAATGACGAAACTAAAAAACCTCATTTAAGGTGTTCCTGAGTGAGCATACAAAAATTTATAGGGATGTAGATTCGGTCAATAATAATATAATCATCTCACACGCTGAGTTACGAAAGATGTGTTAAATTAAAATTATAAATAACTAAATTCGGCCTTAATTTCAGAACCATTTAAGGATTAAAATAATTTTTGAGGCGAGGTAAAAGCATGTGGCATTTGTTTTAATCAGATATCAAAGAAGGCCTTGTTCAACTTGACAATTATAGCTTCCTAACTTTTTCGTTGGTTGTACACCATGCTTCCAAACATTTTGCTATTCTTCACGGTTGGCATCTTTGGTGGTCCTCAAAACCACTACCACCACGGCTACGGTGATTTTGAAGGTGGGGTATTAATTTTAACGGATGGCAGTAGGCATTAAAATAAATCATTTTACAAATATTGCTTTAATTAATGTTTTTTACAAGTCGAGGTTAAAGTTATTGCAAATTTTATAGCTGCCTGTAACCTTATCCTACCCTAAAAGACCAAGCAACTATATCACGATACATAGAGCTCCATAAGATAGACCAATGTACATGTTATAAACAAATCGTGTTATTGTTATTATTTTGGTGTTTTGTAGTATGTGCATCAAAAATGTGAAAATAGTTAGTGATGTGTAACAATCACAAAGAAGTACAAAACAATAATAAAAGATTTTAACGATTAAAGACAAAACAAACTTAGTGTTTGTAACTGGTCGCATTCCATGCTTTCAAACATTTTGCCACTTTTCTCTCTCAGGGTCTCCAGTTGTCCTGAAGACCATTATAGATCAAATTGAACTATTTTATTGCTTTTTCTCATAATTGTTATACAGCGAATATTTGGTATTTCTCATTGTCAACTTTTTATGAATTTCAATCTCATTTTTCTCGAAAACGATCTAGTATAGAAAACCTATCATTAACCACTAAAATCTTTGTTTTATAATATCTATGACTGTGAACAATTATTTTGCAGGAAATATTTGAAAAAGTAAATCAAGCTTATGAGTTTCTATGCAGCAGAAGTAGTTGGAATAGCGACGGGCCTAACCCACATAATATTGTTCTGGTATTGCAAACTCAAAGTATTTTATTCCACCGATATTCAGAAGGTAAAAGTTTTCCTAATTTAATTAAAAAAAAAGTTGTAGTTGGAATCGTTGAATAAAATTATATTTAGTAAAATTCTTGTTACAGAACTTCAGCCTTATAAGTATGCCGGATATCCGCAGCTCATCAAAACTATCAAAATTGAAACAGCCGACGACCAATTATTCTCTAAGAACGCACCACTATTATCGGCTGCCTGTGAATTAGCTTACCACACAGTTCATTGTTCTGCACTAAACGCAGAAGAACTAAGAAGGGAAAATGGACTAGAAGTAAGTCCGTATGACATTTTTATCCACTTAATCGATATCCGGTTTTTTTGCTAGATTTTACTTGAGGCCTACACGAGATGCGTAAATGTTTTGAATAACTCCTCCAAACCCACCGAAACACCCGTGCAAGTTTGCATGCACGTAACCAGATGCTTTAGTGTCGCAGCGCAATTCCCAGGCTGCAGGGAACGGATGGTGGATCTGAAACAACTTGTAAAGGACTTATGCCGGATACTTTATTTTAAAGTAAGTACTTTGTAAATGCGAGTAAAGTAAATTACCCTAAAATTTTTTTTCAGCATTTGACTAAACTATGCTCGGTAGCGACGGAGTGTGTCACAGCGTTATCTATCGATTCGATCCTCCAACTAGAACTTCTAAAGGCAGGTGCTCTCTGGCATTTGCTTCTGTATATGTTCCAATATGACTACACGTTGGATGAAGGTGGTGTAGAAAGAACGGAAGAAGCGAATCAGCAGGAAATAAGCAACAGGTTGGCCAAGGAATCGGTGAAAGCTTGCGGTGCTTTAGGAGGGTATGTTGCTGGAGAAAATGCACCCCCGTATAACAATTTAACTAGGGGTATCTTGGAAGTTCTACTTACTCCGTATTTAGCAGATCAACTGGGAAAGGATAACCCAGAAGAAGTAAGATTTCTTGAAATATAAATTTATATTAGTGAGTCTTTTGCAACTAATTTAGTATTTCCGAATTTCATTTTGTATTAAAAGTTTTCATGTTCTTTTAGATATTAAAGGTATTGAACAGCAATAGTGAAACTCCTTATTTAGTGTGGGATAATAGCACTAGAGCCGAACTGATAGACTTCTTGGAAACACAGAGGAGCGGAAGAGATGAAATCGATATTAATGTGGCGAATGATTTCAAATATTCGGCACATTCTGGAGAGCTAAGGATAGGCGGTATATTTATCAGGATTTATAATGAACAGCCCACATACCCCATTCAAGTAAGTTTATTATTATTAGAGGTGGGGAGATCTTGCTATTAATAATGGTAAGAGTGCTGGGATTCGGGAATTAGTAGTATGTTTTAATTCGCAAAATAATATATTTAATGGTTGCATATCCAAAAAATACTTATTCAGGTTTATACACTATAACATTGACTTTAAAATAATGCAAGAAGTTTATACTTTATATCAACCATTGTGTCGATGACGATGGATTAGTTTAAGGTAAAATTAAAACAATAAAAGTTCTGGTAACTGCTTAATCTGATTTGTTACTTTTAAAAATACACTTGTTCTGCGTTGTATGTTATGGATAAGGTTTTGAAAATAAAACTAAAAACTTAAACTTTTAACAATCATTTCGTAGATGTCCGCAGATTAGGCTTACGTGAAAAAGTATTTTGGTATAACAACTTGACACTGAAACTAGCCTAACTGTAAACTTTAGTAAGTTTTTCCTTTAACGTATTTTCATAGCTTTCATTTCAATAATAATGTTTTGTGTTGGGACATGTAATACAGGGGGTTTCTGAAATAAGTGGTTTCCTTGAAGCAGGCTATAGATGTTGACTTGGTTTGAAAATAAAAAATTCTCATTAAACAAACTACACTATCGTTTCAAAAAATAAACAAAAAATTTTATGAGAATTTTAAGCTGACCATATTTCTCTCTTATTCAACTGTTTACAGTGCACTAATTTGGTCAAGTTAAGTCTTATTAGAAGTGTGGACAGGTCCTATTGACTAGATTAATTTACATTGTTTTATTTGAAAATGTCTTATTTAAATCAAGAATTGGCAGATATGGTATTTTAAATTGATTTCAGTCCCAGCAGGTCAACAGTTTGTAACTGATAGTCTGTAGCAAGTGTTTAAAAGTAAGCATTTTAAAAGGTAAATCATGTTGTAAGGGATTCTCCTTCACATTGCTAGTGTTCTCCCTACACAATGGGATGGGTTGCAAATTTTTCTGTTCCATGATTTGATAATTTGTTATTTTGTCTTCTATTTCCTCTTTGAAGGAAATGCATGTATTGCATAAACACCTTGTTTTTTCTGTGAAACACATTTCTAATAGTAAACTGAGTTCGGTCGTATTCGGTCTCATATCCTTGAACTGTAGTTTTTACAAATAATTATTACTGTTAAAAAAGTAAAAATATACTCGCGACAAGAATTCAGACGACTTACTTCATACGATCAAATGAATAATTCATTATATTTTCATCAAAATATTTAAGAAACTGCAACTGATAGTAATAAAACTATATACTACACTAATGGCCATTTCCACCATTTGGTTTAAGCTACGCTTACGATTTAAAGAACCTTAAAAATACAATTTGCCTTCCACCGTTTACTAAACCCGACATAAAATGTCTTAAACCTTCTTAAAAATAAGCCCTCGAAATTCTAGGCTTATCTCTTTTAACGATCCTTAAAGGTTCTACATAACCTAATTCAATAATTGTTTTTTATTATTTCCAATTCAAAAATAAATTAAAAAATTGAACTATGATGACTATGATATATTTTATAATGATTTAGATATATTAGAAATAATTGAGTACCTATGTGTTTCCTCGAAAAGTGTACGAGTGAAGTGATCACTTTCATACGATGGATAATTTAACTTTTTTTAGAAGATACCGGCTGTATAAAGAAACAGATGCACATTTTGACCTTAATCGAAGAAGATCTTGAATTTCCAAGTAACAAGTAATATGTAAGCTCTCTAAAAGAATCACTGATCAACAAAAAAAAATACATTTATTTTTAATCTTTAGTATGTAGTAATTCTGTATCGCCAATAAACGGACTCTTATTTATTTCCAAAAAACTTTTTTAATGATTCTGCTGTACTGTGAATATTATTTGGCGACAGTGAGTTAAATTCACCTGCTATCATTTTTCTTGTACAGACACTATCGGTTTTTTATTCTCCACCATTTTTATAATTTGCTATTATGTTAATTAGTAATACTTATTCTTCATTGCTAAAATTTACCAATCGTGGTTTTTTTGGGAATTATTTCCATTATAAATACTACCAATTCGAAAACAGAACTTAGCAGAACGACATAAAGTCAGAACCACAAAACATATAATACAGTCACAACAGTGAGAGTGAAGATTGAAGTGTCACACTTTGAGGTTAAGAAATAGTCATGAAGCTAACCACTTGTGCAAAACATACCGAAAAATTATGAATATTGGCTTTTTAGGTAGACTTTACAAATGAAACTTAATAATTGTGCGGTGGAAACGTTACTATTTTAAACTAGGCCTAAAATTTTAACCGCCCTTAGTTAACTACACTTAAAAGGCAATGCGGTGGAAATGGCCATAAAAGTTTGCATTATACATATATTGCACTAAATTGTAAAAATGATTGTTTTCAACGCAACCAAATATTGAAGATTACGTTGACAATAAAAACATTTGTGTAACGCCTGAATTCTTGACGCGAGTAGATGATAATTTGTGTCAAATATTTTGCAGAACGCCAAGAATTTCACCATAGATCTGTTAAACTTCCTCAAAGAGCAATCTGAATACCTTCTAAACTTAGTGAACATAGCTTATTCCGTGACAATAGAAGATAGACTAAAGAATTCTGTGATGGCTTTAGAAGCCCTAACCAATGTGATAAGGAACAATACAGGTGTCGAAATGCAGTGCATCGGACATTTTAAACTCCTGTTCAGTTTGCTAAATGTTAGTCACATCCCGATACAGAAAGGAGCGCTGAACGTCATCTCTGTGGTGACCAGAAATAATGAATGCATCAACGACATAGCAGCTAGTGATGTTCTGGGCTATCTTTTACTGGTTTTGTACACCATCCAGGATTCCCAACCGCAGATCTTGGATACCCTGTACGCGTTAATGGCGACCACCAAGATCGTTAAGGAAGCCCTTACCAAGGGTGCTGTGATATATCTATTGGATTTGTTCTGCAATTCGACAAGCCAAAACGTAAGGCAGACCTGCGCCGAACTGTTGGCGCGCATGAGCCTAGATAAGTTGGTAGGGCCTAAAGTTAGGTTGGCTTTGGGTATATTCCTTCCGCCGATATTCGCCGATGCTATGAGAGATAGTCCAGAGACCTCCGTTATGATGTTTGAGTCGGCACACGAACATCCTGAACTCATTTGGGATCAGGAAGCCAAGGACAGAGTCTGCACCGTTGTTGCTAGGTTAAGAAGAGAGTAAGTTATTACTTTTGTCATGAATATACAGGGTGTTCCGGGAGGAGATGTTACATACTTCAGTATGTTATTCTTGCTTCAATTTTAAGCAAAAAAATTTCCTATGAACTTAGGTCCTGAAACACTTCCTTTAGGATATACAGGATGTCAAATTAAAAAAAAATAATAGGAGCAGCCGTTTCCATTAAAAACTCATCTAAAGATGATGCATGCAAATTATGTATTTTATTAAATATGACATCCCGTATATCCTAAACGAAGCGTTTTCAGACCTAAGTTCATAGGAAATTTTTTGCTTAAAATTGAGCGTAGAATAACATACTGAAGTATGTACATCTCCTCCTGAAACACCCTGTATATTGGTTGTAGTTCATATATTATGTACGACATTCTATTTCAGGCATCAAGCTGCTCAAAGCTTAAATCCCAGCATTCACTGGAAAATGCCGGACACTAACGGCCTTACTACAATTGCGTCTCCTAATGAAATTGTTGTTGCTGGGGTATACCTTCGAATATTTATAGCAAATCCTGGATGGACTTTGAGAAAACCCAAGGAGTTCCTTTCGGAACTGATGGAAACTTGTCTCACCTTAATGACCAAAGAGAAGCCAAATGTAAGTAATGAATTAAAAACCGCTATATATTAAACGCTGTATGTAACTCTCAGTTTCACACGACCTTCCGAAAAGAGTCAAAGGGCGCCTAGCAGTTATTAGTATTTCTTCTAACTAATAGGCAGAGCGGTTTTTTTGCGTTTTCTAAGGAATATTTCGAAACTGAAAGTAAGTAAATTTCATTACTTATACGCCAGCTGTTCAAAACAAGCTGCTAATTTTTAAGAGTATCATTATTATTGCAAAAGTATGTACAGTTGTTGTCATCGATAAGCGACATGTGACAAGATGCTCGTGCAGTCTTTGTTGAATGCAATGCCACACTTCCTTTAGTTAATCTTAAAGTTCCAATCATAACGTACATGTTATAAACGAATTGTGTTATCGTTATCATTTTGGCGTTCTGTACTGCGTGTGTAGAATAATTTTGTGTTAAAGGTAATTTGTTAACTAAACAATAGTCCATGTGTATGATAATAATGAACTTGTGGAAATGATATTAGTGTCCCTAGAGTGTAATCAAAATTGGACAAACATTTACTACTACCCGAGGATTACCCTTCAATTTTGTGAGTGGTTATTGCAACAAAACTATGGCAACGAAAATTTTACATAATTTTAACATTTACTATGACTATCACTCACTTTTACCAACGGTAAGAGTTGGAGAAGAGTGGTTTTCATCTTCCAACACGTTACTTGATGTGTCACAATTAAACAGATATTTCGACTTTGTTTAGAGAATATAAATTTAAATAAAAAACTATTCTCAAAGTATTTCTGTATGTTTTGCTCAAAATAGATTTTTTTTTAAATCTGTTGGAAGGACTACTTTTACAATTATAAAGTTTTTGTAAAGTTTATTTTGGATACATTTCTTTATAGGTGGATATGTTAGAGTTGAGTACCACCGCTCTGTGTGCCCTACTGCAAGCGCAACCAGCTTTGTTGGATCTCATTCCATCGATGGGACACATACCTCGACTGTGCAGGCAGATGGGATCTAACGTTCGTCAAACAGCAGTTCCTAAATCGGCAATTTGTATATTAAATTCTCTCTCTATGAGCAATGTAAGTGTGCTAAGTGTCAAGTTTTTGTCAAAATATATATCAATTGTTTTTCCAGATATGTGTGACGGCAATCGCTCAAACCGACTGCATGCACTCTTTGAAACAGGCCATGCAAGTTCGTAAAGACATGGTGGCTGTGGCCTGCGAAGCTTTAAATCGATTATTTTCTAATAATCAAGACCAGCTTGTTAAACAGGCACTCGACGTTGATTTTGTGCAATTCCTGTTGAATCTTCTAGAGGCTAGGTTAGAATTAATAGAGAACCCTGCCATGACTAAAGCGCAGATCGTGAAGGCTCTGAAATCGATGAGTCGTAGTCTCCTTTACGGCGACAAGGTGACTTTTATACTGGAGAAAAGTACTGTGTGGTCGGAATATAAGGATCAGAAGCATGACTTGTTTATATCTAGTACGAACATCTCAGGATATCTTACAGGTTAGTGGTAGTAAAATCCGAAAATAACAACCAGAGAGAAGTGACAAAAACCATTGGCATTTTGAAGTTTGGGGAGAAAAATTTTGTGACCTTGAATTTAAGTCATTTATAATGTTTGGAAATCTGCTGGCATAGTTTGAGACGTTTTGGTAGAAAATAATAAAAATACACATCATCTGTAGAATTTTCATCTATAAATGATTTACAAAATAGCTACTATCTTTACTGTGCAGTTGCAGTTTCCATTATTATATAAAAAGTATACTGTAAAAAAATAAATCACTTACAAAATCTTCCACATTAACAAAATAATATAATCCACCAGAAATGCTGGAATTTAAAATAGTACCTAAAGCCTCCATAAAATATATACCGTTTTTTAGTTTGTAGTTTGATATGTTCCTGTTTGCTTTCAAATTTATAATTTTTCTAGTACCTTTATTTTGACGTTTTCCAGAACATTTCAGGCTATATTCTGTTTGGTTCTAGATGCGTTCTTGAGGAACACGAATGTCAAACGTTAAAGTAAAGATTTGACAGTGAATTGTTTGAAGTATATTTGTTGTGTAATCAAGTAGTGACAATAATGTTTGGTTTTCTACGAGCAGTATTTCAAGGCTGAGTTAATGTAAAGGTTACAATATGTATGTTAATATAACATCATAACATTGACAGGCTCTACACATAAGACCACAGATTAGTCAAACTGCTAAGCTAACATGCTAAACGTCACTGTTACGTTAACAGTCATATGTTTCTATTAATTGGACGTAAAATGTATGTATTTTGAAATTCTCGCTCATTAGTGTGAAGCTACCACAGTAGTGTAACGGATCTATATATTTTATGATTTGTATGGATTGAGTTTGTCACTTTTTTGTGGTTATTTTTCTTGGGTAAAATCATGTATTTATTGTAACTATTTTTTTAACGCAAAATATAAAAAATGTTACTTTTAACAGCTGGGACGCCTACCACTGCAGGGTATTTAACACAGGGGCCCAGTGCCAAGGTAAATTTAGCACCGCCTCCAGTTGATAAAGAAGATCCTCTATTGAGATCGGACGGTCTTTGATTTAGTATTCAACCATGATTATGGTTACGTTTAAGTGTGATAAAAAAACTTGCGCACCAAACTTACTAAGTGATCGTTTAGTGAATGAACACATTCCTAAGTTCTTTCAAGCAATAGACTTTTATAATTACGGTGTGTCTTAATGTAAAGAATGTATAAAAAGGATGTATATTAATGTTAATTTAAGAATAAATAAGGATACTTTGTATGCTTTGTCATGGATATTCTTGATGCTTTATTTACAGATATATATTTTTTATCATAATTAGATTAATAATTATAATTACTTTGTTTCCTAATACATTTTAGAGTTTGTACAATAAAATAAACACTTTTTAAAATCATGCTTTTCAGTTAAAAATGTTTAATCAGCTTAAAATTATTTTGGAAATTAATAACTCTTGTAATTGTTTCAATTACCAATATGTATTGTACATTTCAAATTTTAAGGGACATATTTATCAGTAAAGCTGAAGACACAAGGAACAAATACATAAATTACAAGTGACATCCTACAAAATAAAAAAATACGGGTACTGAATCTGTCCAAAACCAGAAGTGTTCAAAACACAATCCGTGTTTTGTTATTATATTACCAATGCCACTAAAACACAAACTTAAAAAAAATATAGATGTGTCGGTTCATGACATAGATCACGTGACAGGTGCCGCGTTTTCTAGGAACCCAAGGTCCAGAAAATGGATATTTATTTGCTTTATGTTGACGGTTTTGCAAATATGATGGCTGCATTGCAATATGAAATTAACTAACTTGCTCTCATTTTAAATGTCATTAAAGAATGTGACCAATCACAGTAAACAAATGAGCTTCACGCTACAATACAACCAACGTAAGTTGGCATAAAAAACAAGTTTCAGCGATTATGGACCTTTTAGTGCAACCATGAATTAGCGGTCGCCGGCAATATGACACTGGAACAGTCTATATTTTTTCTAGGTTTGTGCACTAAAATCACAGATGAGAAAATAAGGATGAGATCAGAAAAATTGTTACACTTTCTATGGATCATATCACTGAAATGTATGATATGGAATGCGTTTAGTTCCATTGCGCATCCAAAGAAAGGTACCACACCTAAACACGAAATTGGCGTACAGTGTGGTTTCTTCTTTTATCTTGTATCTCGTTAGTGTTATTCTTTGTGTATTTTTGTGGGTGTTATTGTTGGAACATGTCATGTTTTATAAGGGACTATAAAATTAACCAGCATATAGCACCAACAAATTCTTCATATCCAGAATTCAATTTCATTTCAATTCACAATCGGCTAAATCTTTATTGCTACGCCATTGCTAGAAGGCACAAAACAAATATGGCGCTGATCATGGGTAATCCCATTCGCGCAGATTTTAGCGCATTCCAGTCACAACATTACATTTCAGGCCCACAGACCACTAACACTTAACAAGCACAGACGCCGATCTCTAATTAGATATCAAACCCACAGACCATTAACAATTATAAAACAGACCGATCACTAATAAAACTCGTTTCTGGGCTGGTTAAATGTCCTCTGGACGTAGGCGAAATATAGAGAAGAAGAAGAAAGAAATCAATTTTATTATAATACTACAACCGGGCCTGGGACTGGGTTTCTGTTTTGTGATTTTGTTTATAAAATTTTCATTTTATTAAATCCAGAATTTTATGGAAACTCCTTCATATAACTAAAATGGCCAACTTACAAGGTGGAAAAGTAGATATTTCTTTAATACAAACATCGGCAAGGAACAATTTAATTAATTTACTAGAAAAATGTCCCGGAAAGAAGGCTATTGTGTGGGACAATAATTTAGCTGGCCCTGTAGGCCTGGTAGCACAGTATACAATTTTAAGAGAGCACATGGTAATGAAGATGTATCCTTTGCGAGCCACTCCTTTACCTGAAACTGATGTTGATCATGTCATTTTTATATCTCGACCCAAGTTACACTTAATGGATTACATAGGTAGGTAAAGCATAATTTAATATTTACATTTCAATGTAATAAATGTCTTCGTCAGCTCAAAATGTGCGTATGGATATTAAAACTAAAAGTGGTTCTAAAAAACAGTACCACCTTTTTTTCGTCCCAAAGAAGAGCCTGTTGTGCATGGAACGACTTAAACATAATGGAGTCTTTGGAAGTGTCTTTCTAATAGAAGAATTTAAGTGCCAGCTTTATCCATTCGATTCTGACGTTATGTCCATGGAAATTTCAGAAGTATTTAGGTAAATTAATACAGTGTACTTTATTTTTTATGTGTTCTAATTAGGAAAACATTTAGGGAGTACACTATAGAGAATGACCCAACATATTTGTACCAAACAGCCCAAGCCATAATATATATTCAGAAATTATATGGGCCTATTCCAAGAGTTTGGGGCAAAGGTACTGCTGCAAAACAAATTTGGGATCTCGTTGTGAGATTACAAAGAGAAAAGAATAATACAGAGGAGCCTAAATCAACTCAACAGTCTTGTATTGATCAAATAATACTTATTGATAGATCGGTTGATTTAATTACACCCTTGGCAACTCAACTTACTTACGAGGGTTTGTTCAATATTGACCCATTTGAAACATCTAATACTTAATTTTATATTTATAGGATTAATAGATGAAATATTTGGAATTAACTGTTCAACTGCAAGTTTTCCGATTGACAATTTTTTAACGAGTGAAGAACGAACAACGGAATCTCTTTCTGAAGACAAGAAACAGGTCATTTTAAATTCTGCTGACAAATTGTTCGCAGACATTAGAGACAAAAATTTTAATGCGGTTGGAGCTTACCTGTCTAAGCAAGCAAAAGCCATTAGTGCACAGTTGGAAAACACACAGGAGAAATCTGTGCAGGAAATGAAATTGTATGTTCAAAGGCTGCCCCAAATATTAGCGAAGAAAAAACAACTCGCTACTCACACGGCTATAGCAGAGTGTATTAAAGAAGTAACTGATAGCTATGACTTTCTCGATACACTCCAAGTAAGTAAATGAATACCGTTTCTTACTCCGCTACCAGAGCGATTAAAAGTAAACAAGTAATTTGTTCTTATATTCGCAGTTACTCAAAGTAAATGATACATAAAAATAAACATAATTTTATTTATTTTTAATTTTTAAGGGCAAAATTTGAATTTTTTTATTTTATTATTAACCCTATAACATGAGTTTAGCTGTTTTTGTGCGACAAAATGTGTTCAAAATCATTATATTTTTATATTAAATAAATGACTGTTTTATTAAATTTTAGGCGGAACAAGAATTTTTAAACTGCATAGAAGTTGACAAACCGAGCCCCTATATTGAAGAAATGATAGCTCAAAATAAACCATTAATTAAAGTCTTAAGGTTGATGTGTTTACAGTGCATTGCCAGCTCTGGTTTAAAACCTAAGGTACTGGAAAGTTACAAGCGGGAATTAGTTCAGGTAATGATTAAAATTTAACGGTGAGGTTGGAACATTTACATCTTATTATTGTTCTTAAAGGTGTATGGTTTAGATGTCTTGTTAGCTATTACGAAATTAGAAAAAGTCGGATTGCTGAAGCTTCAGTCAAGTGCAAGGCATTATACTGTGCTTAGAAAGGCCTTAAGGTTAACTATGGAAGACACTTCCGAAGTTAATCCAGCTGATATCAGTTACGTGCACAGTATCTATGCGCCACTTAGCATTAGATTAGCAGAGCAAGTGACAAAGAACGGAGGATTGAAGCAGCTGCAAGATGTTCTTGGGCTGCTCCCAGGTTAGAAATTAATTAAGTCAATTTGCTTTTCAGGATACCTGTACAAAAAATTATTTATCATATTATTAGTATGATTTTACGATTTATTTTATTTAACTTTAGGGCCGACATTAGATGAATCTCCTTCGATATCAACAAACCTAATAAATAACACCGATAGTCCAACGGTAGTGCTTGTGTTTTTCATCGGTGGTTGCACTTTTGCAGAGGTACATTTAATTGAATTCTGTTAGGTTTTGTGATTTTGTGTACTTTTGTTTTCAGATTTCTGCGTTAAGGTTTTTATCACAACAGGAAGATTCTAATGTGGAGTTTGTAATAGCTACAACAAAAATAATTAATGGAACAACTTTTTTGAAATCTATTATTGAAAACTAAAATCTATCCAATACACCTATTATTATTTATTACTGTGATAGAATATTCTTTTTATTGTCATATTTATGTAGTATACATATATGCATTTTGTTATTAATATATAATTTTCCAATTACCAAGTATGCCTTTAAAATTTTGAAAACTGAGAAACTAACTGAAAATTATTGTGCTTTGGTAATTATTAGACAGTTCAGGTTTTCTAAAACTGATTTTGTATTTAGAGTTCCACTAGTTTCTACCCATTGCATATTATGTAGAACTTTAAATCTACACCAAAGAAATTTAAAACTACTGTTTGTTATCCTCGTTACCTAGTGGTCAAAGAAAAATCGTCTTCAAACACATTTCAAAAATAGAATTATTGTCTGCTAAATTACATCGCTTTTCTAATACTTGTTTGTCAAATCATCTGAATTTCAATATAGAATTCTGTATGATTCCAAACACATATCAGACCTTAAATTTCAGAATTTGATATTTGATATTACACTGTAATAGCTTACCTGTGTGTCAATTTATAAATTTAAAAATAATGCGTTAACAGAAACGTACACAATAGATATTTGAAATTTATTATAATATTCAAATTTCTGATACAAACAATTAACAGCTACGACATATGTACTATAGAGTGCTGCCATGCGCGGCGAGACTAAACGGACAGTGGAAAAAAACTATATGAAGCACGGTTGCTGCAATTTAACAATAGAATTTTCACTTACCATGCATATTTTACATTTTAATTTTTTTAACATTTGGCTATTAATCCTGTACCTGTCAGAAAGAATAAAATGAAGCAATATTAATGTTAAAATAATAAACTCATTTGTATAAAAAAAAAGTCTGGTTCGAGAATACAAAATGAATAGAACAGAAAATTGGGTCCCGGTTACCGTTAAATATGATCCAAAATGGCGGCAGTGGTAATTCCTTTTATTCCTGGGGAGCAATTCTCGTGATAAGACGAAACGTATGTTCCAACACCGTTTTACGTCATAATCGCCGATATATAGTACATTAACAACTGAACTGACTGACTAGTTCTGGACGGTTCAGAATCGATTCTTGCTGTTGGAACAAACCTGAAATCTTCTAAAAGGATATAATATGTAATTTGCAATCAATTACATTTTTCTATTTCAGGCAAATTTAATTTATTACCTTTGTCCGATAAACACAAACTGTAGAACTATAATATTTTATTTGGGAGAAAAGTTTTTTTATCTAATATCTACTACATTGTGTTCTATCGTTTTATTATGAACAACTGAACATAACTAGTAATATTCTTCCGGGATTCTATATTCTAAGATTCTTCCTGTAATCTGTGTATTGTCTGTGGCACAAACCTAGAAAAAATATAGACTGTGGCAGTGTCATATTGCCGGCGACCGCAAATTCATGGCTGCCCTAAAAGGTCCAAATCGCTAAAACTTGGTTTTTATGCCAATTTACGTTGGTTGTATTGTAGCGTGAAGCTCATTTCTTTACTGTGATTGGTCATATTCATGTCACATTCTTAAATGACATTTAAAATGACAGCAAGTTAGTTAGTTTCAGATTGCAATGCAGCCATCATATTTGCAGAACCGCCAACATGAAGCAAATAAAATATCCATTTTCTGGACCTTAGGTCTCTAGAAAACGCGGCACCTGTCACGTGACCTATATCATGAACCGACGCAGTCTATATTTTTCTAGGTTTGTGGTCTGTGATCGGATCGATCGAACATAACCTAGAACTAGCTAGAGATAGAAGCAACAAAAATATTTCAAAAATCCAAAAATGTCAAAGCGGTCTTGTCCATTTGACGAAAGTGATCAAGCTATTAAGAAACAAATAGGACTTGAATCGAAAACCCGTGATATTCGGTCAACTTCGTCAGAAAGAACACTGCAGCTATTATATAAAGGAGCCTCTAGACAATTTGAATCTCAAGAAGAACCGAAGCAGAAGACTGAGGGACATTTGCAATGTTTTCAGTGCGCTATGCCTTTAACAGTTAACACCAAGTGCTTTTATTGTGAGAAATTCATTTGTAGTGGCTGTTCTAACATTTGTACCCATTGTGATGAAGAATTTTGCAATAAGTGTTCATTTGTACTACATGATACCTGTGCATCAGTTTGTTATTCTTGTTATTAACTGCAGACATTGATACTGATATAATTTAAGATAATATGTGTTATAGCATGAGGATTTAGCTACAAAGCAGATAGTACCACTTTTTAAATTATGAAATACTTTTAATTTATTGTTTAACATGTTAGTAATTTGTTTACCTAATAAAGTCATTTTTACTTACTTTACTACGCGTTATCAGTGGCATTTTTAATATCACGATGCCCTAGGCCAGTTATTGTATGTATCACCTATTTCAAGACTAAGTCGCCAACCATTTCAATGTATTGAACTGCTAATACAACTTTTGAATAGAGGGAATAACTTTGTCAATTTTTCACATATGTTTGAAATTTAATAGAAAAACTCCTTGTGATTAGCCAAATCCTTAGAGATCCTTGTAAACAGGGCCTAACAAATGTAGAAATTGAGTGAAGAGATACTCTGCGTCTCCCATTTTTTGTTTGTTTTTTTTTTATGTTTTTGATGTTCATCCATGGACAATTTCAATATCGTAACATATTTTATTTGGATTATTTTATTACGCTTAATAATTTTTTGTAAAACTATTTTTCGAGATATCTTAGATTTTTTAAAGTTATGCAACGTTAGTTATAATTGTAGAAAATTGGGTTTTACCTAGTATTTTTAAATTTTGATTTCTAAAGCAACACTTAAGGATAACTTTGTAGATAATTTACTGATGTACATATCTCATTAACTGATTTTATACAGAATGTTTCTGAACATAGAGCATTTAAGAAACAAATTATTTTTATTTAATTAAAAACAATTTTGACTGAATTTTGGAACTATTTAATTTATAATAAAATTATGATTTGACATCAAAACATTATTTTCAATTTTTCTTGTAAATGCCATATCCTGTCGATTTTGGACAAGAGGGCATTTTCTGAGTAAAATTGAATGCCTTCATATGTTTTGAAAGCATTGCAAAATTTCACTACCTCCACCACTGGAATTAATATGTGATAATTTTCGATGTTGAATCGTTTGCTCTTAAATACTAACTCGCCGGAATATGAAAATTGTTTTGTTAGCGGTTTTGTTCATTAAAAAATAAAGTAAAGAAAAATAAAATTTAACGCCCTGTATCTCAGAAACAAAGCGTTTTAAGACCCATAGTTGTAAAAAAAATTAGTTTTAAGATGAGATCCCGTAAGACTTGAAGTCCTGCTATTTAAAAGTGAGACACTCTGTATAGGTCTATAAAGATAAAAAATGAATGCCGGCTGCACTTGGTAGTTTGGTGGGTTGAAAAAGATAGAAACAACATTTAATATGTAATTCCTTTACTTTGGAAGCTCGAAAACAAAACAAACACAACATATACATATAATACAAAACAATATACAAAATATTCATTTTCATAAATATTGACAAAATTCTATTTACCGTTTTAATTCAATATACTTTGAAATTCTAAAATATACAAATGATTACATACACATCTTTAAAATCTTACAGTAAATGGTTTTAAAATTTCATAATTACATTACGGTTATTGTATATATTATAAAAACTCTGCAAATTTTAATAAAAATGCCGTTTTAAGCTATTACCTATTACATAATATAAAATGTTTAAATAATAATATCCTACGCAGTCTTGAAAACGTAATTATAACACGCTTAAAAAAATATCTAAAATAGTGGTGAACCAACTAGAAAATAAGATGCACTTTAAATAATTATTGTAATACTGAGCAATAGAATTATAAAACAATGCACCACTTTAAACACAGATTATTACAAACCATTCTTCTTTTCAAGAAAGATTCAAATTACTTCTGCCATCGACAAACCCTCTCCTCAAAAAATAATAATAATAGCTTTAGCATATTCTAACGATTTTGGATTTTAATATGTCAAGTGCAGAATGCTCAAAAGGAATAAATTTGCGTGGTAAACGGAAGTAATTTCAGCGTATGATGTAGTGCGGATGCAACTATTTAAAACTTCAGTGGATAATAATCTGTTTTGTCTTGCTAAGTTGATTTTATATGTTTATAGTAATTCTTTACAGATTTCCCCCATCTGGTTAGTTTTCATAAAATTTTGCTTGATCTTAATCGAATTTAAGTGGTAAGAACACTTAAAAATTTAAGTTCAGAGTTCAGTTCAGAAAAATAGGCGAAATTTAATGAGAACTTAATACAATGTTGAGCAACTTGCGAAGAATTATCACCAGTACTGTTAATGTTCTCGTACTTTCAAACTGTAGACTCTAAAAATTACCTAAATCATGTATTCCTCCCTTATTGGGATTTGTTCAAAATTTTGTAGTGTTTATAAAAAAATGCAGCTGTAATAAATTTAAGCCAAGTCATAAATCACAAAAGAATTTCAAATCTGTCAATTGTAATTTTTGAAATATTGAATAATTTTTTTTTTTCATCGTTCGATAAAACCATTAATACGCTATATGTGAATTTCATAACAATTGTAAAATCGATATATTATTACTAAGCTACAAATGTGCAAATTGGTTAAACTACTTTTCTCTCTCGGCAATTAAAACTAACTTTACCGCTGCCATTATATGAATCTATATAATTTGCTAGGTAGGCATATACAGGATGTCTCCCGATAAGTGAAATGACTTGCAAGCGACAAAATCTGTTGGAAAATAGCCTTCTGGGATTCAGTCGTTTGTTTAAGAAACAAAATCTGCCATGATTTCACATCTATAAAATCCAGTATGCCTTGGAAATATGAAAAAACATCAGTAAGGCGCTGTTTTTATATAAGACGTGACAAAATGTTATTAAGAAAAGCTTGTTGGAATGAAAAACTGAGTGTATGTGTAAAATTTCAATGTCTTACTTTGATTATTTCGTTAATTTCAGATTTTTCTGTGGACATAGGCCATTAAAATTTTGCACACATCCTCAATTCTTCATTCTAAGAAACTTTTCTTTATTTTATAGAACAGCATTTTACTTGCAAAAAAATTGAAAATTGAGCAAAAATGAAAGCAGGTTTAGGATTGAAATTTTGCACACTCAATTCTTCATTCCGAGAAATTTTTCTTAATAACATTTTGTCTCATACAGAAACAGCATTTTAATAGTGAAAAACAAACCAAAATTTTTTTCCAAATTTCCAAGAATTTTATGGTTTTTAGAGTCATGGCAGAATTTGTTTCCTAAAATCCCAGAAGGCATTTTTGAACACAAAACACAAAATTTTTTGTTCCATACAAGAGTTGTTTCTCCTATCTGGAGACACCCTGTATATACAAAAAGTAATAGTCAGTTTGCAGATTTGTAATAAATAGCTAAGATAGATCAAGCCACATATGAGTTTATATGGTCACCGGCCGATATGCTTAAAAAATATCTTTACTTCTCGCCAAAAATTAATTATACTTATATGAAAAATAAATCACGCCTTATCAAAAATATCAAACATCCTTATAAAAAAATTGACACACTCTTTTGTAAAATTAAGGCCCTCTGTCAAAACGAAAAATGTTCTTCAGATTCCTCATCCAACCTTAAAAAAATTGACAAAAAAGAAGGCCAACAGATGTTTGTTTTCAATAAAAACAAAAAATATTAGCTGCTGGGAATATGTATAGGACATTACACTAACTATCGACTGTTTGATTTGTACTTAAATTAGAGGATGAAGTGGACTGGATATTATTACTATACATCGGAACAAAAGTGCAAGTTACCGGAGTAGGAGACAAGGGAGGGGGATATGTGGAAGGAATATCTGCGGGTTTGGGGAAGTCGCTCTTTTCGGTTGAATCTTGACTTTGATCTGATTCGGGAAGTGACTCGTTTGACTTGAACAGAGTTCTGTCGATCTGGGGGTATCGTATCCTTATGGCGTCCACCACATCTAGCAGATTTTTGGAGTCCATTGCCAAGACATGCGCAGCAGCTAGCATACCCCTGAAGAAAAATGATTAAATAGTATCACATCATATTGTCAGTCTGTGGATTTTTTTTCTCCAGTTCACGTTTTTTTTTTTAGAAATGTTAATTATTTCTGGGGCGTGGTAAAAAATTAACAGAAATTTTACAATATTTCGGGTTATATTAGTCCGAATTGCCCGATATTTTCATTGTTTTGTTGGCAAACATGTCTGAAAGGTATCTGTACATTATTGGCGAAAAACTCGAAGAGGCTGACCAGCGATAACTCATTCACTTGATTCATATGTGAACATACATATGAAGGAACAGCCATTTAAATTGCCGGTCACCTCACCTATGGCATACTGATGAAAGCTAACAAGCCTAAAACTGGTCTGTGTCTGGTGATGTGGCCGACAAGGATTCTTGGCTATTCACACAGATACTGCAGGCGTAATTCAATGCCGCTTGGGCCATTAGTGCGTGGAGGAGTTGTTACCTGCAATGTCATTTATCGATATCTCAGCCTGACATCTGTTGATAGATTTCGGAACTGCTGTAGAGGTGAACAACAAATTACTTGCATAACAGAAGTGCGAGGTTATGTGTGTTTTTAATATTTTTCTATATATTATTCTCTGTAGAAATAGTACCAGAACAGTTTGAAAATAGTATAATTTTATATTGAATCCAGAATCGGTCTTGTATGTGTAGATGTAGTGGAAATTTTATATACTTTTTGGTAATTTTGCAAACTTTGTTAAGATTGTACGATATTTAGTTATAAAAAGTTACAAAAATTAAATTGAGAATCGGAAAACCGATAACAAAACACATGAAAGTATGAAACAAACATTTCCTTATAGAAGATTTTATGCCAGATAATTATAACAAAGCTATGTTGTGAATTAATTAAAGATGTGTATTACACTGCCAATTTTCTCCATTTAATAAAATAGATATTTTATGGGGAAGCTGAACTAAAGCAGACGTTTGTAAACACAGGTTTTTAACTTGGGGCTTCTTACATCCTTCCCCAAAGAAAACTATGTGCCTCGCCTCACCTTCGTTTAGAAGTCGCACACGATTCCCCAAATAGTAGATATTTGTTATAGATATCTTGAACCGAACCATTATGTCTGAATCTGAAAGGTTGAGGTTACGAACATACAAATAATTCACAATATATATACACTAGGAATTTGTCTGACATTGAAGTTTGGTACTTCTAAAATACACTTTCACCTTCCTTGCAATTAAAATCCTTATAATCTTTAGCGGCAATTGTAAACAAACTGATGTTGTTCTCCCTTACATCTGACATCTTGAATTTTACAGCGCCATCTAGTGGTTCCTGAATTTCACGAATTAGCCATATCAGATGTTTAGTATGTTGTTATCTGTTGCAAAGGTTACGTGTTTGGGTACGATTAGCAATTATTTATTTTTTTAAACAAAGTCAGAAAATTTGCATTAAATGTCATAATAAGAACAGAATAAAGTGTTATGCCACATTATGCACCTGTTATAACACGTTTCCGTAGTTCTACATCGTTTTTGATTTCATTTAATGACTCCATTTGCCACTGTTTTTATTCGAAATTCAACAATTATGGAACAAATTTAGTTGCCACTCATTTCATACCCAAAACATCCGAAAAAAATCGTGGCATAAACCAATTGATGCATGAACATCATCAGAGCTATCCGGCTATCGCTTATAATCAATTCTTTCATTATTTTCACATTTTCATCAGTTTTTGTGTTGGGCCATTTAGAGCGTTCTCCACCCTTAACGGTTCCACGGCCTTTTTGGAAATCCTTGGACCACTCATAAACTCTGGTTTTGCTAATAGCAGACTTGCCAAAAGCAATATCTAACATTTCTAAAACATTTTCTAAATAATCGTCGATTGTCACACATGTAGTTTTTGTGCCAGGTGACAACAGACTAAACATCCGATATGGCTAATAGTGTACAGATACTTTTTAGACACTTTTACCAACACGGCAATGAAAATATTGGGTGCATCGGTTTAATATAACCTGAGAAATTACAAAATTCCCATTACTTTTTGATCACCCCTCGTAAATATTGCATACTTTGGGACTAATGCTATGAAGAAAACCACAGTATGCAAATGTATTAAACAATTATCAGAGACAACACACGGTTAAAAATTGTTGCAGAAAGCTATCTTCAGAGAACGACGTAGTGTTGCCAGGAACATGAAGTCATGTGATTTTTGGCCAATGAAATTAAGCGTATTGCCTTCTTTTCGCTGTTGAAGTCGAGTGAAGTTCAAAATTTCCAACTTCAACTGTACAGCAGAGCAACAGTTGTACATAACATAACCAGCAAAAACAAAACTTATAAAATCTATCATATAAATTAAACTGGTGCTGGCGATGTTGCCAGCAACACTACATTGTTTGCTGAAGGAGGCTTAATTAGTACTTACTTCCTGTATTCGGCATCTAATGTAGTATTACTATACTGCTGTGCCAGCTTCATGGCATTGACTAATTCTGCCATATCTTTGGACAAAACCTTATGGGCCATTTCGACTTCTCTTTGGGAAGACACCGGAAATTCAATAACGATAGCGTCCACACTGGCCAGAAGAGATCTGAGCTCCAAACCAACTTTTTTTACCAAATCGAGATACTGATCGGCGATGGCCTGCTGAACACCCTGGGAAAGAGCCATAACAGCTCTCACCACGTCAGTTGTACATTCGTATACACGATCGTGAGTCCTGTCTAAGTTGGCAGTAGGGTTTTGGGTTGCCGTTTCCTACAAGATTTATAAAAAAAATTACATTTACATGCAGCTGATTGTTGAAGTTGTTTTCTCGAAAATGACCAATTCCTAAGACTAATGACAAGGGTACCTTTTTTCCTCAAAAACAATGTAGGTAACTTTTTTTTATAAAAAACGTGATAATGTTTGGGCCAAAAAAATTACGCTCATATTTGCATCACAAATATGGGAAATGTGGCGCCACAGTCTATACAGTCCGTCATCTTCATGTCGGCTCCTTTGATGTTGAGGTCTCAGATTTTGTTTTTTTAGACGCCTGCGCATTTAGTCACGCTCATTTGCGCGCTGAAGGGGCACGGTGGTTTGTCAAGAAGTAGATTTTCTCCCACTTCGTCGTGTACAAATGAATTTTATTGGTGTTCATTGCGCATTTAGCCGCCACCTCTGGAACCTTCACTCAACAAACTGTATAAACTGTGGTGGCACCCTCTAGGTAATACGGCGAAATAGACAATAATTATAATTTTCAGATCCAAAAGCATCTATTCCCAAATTTTTAAATTCATACATTCAAAGACAGTGTAATTATTACAAAAAAAAAAAAAAAAACACTAATAAATTCCAACTGACACTGACACTGACAAGTTGACTTAAATTGTAATAATTTGAAGTGAAAAATCTATACACTATATATTTTATAACTTACCTTCGGCTTTTCGGAATCGCTACCTTCGGATCCACTGATCTGAATTTTGCCAGTCATGGTGCTGGTAAGAGACCCAGGCGGTGAATGGCTCTTACTGCTGCTGACAGAACCCGTACTACTCTGAATACCGTTTCCGTTGCCGCTTAGGGACATTGCCCCCAAATTGCTGGTCAACTGATAGGTAGCAGGGCTTGCATTGTTTACGTAACTAGGACTAGTTGGAAGAGACGTCATTGAATACGAGTCTTGAGTTGGGTCTTGGTCAATCGGTGAACAGATGCTTAACCTCTTCTTCTGAGAAAATGGATAATTAAGAAAAACATTTTCCTCAGACAATTCCACTTACCAAATGCGTCTCGGATTCAGCCAACCACTTGGAATCCTCTTCAGATTCCAATTGTTGTTGTCTCAGCTTCTGTTTTAGAATATTGTTGAAATTGGCGGTTGGGTCGCCCCATACGTTCTCTAAAAGTTGATCGCCGTAGAGAGAGTGTTGCGAGGAGGTTGCCTAAAACAAACGTAAAGGCTTTCACCACCACCAAAGTGAAGAATATTGATGTTATTAATAACTTCTGTGATTTTAAATGAAATATTAAAATAGTGGTTGAGTTTCCAACCAAATAAAAAAATAAAGCATGGCAGACCAAACAGAAATATACAGTGTGCGTCAAAAGTATGGAATAAATTCATTTAAAAATCAGGTGTCCAAAATCGGCTTGGACCCTTAAATTTTTATTTTTAATTACTTATGCGTTTTTTAAACCAGTTTTTATGTATACAGGGTGAAGCAAAAAAATATAATATGATCAACTTTTTTAAAAGGAAACACCTTTTTTGTATTTTTATTCAATTTGCTATGAAATTCTAAGTATTTTTTCTGCAATCCTATACCTATCTTTATCAGTTTTTGAAAAAATGGCGTCTGAAAATCGAATATGATAATTTTTCAAAAATTACTTTAAATCACGTTAATTTTCCATTTTAGCTTTTTGTGACTGTGCACCATAAGAAATGCGTGGTTTGGTGGCGGCTTCTGATCATTAGGAAACAATGATTTAATTTATGGTAATAATAAAAGGTGTTTATGTACTTAAAAAAAAGCAGCGGATGAAATTTCAATTTATAGCTAAATTAAATGTTCAAAATGCCATCCATTGGTTTCTTGACAATACACAAGCTACACAAAATCATCTTGAACAATATTTAAATATGTTCCTGTCAATACTCCTCATTTCTTGGCTTATTCGATTTTTCAAGTCTTCGATGTTGTGAGGCCTGGCCTGTTTGCATAAACCTTGGATTTTAAATAATCCGATAAAAGTAATCCATGTGTGTAAGATCGGGTGATCTTGGAAGTCACTTTATTGGTCCGCGTCTTCCAATCCAACAGCCATTAAAACATTAATTTTTAGAAACAATTTTTTTTTAAATTAGTTAAATATAGATATAGGGTGTGTTACATAAAAAATATTTAGAATTTCATGGCAAATTGAATAAAAATACAAAAAAGAGGGGTTTGTATACACGAAAACTGGTTTACAAAATGTGCAACTAAAAATAAAAGCTGACGGGTCTGAGCAATTTTCCAAAAAAGGAACATTTCATTTTTAAATAAATTTGTTTCATCCTTTTGCCACTCAGTGTATAATACGACATCACAGAAGTTATCTTAATGAGTGATAAATTTATAAGTAGGTACATGAAAAAAGGTGCAACATGCTTTAAGTAAACACAAAATGAATCTACAATATTTAGTAAAATAAAACCGTGCAGTACACTTGTAAATCAAGCAAAATACTCATATATGTTACATTGCCCGTGTGATTTAATTTCTTTTAATAATTGTTATTCCAAAAATAATCCGAGTGCTCTTTTAGATATTTCAGAATTTGCTAAAATATATATTATTACAAATATCAACTTATATAAATAATTTTGAATAAAGTAAATAATAACATTGCATTAAAAAAAAATAAATAGAACTGGAGTACATAATTAGTATTTTTACTTTAGTTTAAATATATATTGTATTCCTTTCTAGAGTATTTATTTATATAAGGCAAATATATGTATAAAATATATACGTGTATAGTATAAACACCTGAAAAACTTATAGCAAAGTGTCAATGTCATTCTTTAGTGGCACACCAGACATATACTGCTTAGCTTTGTTAGCTATGCTCAGTATGCCATGAATGAGGCAACCGACGACTTTTCCCACAGAAACGAACCTGACTAAACGTCTGAACATCTTGTGGCCACATGCCATACTTGATAATATTATTTATTAATTTATATTTAGTCTCATTGTAAGACAAAAAATGTTGAATTAAGCATAAGAATGCTTGGATGTCAAGAATAAGTAAATGCGAGTGATGTTTAAAATTTTAAGTATATTAATATACTTAAATACATTCTTTTTCTATAAATGATACTGCAGGAAACTACTCCGCGGACTAATGCCCCGACCGGCATTGAATTACACCTGCAGTATCTGTGTGAACAGCCAAGAACCCTTGTCAGCCACACCACCAGACATAGACCGGTTTCGGACTTGTTAGCCCTCATCAGTATGCCATAGGAGAGATGACCGACAATTGAACTGGCTTTTTTCATATATTTTCAGGTATTAACAATATTGTGTGAAACTAACTACTCAGTGGACAAAAGCCCCAACCTGCGTTGAATTACACCCACAATATCTACCCATATATTCCTTATTATTAGC
Source organism: Monochamus saltuarius (assembly GCA_025584915.1). NCBI lineage: Eukaryota > Metazoa > Arthropoda > Insecta > Coleoptera > Cerambycidae > Monochamus > Monochamus saltuarius. The sequence goes on from CM046722.1 coordinate 11,344,639, forward strand.
TTTTGTAACATTTTTTAAGAAAGGTATTTTAAGCTAATATGTATCAAATCTCCTACAATTCCTATCAATGAAGTCATATGTATGTTCTCTGATACCAAACATCTAGGTATGCTAATGAACATCCACAGACAAAACTCTATTCAATAATTATCTAAAGAATTTAATATATTTACTAACCTCTGGAGTGGGAACTCGAAATTCAACCACAATAGATGAGATCTCACTTATTTCTGCATTTTATTAGGATTGCTTCATCAGGTGGCCTCCTTTAACTTGAGTCAAATATCTAACTATAAAGATGATTATACCAATAAATTAAAATTATTTGAAATTGAATGTCAAAATGAAAAACTATACATAAAAGGTAAATTTGTTTTATTAATTTTTATTTATTTTAGTAGGTTGTTATGATATTCATTGACAGTTAATCAGTTTGACGTTGTCGATATTTCATTTTGACATTCAATTTCAAATAATTTTAATTTATTGGTATAATCATCTTTATAGTTAGATATTTGACTCAAGTTAAAGGAGGCCACCTGATGAAGCAATCCTAATAAAATGCAGAAATAAGTGAGATCTCATCTATTGTGGTTGAATTTCGAGTTCCCACTCCAGAGGTTAGTAAATATATTAAATTCTTTAGATAATTATTGAATAGAGTTTTGTCTGTGGATGTTCATTAGCATACCTAGATGTTTGGTATCAGAGAACATACATATGACTTCATTGATAGGAATTGTAGGAGATTTGATACATATTAGCTTAAAATACCTTTCTTAAACAGTAAAATTGAACTGGCTGTTCATATGTATGTTCACATATAAAATGACCGCTTATATCTCACATTCTTTTTCGCTGATTCACTATGTAAATGGCCCATGAATGGAAACACCCTGCATTTCAGTCGATGATAAAAAATATTTCTGACTGTACTTTCTAAATTATTCAACAAAAATGTTGCTTATATTGCGATAATGAATATTTCTGTTCGAAATTGTATCTAAATTTTGGCCAGCAACGCAAAAATTGGTGCCCAAGAACAAATTTCTCTCATTTTTTGTACGTTATATCTTGTATTATCAACAACATAAAAATTTAATAAAAAATAATTTACAACCATGCTTCATGCCAATAAAAACAAAAAAAAAAAGATTAGCAAATTATTAGATTCATAAAAATGATCACTTGCTTTGTCACAGCCATATTAATATTTATAAATTTTTATGCGGCAACCGAAAAACTTGGAAATGACAGCGAAGATGAGAAATTTTACCTTTTAAAAACTTCGGGTGAACCACATAAAAACATATAAATTTCAACAAATTCGATTAAAATACCACAGCATTCCGCTATAAACGAATAAAGCACATCAAATCATTCGTAATCAAGCCATGCTTGATTCGAACCTGCGATCGCAGTTCCTGAAACTTATTATCGATCTGCATGGCAGTCGCTTTCTGAACGAAAAACTGCTGTTTATGAGCGCAACTCTTAACGTCGGCGCCACCAAAGTCATAAATACTCTCTTCGAACTGTTGCATCTCTTTAGATTTATCACTAAATTGGTACATCACAGGGTTCGGGTGGTAATTTGGAACATTCTCCGGGTCGTAAAAGACTTGTTGAGGGGACACGTGTGTGTTACGATCCAGAGATCCCATTTTCGGGGAAAACGCTGCTGTCTGGCTACTATTTCTCTCTAAAGAACCCATTTTAGGGGAAGTGTTTCGCGATTTACGTTCCAACGACCCCAATTTTGGACTAAACACGCCCGATTTGTCTAAACTGCTGTGCGAACTGTGGACTAAGTGAGTATTTCTTTCTAACGAATTCAGTTTTGGAGAGGAATTCTCGGAAGATTTCTTCTCCAGAGAATTCATTTTAGGCGTAGCGCTTCCCGTACTAGAACGTGAGGGGGTCCTTTCTAAACTACCGATTTTCTTTATTTGATCGACTCCAGCAGCGTTTTCCGGAACCTCTGGATCTAACCTGTGGAGGTTCTGGATGGGAATTGGTTGGGTTATTAGGACGGGTTCGGGAGCATCGTCTTTGTTTTGAAAATCAACAGCTACTGTATTAAATACCGATGCTGGTGTATTGTATGCCGCCGGACTGAATCCACGTTTCTCGTTTTCTTTCATCAAATGGGCTAAAACTTCCGGATTCTGAGCCACAATGTATGTCTGCGACACCGAATTCGGTGCGTCCATCGAAGCAAAGTTGGATGAATCCACAGCTGAAAATAAAGACACATTTTGTGAAGCGTAATTGATAATACAACTAAAATATAGTCGGTACCTTGCATGGGATATCTATTTGGTTTAGGGGGAGGCGCAAAATCATCGTTGGGACCCCAAGACATGGCCGCGGCCCTACGATTTTCTCTGCGTAGTGTTTCCTGTTGAGCGCTTCTTTCTTCTGTTAAAATCTCATGTAATATTTCCTTGATATCTTTGAAACTAGGCCTTTTGCTTGGCTCGTAGGACCAACATTGCGACATTAAGGAGTACAAGCGAGGGGGACAATTCAGCGGTAATGCTAGACGTTCACCGTTTTCTATTTTACCAATTACGTCGTTGTTCTTCACACCTTGGAATGGTTTTACACCTAACATTAGAATCTCCCATATGCAGACACCTGGAATAATAATTAATGACAAAGTATTAAAAAAAAATATTTTAAAACATTTTTCATTTTAAATACAATCTTAACACTTTTTTATATACAGTATGTAACTTTAGATGGGAATCATAATTATGAGAAGGCTACCTTAACTTTTAGAAATACATTTAATAACTTTAGTTTTTCAATTTTTTTTTAACTATTTTTGTAAGTTCCATACTTTGCCGCTGAACGAGTTCATGTAATATCAATACTTAGGAGCTACAACTTGCACTGTTATCAAATATCATAATTTGAGAGGGAGACGGGGAATTTTATTATTAAAAAGCAAATTTCGTGTGCACAAGTTAAACGGCTAGGAAACCAACTGCTTCACTGCAATGTTGCCAAATTTTTGCTAGTATTAGATATCATAAATAAGCTTGACTACATACTATCTATTGCCACAATAATGACTCTTTAAAATGAATTTGGTGGCTTGTTTTAAACTGCTGACATATTTGTAACTAATAGGGATTTAGCGAAAGATCATCAAACATTCTGTTGAGGGAGTCTCATTATTATTGAGTTAACTTGTACGTTTGTATCTCGATGATGTCAAGACAAATGTAAATATGCAACCATCAGTACAATCACAATATCAAAGTTAGAATAAATCCGTAAGCATCGCCTAATACGCCATAAGTTTTTTGTAATAGCCTTGTTTATGTACTTACTAGTTGGTCAACCTAATTTAGCACGTGATAAAATAAGGTCCAAGGAAGTGCTGCTCTCTGACGGTGAGAAGCTTAATGCAATAAATAAAGCAAATGAGAATCAGTAATCTGTACCATTTATTACTACACTGTGTTGCCAAATTTAATACAATTTTATTCGCAATATACGGTTGCTAACTCAGTTATTTCATAATGATATTATAGCGTCATTTTTACCAGCATTTAACAATGCTTTTCATGCAGCAATAAGTTTTATGTAAATTCAACATAGGTATAAATTCAATGTTGGATATTCTAATAATTATTTTTAAAACTAAATAAGGAGAACAAGATATTGATACTTGTACCGTTATTTATGTTCAAGGACAAATTTGAATTTTACAAACAATAAATATTTTCTTTATTTCGACAAATAACCAATGACTCAATGTACACTCGAATATTTTCAGTGATGTTATTTTGTCTTACTATAGAAAATATAAAATAATGCGGCAAATTGCTAAATAAGTACCTAGTATTTATGATACTAGTTCGCAAAACATTCTTTGGCAAATAACTGACAAGTCTACATTTCACAAAACAGTATACCTATAATATTCTCTTTATTTTGACAAATAATCAGTGATTAAATTATTTTCGAGTATTTTTCAATAATATTTTATTTTGTGCGATTGAAAATAAAAATATAATGCGGTAACATATTCATAACGATGTTGACGGTAAGGGGGCCCAAAAGGAGCAATTTGAAATTTTATCGTTCACTGACAATTATTTTCAATGTTTTGAGAAATAAAAATTGTTCTTAAAATATTATACCTACATTTTCGGATTAGATCACAAAATAATCACAGAACCGTATTATTTTATACTCATTCCGCTGAAAATAATAATTGCAAACGTAAAACGTAAAATTACATATTTTTAAATATTTCTCAAAAGTAGCAAAAGGAATTAAAAGAAAAATCAGTTCATAAGTTGCTAAATTTCCTACAATAATTATTATTGTATTTCGAAATACACATGTTAATAAAATTATACATATAAGGTTGAAAATTGTGTCAGAGCCGTAATTAGTCTTACTGGCGTCTGTGGCAAATTACGACTTGGCGTCCGTCCTCAACGAAACTGAAAAATTTTATTGGGTATACAAATATTATAGATAATTAGTTTAATAAAAAATATACATAAGATAAATAATAATAATATTAATAATAAAAAATAATAATAATAAACTAAAAATATATTTTCTCAACACCAAACAGGAAACAACATGTAAAAACATTTGATCTAAATCACATAACATAACAAAATTTGTAATATACGTATATACAGGGTGTCCCCTGACAAGTCGATTGTTATTGGAAGAGGGACATCTTTTTGCATAAACTTTCTGGTGTAGATCGTACTCTTAATTTTAAATGGTGATAATGCCTATTTCATTAAATTTCAAGCTTCTTGTTCAATTAACCTAATCTGCAAACTGGCTCAATCCGGTATTAAATTTTTCTGTTTAAGAAAAAAATGAGTTAACTTTTCATAAGCTATCTTCTGTTAAAATTAGGCATACGGTGATGAAAACATTCTATGTAATTACGTAAAGATGGTAGTAGAGTTGTCTTCGTATATACAAATATATAAAAACAAATATTTGAGACTTTGAAATAAATTAGCCTAAAGGAATAAAATACAGATAATAACAAAATATATTGTAGGTATATACTTTGCAAAACTGACAATTTTAATTTTTTTTTCTTTTCCCTTACAGTTTTTGATAATCATTAAATTTAACATAAAATATCTGTGTTATGTACATTTTTCGTTGCAAATAAACTATTCGGGTCATTTCTTTTGTAATTCCACTGATATTATGCTATAATACGATTAAAGATCGCAGAATGTGGTTTCTTTGTCACTTAGGTGTGACCTACATTTCGACAATTTTATTAGATCTGTTCGCGCAAGGAAGTTTCAAACTGTCAGAAATATTCGACCAGTAAAATTATGAATTTGTTTTCAGTAAACATCGTGCAGGAAGTAGTTGGACGAGCGTTTTTGACAGTATGGAACCAGTCCGATTCTTTACTTGAACAGACCTCTTACTTGAAGTATTATGCAGTAAAACTTCATTAATGTCTCCTATATAAGTTGCCGTCGGTTTGACTAAAATATTTTATTGTGAACACTTTTTTTAAATGAACGACAAAATTGTATTTTTTTCATTCTCTTTTGGTTATTATATTAGTATAAAGTTATTTAAAAATATTTAAGTTAAATAAAATATATGTCCCAAAATTAGCATACCAAACGTCAAAAGAATCTACGTTATAAAATAGGAAGACAAGTTTTAATAAACATGGATCGTAAATGTATTCTAAGGGATTTATATTCCTTATTCCTGAAATAATGGTTTTTACAAATAAAAGTAGTTTTAGACATTTAAGAACTGAATAATATATAGTTTAGCAAATAACAGCAATGTTATCACATGTCACCTGCGAATATTCAAAGGTATCGAAGTAAAACGAATATAGGTATAATGGCTGAAAGCGGTCTAACCAACAAATTTTTAGGTCAAATCTTTCAAAAGACGTATTTTTTAAATTCAACTAGATGTAAACCTGGTTACATGGTTCTGTATATAAGATAGTTCACTTTTGTTTATAAATATGTGAAAATAATTGTTAAAATGTGGGGTTAGACTAGCAAAATAATGTGTGTCATACAAATGCATTTTAAAAGTTATTATATTATTTGACAATTTAAATAATTTTATTTTCGATACTGCTTTTGCTTAATGTGTTCAATTTTTCGAGATTTTTGTCCCTAAAAAAACACCACAAGTTTGGTCATTTTACTGAGAAATACAGCAACCTTAAAGGAAAGGTTTTTTCAAATATCTTTGGGACGGTTTAAAATAATTTTATAAAATTTGAAAATTTTACGGCGAGAAATACCGACTTCCATAGGCAGTACATTTTATGATCCATTTAATAAAACTTTTCTTCCTATTTCTGAACATAGATTCTGCTGTTGACGTTTGGCAGGCTAATTTTGGGACACTTGTATATCAAATAAAACGAAAAATACAAAAATAACATTGCAAGAAATAAAACATTAAATTAATATACAAATATACTTATACAACACAATATAAGGTTTTAAATTAAAAAAAGCAATTCGAGTAGACGACTACGCTAAACAGACAAATAAACAGATATTTTTAACCCCTGATATCCAAGGATATAATCTGTAACACTGTGTTTTGTTTATGCGGTCGCAAATTGTACTTTGCTAGTCATACCGTCTCTGGTCATACCTACCGACCGCGGGCCATAGGAATGATAATTTCATAAATGTTTACCCAGCTATTATTTAGGACCGCGAAGTCTTTTGTATTATGTTCTGCCGGTTAGGTAATTAAGTCAATCCGATGCTGTTTTTTTTTGGATAATAATACGATTAATCAATTAATAAAATACAATACAATATTTTGGGTACACATCAATATGTATCTACCTTGCCAGTAAAATTCGATTTGGGTTGTGCGTACCACTGTTATTTTTAATCTAATATAAATTTTGTAATTTGTGTTTTAGCTCGTGTTTTAGACTAAAATACATGATTTATATTTACTGCAAAATTTATCAAAATCAGTAATAATAATTTTAAAAAGGCGCTGAACGCCTTCTCACAGTAACAGTGCTTATTTCGTTGAGCGCGACTACGATTTCTTATAATAATGCAGAAGTAGCGTCTGGTAACGTCTGAGAAACCGTAACCGAAACCAGTAAAAATCCGCTGCAAGCTATAAATCATCATCAGCCCCATCAGCCGTATTTAAGGCGGTTGTCAAGACAACGGCGAAACGCATAGTTGACAGTAGTGTTTTTTATATGTATTATGTATCTATGTATTCGATTATAAATATTGAAATTTGTCGAAATATATTTAATTCATGGTACCTATCGTTTGTGTCGGAAATACTATTTTCTAGATGAAATTGACAAAAAAGGACAATGAAAAACAAAATGTGCGGAAGTTTTGAAAGGAACGGTATTAACAATATAACTTAACCTTAGTTTTTAATGCGCAAATTCTAACAAATTGTGCCGTCATTATTGTCGCGAACATGTCCACTTTTTTTTTTTCTTACAATGGCAACTCCATGTTTTGTTAGCGCCATTTGAAATGTTATTCTTTATACAAAATTATAAGTTTGCTGATGGGTTAGGTATACATAACAAGAATTTTGACACTAAAATTGTTTTCTATTATTCACCTTAGCAATATAAATTTAACAAAACCGTCAAAAGTTATAAACAAATTAAATATTCAAAGTCAAATTCAAGTTTGTCTATTGCCCTGCTCATGCAATGCGATATTCAAATTCTTTTATGGCACTATATTATCGTGTAATCGTGACGTTTCTCCATATTAATGACTGAAAAAGTTTTCTTGCTTCGATAGAAAACAATTTTTCGTGCTTAAAAAGAATGAAAACTTATTTGCGTAACTTAATGATGAAAACGAGAGGCAAAAATTTAGTAAAAGGGTTATTCATTAAACTTATAAGTACAGAGCCATTATAAGTTTGCTGCTTTAAAAATAGTAGAATAGATCTTATATTTAAAATATAAATGGGTGAATTACATTGCTACATGTTTTACTATAATATAATAAATTTACCACAAACTATTTGTTATCATTCTGCTTCACTATTAATATATCCACGAGCCGCCACTGATTTTTATTACTTTTAATATCAGAAGCTTAAAATATATGTCGCTCATTTTCACACGTATTCTTTTGTATTTGAATTGCTTTTTACATACATGTGAAGTACTCACACAAAACTTTTAGATAGTACCTATCTTTAATTAAAAATATCTCCATGAAGAGATTAGGTTTGCCTGCAGAATGTGTTAAAAAATAAATTATATATTAACTCTTCTGCAGAGTGATTCATTTTACTGTAGGGCAGTGTAGGGAAGAAAACGATTTGACAACGCAGCCACATAGAAACAACGTCACGAAAAGCGCCACTCAGTATGCAAAAGCCAAACTTTGTGTGCGGGATCTGCAATTTAATAAAAATTTAACGTGGATTTTACAGGGGCGTTGCCATCTAGCGGAGGAATCCAAAAGTTCGATAGGTTGTCTAACTAGTAAGTACATAAACAAGGATAATAGCAATAGTTCACGTAATAGCCAGACATGCTCCAGACCTTGCCGGAATACCTGCATTTTGCAATAGCCTTGAAATTATTCTTGTCGAAGAAGTGATTTTTCAACTTTGCGTGTGTATTTGAGGTTATATTTTGTATATTCGGGCCTTATTTAGTGTTCTGACCTTTTAATTTGATAAAATGCAGTGTGCTGTATTAAATAAATTTTAGAATGCAAATTCAAACAGGTAAATACCTCTGCTTTATTTATTTTCTTTTAATGAAAGTTGACTTGAAACGTGTACTTAACCAAAACATTTTGTATAGCTAAGTTCCCTTAGTTTCTTGATTTTTATTGGTTTCCTACATATACATATTAGCGGAGAATAGTCTATGAAAGAACACAAACATTTAGCTGTGATGTGGCAACGCAGATGTAACGTTGCTCATTTCACTACTCAGCACTCTGTGATGTTATTAGGAAATTATTCTCAATACACCATATTACCAGAGGTTATGGGTTGATTTGCTTCAAGATCAAGTAAAATTTTTGTTTTCGATTTTCTGTAATTCTTACGCCTTAATTAGGTAAAAAATTATGTTGCTTAGTGTAGCAACATTGCAAAATTCTATCAGTAACTATATTTGCTACATAATGTGCGGATATTTTATATATAATGTAAATTTTTATCAGGTTAAATATGCTTTTCTGCACCAATAAATTATTCTTATTCTGGTCCTGATCGGCGATTCTATATTTTTCTTGGATCCGATCTCCACAGATACCTGAATTTAGTTCAATGTGCGGACAGCGGAGTGAAATTGCTGATCTATCTATACTGGGGTTATGCTGTCTATTTGCCACTATGTTAGTTGTATGCTTGGTTTAAAAAGGTAACAACAGGCAACAGTGACAGGTGATGATACAACTGCGGTCAGTTACTGCCCAATGGTGATGTAGGCAAGAGTTTAAATAAAGTTTAATTATTGAATTATAATTCGCTATGTATGTATGTAATTGTGCGGAGGTGCAGCGGAAATTGCTTCCCACTGCAGCACTTAGGCCTTATTAGTCCCTTTGTACGTCCTCCTTACTAAGAGAGTTCTTCTTTTAAACCATCCAATTAATATGGATGGCTCGGATAGTATGGGTCCGAGTTACAGAGATTTTTGTTGCTCTGTCTTCATTTCCATTTATCGGGGTTTCTGCCTTGCCACACGTGCGCCTTCGGAGCATTGTGAGTGTCCAGACCTCGGGCGGACTGCCACAGTCTCGGCCCAAGTTTGGTCTCCCATCCAAACTCAGCCTGCGTCCACGCTGCCTAACCTGAAAGATCGATCTCCCAACCAAGCAACTGCACCGGCGGAACATGGTGAGCGGCCAGACCCCAGACCTCGGGCGGACTACAGTCTCAGCCCAAGTTTGGTCACCCAACAAAATTCCGGCCTGCGGCCACGGTGCTTAACTTGAAAGATCGATCTCCCAGCCGTCAACGTGGGCCAGGCGACCCCCTTATAATTTGCTAACTTATTCGTTTAAAAAAGTTATAAATTCAGACTGCTATTGTTGGGAACACATGCTATTACACCTAAAAAACAGCCGACTACTTAAAGTTACGTCCTGTCTATAAATGTTGGTTAAAACTTATATTTTCTCTTTTTTTTTACAAATGTTGAAAGGAAAAAGTAACAACTTCAGGTTACCACCAAAACTTTAAAAAATAAATACAATATACATTTTATGTTACTCACCAAACATCCAAACATCACTCGCAGTCGTAAACCTCCTAAAATTAATACTCTCCGGACTCATCCACTTAATGGGCAACTTGCCCTTAGAGGCCTTGTAATAGCTCTGATCATCGCCCATCCACCTCGACAAGCCAAAATCAGCGAGCTTAACACATTTATCAGTACTAACTAAGACGTTTCTAGCTGCTATATCCCTATGTACATATTTCTTAGATTCTAAATAACTTAAAGCTGTAGATAGCTGGAATGCATAAAGTAGGAGAGTCGCCAGATCTAGGCGACACTTGTTGTTCTGGAGATAAGCCCTCAATTCGCCGAGCTTAGCCAGTTCCATCACAATCCAAACCGGCGTAACCGAACAGATCCCGATCAGTTTTATTATATGCTGGTGATCAAACTTTTGCATAATATCTACAAATAGTAAAAAAAATTAAATTTAGTTTAAAAATAATGAGCTTGGTTTAATTCACTTTTTTTTAAAGAATATGGTTCGAATTAGACTGCTTTATTTTACACTTATCTAAAAAAAAAAATTTGGGAAGATACGTTACGAAAAATGGTCAAAATCGTAAAAAAAATATTTGTAAAATGTAATTGAGACAAAATTTTAAAAAAGTGACTATTCCTTTTATGCGACACCAGATATAATTTTTACGTTTAGAATTCATTACTTGTGTGGTTTTCACGTTTTTTTTTTTCTAGTTGTTTTTTCAATAGGTTGTTTTTAACATTCCCTTGCCCTGTCTAACGTAATAAAAAAATTATTTTTACTTAAACCACACTGATAAATTCTTATTTATCCAGTAGCACACGTTTGAAATCCATAAAGAAAATTTTATTGAATACTACTTTTCAAATGAATAGTCTGTTTTGCTGCCTGGATTTAATTGTTAAAAAAAACGCTTTTCGGTACGTACTACCTGTTTTTAACGTTATAATTTATATTATTATCTATTTTGATTTGTTTTGAAACTTGTAGCATGAAGTTGACCTTATCTAGGTCGAAACATAGATAGTGTAAAATAAGGAAGTCTTTTAGCAATTTAATGACCTGATTCCAACTATACTCCTTAGAAAAAAAAAACAATTGTTGGTGTAAAGGTTACTAGCGTGATTTATACTTACAAGCTTCTTCTAGAAACTTTTCTGTTGTGGCAAGATCCGCATCACCTTTACAAGTTTTCACAGCCACGGGAATGAGCGTCCCGTCTTTACATTTTACCATTCCTTTGTGCACGTCACCGAACTGACCTTCGCCTAATATTTCGTGAAGCTCGATTTGCTCCCTGTCCAGGCTGTAATTTTTTACTAAAAGTACATAGAAATTAATTATTAAAAATTAATAGAAGGTAGTAAAAACTTACCAGCAGGGACCGAATAATCACCTTCTTCGACAATTTCCGCGTAATCTTCGGACAACATTGTGCCCGTAGGGTTGGAAAAATTCTCTTTACTTGATTTATGCTTTGAAGGGTTTTGGTCTGAAAACAGATGGCTACTTAATCATGTAACAATTTATAAATGTGCACTTTTTCACTAAAAACAATTTGGTTAAAAATAAATAGAAAATAAGAAATGTATGAATTAAAATCAAGTTCTAAATGTCCAGTTGAAGAGATGACAAAAACTAAAGGTACAACAGTCTACTTATAAATTAATCGATATCAACTTGTGGTTTGTGCTTAATGTAAATATTATATATTATATCTAATTAGTCATCAAAAGTTCACTTAGATCACATTTATAAAATAGATTTAGTCTACAAAAATAATAAGCATGCTTTATCTCATTTAACCATGCACGATCGTTGTTTATAATTCCGCAATAATATAATGTAGGGTGAAGTGTAAAAATAAAAGAATGTATGAATCAAAAATAATAGGTATAAAAACGTGAATAATAACTACGAAAAAATGTAAATAAATAGTTTAACTATTACTAACCTTTACAAGGACATGGAAACTGTTTCCATACAGTAGCTTGTAAAGAGAATTACACACATTAAAAAGCTACCTAGAGAAGCACATTAGGTAATCTAGATTAATGTCACATACTCATAACAACTACGCCTGATATGTAAAATAATTTTAAAATCGCAAACAATGCCCATTAGCCCAGTGTAAAAAGTTTCGATAACATATTAGAAAGATAAGCTCAAAAAATTACTTTACGATTAGTAATGGAGGTCACTCACCAAAAATTACTAAAGCGACCATGCAGGGTGATTCAAAACTTATCTAAAAAAATTTGGGAATAGGTACGTCATGAAAAATGGAGTCAATATCGTAAAAAAATACTGTAAAATCCTTATAGTTTCCGAGAAAAAAATTATTGAAGTTGTAGTATTTTCAACTTTTACGTCGCTGGACTACTGTAGTCTAAGTAATTCCGAATATTGAAATCCGACTTTTTGTAGGTATTAACGTTTTTATGATGTGATTCTTTACATTAGTTTTTCAAGTGTCAAAAATGGCTTATGTGTATAGCAACTCGGAGTTGATATATATCGTTTTAATTCATGGCAATGTGAAAATGCTTTAGCAGAACGATTTCCCAGTAAACATGTGTCAAATGCAGCTACTTTTAACACGGTGTGCAATGCAGGAGCAGTACAACGCAAGGGAAATTTGAAACCGAATTGTGGAAGAGATGGAGGTCCAGGGCATCTATGGCTTATGGCAGCAGTGTGGCGTATCATACACAACGCTCGCCCATAGCTGCTACGATGTCATGACTTCATCATTCATTTGAACTTTTTGATTTGAGGGGATATTTAAAATATTAAGTGTATCGCACCGAAGTAGACACTATTAATGATTTACGCAAACGTATCATAGTTACTGACAATAACTTATGAGTTCAAAGCGGACAAGAAGCAGAAATATTTGTGTTAGTTTGTAGAAACTGGGTAAGTAGGGCCCAAAATTTTGTTGCAACATCAGGTATGTCAAATTATTTTTTTAATTAAAACCACAAATTGATTTTATTAATTAATAATAACAATATCGGCAAAAGCAACTGAATATGCTGTATAAATTGGTGTTAAAAAATGTTATTTATTTCCATTCTTGGGAAGTTCTCTCCATTTTTTGTCTGGTTGCCGATTGCATGCTTTGCTACCTTATCAAGTTTTCAGTGACACGCAGAAGTGTATTTTTAAATCATTTTCAAACTGCCCCAATTTTTTACAAAATTGTCTTTGTAAGAGACTGTACATTAAAATTTTTATTTAGATATGTTCTGAATCACCCTTCATGTTTTTGTTTCTATTCATTGTGTAAGAAATTTTTTTCTATTTTTTTTTCACCTAATTACAACACACTCTATAAAACATATTTTTATGTAATCACAATTTTTTCTCTAGTTTTTGACATATATTCCGGTAAGTTACCAAAGATACATTGACCGATCATCACAATTATGAAAATTATCGAAGACAAAATTACTTTGCTGAAGTCTGACTTCTATCAATACATTAAAGTTACATTTCAAATTCAAAGAAAATGTATAAATTTTTACTTTTTAGATTTCCTAGGACTATACTGCTAACTTCTAACAGTCTAATAACTTCCCAAACACTTAAATCATATACAAAATAAATAATCGTTACCTTTTCTGTTCCAAATGGAAGTCTGCGAGCCAGAATGCAGTCGGCAATAACCATCGATAAGATCGGCTAAGCTCTCTGCGACGTCCAAGTTTGGACACGTGAAAAACAGGACTTCCTGGGTCCCAGCGACCCTTAGTTGTAATGTGGCTTTGGTATGTTCATCGCAATCGCTGACTAGTGTTTGTATGGCTTGTATCTGATCGAAGTCGGCTATTTTCTTCGTCGTGGACTCCTGAACATTCGTATGCGATATACCAATGTCAGGGCCTATCACCAATTCAACTGGTACCGTAAAGCTGCTTCCGAAATCCACCCTAAACCTTTCTTGATCGAAATTCGTGTGATATTTCAGTATTTCCAGGAACTTGAACATACTCTCTACATCAGTAAGGTGCGCGAATTTCTTAAACTGGGCTTGTATGCTCTTCCTCAACGATTTGGATTTCATTTTGTCTAAAACGCTATTTGGTATGAATTTCTGCATGCCGATCTCTCTTTCCAAGTACTCAAAATTGGATTTCTTATCTAGGACGTTCTGGGGCATGTCTTTGAAGTATTTACGTATTTCTAGACAACACAATTGCACAGCCACTTCTTGATCGATTTTCTTATACAGTTCGGTGTGATAATCATTTCTAACCTGTAAATTCCAAATCTATCAATGTCACTTTTTTTTGTGTCAAACAAATTTAGTGCTAGCTCAGTAAAGAACCAATCAGAATTCGGAATTTCAAAAATACTGTCTTATTACTGATTTCGATTAGTTTGTTTAATGTGAAAGACCACTATTCAGATATCTATTAATTCCACGTCAAAAAGGAAAGGACTTTTGTAATGCTACTGATTATACATTAATTTTGTTTTTCATTGTCTGTTAAATCGCAGAAGCCGTGCTTTATATACAATCTCTTCCATGTCCTGTAGCAGTGACTCACCAGCATACTACAGTCAAATTGTAGTCAATTGTTTGAATGAGTAACTTGATGTTTCTTAGAAACTATTACAAACGTGAAACTTATGTTGAGGTGTATGTTTCTGTTTACATTATCAATTGTATCTAAATTAGTAATTGATACATATTAAAATAATGTTATTACTGTGATTTTCATAGCAAAAGTGAAAGAGCAGTCCATTATTAATACGTATGACCCCAGAAGCAGTTTGTGTGAGCAAGAATAATATATAGTATCAGTGGTACAATTTTAGTCTTAAAATAGTAGATAAAATATACTTATACAACTTTTTTTATACAGCAAATTAGGCAAGTACTCTTATTAAGAGGTAAGCTATTGCAGTGTTAATGGCAAATGTCAAATTCTGACATATGCGACCCTGACACTTGCGAATCCAAATAGTAACACTAAAGTCGGCTCACTGCAGTACCTACATTACAGAGTTCTATATTGAGATTCACCTGATCGACAGATAGGCATTACTATGGCGACGCAATTGAATAGACTTGAAAGAATCTTTCCAAATAATATTTTTGACAGAAAATAAGTTTCAGATAAGTAGAAATTAGTTTTGTTAATTTTCATGCAGATTAATTTCAGCAATACTGTAGTATTGTGTGCAGTAGTAACTATTAGTAGACACTTTGAATTTTTAAGAATTTATCTGAAATATTATCCTGCATTTGTGTTCAAATATAATTGCGAATTTTCTATGACACCCTGTAAATCCATATTTTATGACTGATATGTAGTTTTTAATTGAAATATACTATCGTTAAAGTAACTGCAACCTGACAAATATGATTAAGTGGTTTATACCATTTATAACAACAAAATATTTCAGGATTGCATTATTGGGTTTGGTATTGCAGTTATGTGGATAGGCTATAAACAATTATTCATTTCACAAGGTTGCATAGTTGGAATAGGAAGAAAATACTTCTTATATTATACATTAATATCTAATCACAAAAATTATTGTTTTATGTAACTTATAAATTGCCTACAATGTGTATAAACATATTTTGAATTACTGATGTTTGAATAAAATATAATTATTTATTGTACATTACATATGTGTACTTACCTGATCATAATAATAATGGAAGGTGACTTTATCCCTATCATGGAGTTCCTTAAGACTAGTAGGCAAATATCTAACTCTAAGATCGTACCTCCACTCTGAATTTGGGTGTTTCCTTAGATATTTTTCATGAACTTGCTGCATGGTTATATCTTGATGTAACCAGTGCATCTAAGAGCAAAAATATATTCAAACTATTACTGATTTTAATTAACCCATCAAAGTTAATAGTTTTTATTTTATAAACTTTTTTAAATATACATATAACATGATGATATCGACTTTACTACTTGGCAAATGCGGCAATAAAAGTTTGTCTTTGATCTGTATTATTAATAATAATAATGTATGAACGGCAATAAAATGTACATACACAGATATTTTGGCAGTTATTCAATATTTCAGGGACACTATAAGAGCTTTTAATCATTGTCTCAATCTGTTTCAATATTAACATATCCTAGGGTGTCATGAATGTTACATACTTCAAGGGTATATTCTAGAACCCAAGTTGTCACAAAAAATGTTAGTTAAATGGTTCTAGTTTCTTTTTTTATTTCTTGTTTTCTCCTGAACTCAGAACCCATTTAACTGATTTAAGAAAAATTTGCTGTTCCTAGTTTCTCTTCATGAAGTATGTAGTGATTATGTTCCTATTAGGTTAAAACATACAGGGCGTTCATTTTACTACCACCCTTTGTGAATATTCATCTGTAACTTTTTTGTATGTTTAAATTTTTAACTATCAGAAAAGTAGAGAAGAATTTTATTCTACACAAAACATGTATACCTAAAAGTCAAAATTACATGACAATTTCGATTAGAATAGGAAATTTTATTTTGGGGCCTATCGCTCTACCTGCAAGGTTGAACGGCCAAATTTATTTGGAATTCCTTCGGCAAGAACTTTCTGGGGCTCTCAAAGAAGTACCCATTAATACTAGACGACAAATGTGGTTTATGCATGATGGTGCCCCTGCTCATTACAGCCATTTGGCGAGAGATCATTTAAATCAAGCATTTCCAAACCGTTGTATTGGTTGAAGTAGTGGTTTTTCTTGACCTTCTCGCCGTCCTGAATTTAATCGGCTGACTTTTACTTTTGGAATCATTTGAAAAGAATTGTTTAACACCTAATACGGGGGAAGAACTGGGATAGATAGACAAGATGCTGTTAGACAAACGTATAATTTGTTTCCTATTTTCAATACTTTCATAAAATGTTTAATGAAATGTGTCAATTAGAATGGGGGACATGTGGAACATTTATTATAAATTAGTAGACTTTTTATTACTGCCACCTTTCAGTTTATTATATTATTTATTATGTTTGTTATGGATATGTATATTCTGTAATAACTTCATGCATAATTTCCACTTTTGATAGGTATACTTTTTCTGTGTAGAACAAAACTCTCTACTTATTTCTGATAGTTGCATGTAAAAATTTGAACGTACAAAAAAGTTACAGAAGAATATTCACAAAGAGAAAGTAAGCAACAACAATTTTGCTCAAGTCGATTAACTGGATTCTGAGTTAAGGAGACAAGAATTAAAAAATTAAACTTTGACACCCTGTAACTCTTTTCTGCAACATTTTTCGTTTAAGCATATTTGATTAAATCGACACCATTTAGGTTCTAGACTGAACCCTTGAAAAGTATGAAACATTCGATAGGTGACGCCCTGTATATTACATTACGAAGATAAATAAAAAAACGTATGGGGTGGTATACTAACCTCATTCGAGGGTGGCCGTGACAATCTCATAGCATAAAGTCCATTGTAGTATCTCTCCCCTGTCGACAACCGTTCCGTAACTGTTGATATGATACCCTTGATGTCAATCGAATCGCCATATCTGACTACGTTGAAACCACCGTTTGGCAGGTGCACCTACAATAATTAATTATTCGTAAAATTTAAATAAAATTTTTATTTTAAACTACATTTCGAGCCATGACAAGGTAGAACTGCCTAAATTCAAATTATGATATCTTTTAAATAATAACATGAACGGTCTTACCTTAACTGTGGCCTTGTCAGCGGTTGCGGGGCTGCTCTGGGGAGACTTCTTGGGGCTCTCCATATTGGTTCTTGCGGGGGCACACCGCACTGGTGAGCCCTGGTTTACGGGGGGTGCTGGTGATACATCACTGCAACAAAAATAATAATAGTTATTTGAAGTTACATGAAAACGTAAAATTTTTGAAAAAAAAATTTAAATCGAAGACACTAAAAATTATTCTTTTTTTTAGAAACACTGTATTGTACATATAATTTGGATGTAAATGTAATGTAATACATAAAAACATGATATTTTTAAAAAAAATTAAATTAAAGGTACACTAAAAATCGTTACATTGTTTTTTGTTTTCAGAAATACTCGGTAGATAATTTGGACGTAAATTAATAAATTTAGTATAGTGTTAAAAAAATGCTCTGAAACACGCACAAATAAATTTACCTTAATTACTGCTGTAAAACATCAAAAATATTTTAGTGAAATTACCTTATTTTTAGCACTACTTTAATATATTACAAACATGCGGCATTGTTTCGTAAAAATAACAATTTATCAATTTGACGGGAAAAGTATAATTATTGGCACGTTATTCATATTTTTAATGTGTAAATTTCAGAAAAACAAGAAACAATTATGTTAAACAAGTATCTACATATAAGGATATTTAATCAACCGTAAATCAACAAAAATTGCATATCCTATAATTATACGACTATCTGTATCATTTAATTTAATATGTTTAGGAAAAAACAAACAGGGTTGTTCTTACGTGCACTCGCAAAATTCCTATTAATAGTCAACTGGCTCATCCCTTTAAAAGTAATAGACATGTTCCTTTTCCGCTATTAATATATTTTATTTAAAATTTCAGTGCACTGTAATTAAAATGTTATGATTTTGATTCGTTTTGATTAAGTTTCAGATGTGTGTACTCTTAACTGTGTAATGTGAATGGGCAATGATCAGAGCCTCAAGTACATTAAAATGCGAGGAATATGCTAACGATATTATTAATTATTCAGTAAATAAGCGCGCCTTTTCAACATTTACAAAAATTGATGGTCCAATTTAAAAAGATGAATATTTCATAATAAAATTGCTCTTTGTATTTTTTCAAATTGCAAATTAACAGTTATATGTCTAAGTAAATACAATATTACAACGGCACTGGACGCTGCGCGTAAAATAGAAATTAAAATTAAATTAATCTGAAAATTCAGAAAAATCGTCAAATAGTCAAAAAATTCTTATTTAAATGAATTTCAAATAATAATATAAATTGAATAAGAAGAAAGTTTCCAAAAAACTTTAATTCTATAGTTCGTATTTGGAACAGTCCAAGTCTGCTTGCCTGACATTCAGCGAATTTTTATCTTAGTCAAGGAAATACTTGCGTCAATGTGATAAAATATTTAAAAACTGGCCCAGGCCCTAAACATGTCGATGTCGATCTGTGTCCATAAGAACTTTCTTAGAATGACCTAAGAAACCATCCTCACTATGTGCACGTTTTCAATGATCTCCCTGTATATGTAAAAACTTGTTTCAAAATTACCCTTACACAAAAAACGTTCTGCATGGTCTATTACACAAATAACCCGACATATTGAAATAATACTCGGAACCAGTGCCAGTAACACAGTCAAAGGCCGGAGCATCCTTGAATTACTCTACAAAATAGATACGTAAAATAATTTACACTTGATTTTATATTTATTCGTTGCCAAAGAAAATCGGAATTCAAACAAATAACATTTATCCCACGGACATCTTTTATGTTTATATTTAACTATCGGATTATAATCGGATTACTAGGAAATGTGCATTATTTGACAAAAGGTATTTTTTAGAATAACTGGAGTTGCATTATTTATAATTTCTTATCGATGATCGACAAAATAGTTCCTCGTTTAGGCGTTAGAATAGCAAGCAACTTTGACGTCTGCGTGTTAGAAAAGCTTTTACATTGTCTCATTAGAGGCTTAACTTTTGGCAAGGATCGTAGAAGAGTCAGAATTATTTGAATTATATTACCATTACTAAATTGCAAAAATAGTTATATAAATTTGATATGAATATATGTATGTACATAAAACACCCACACAAAGTAGAATAAATATTTGCAGAAATTTCTGTGATGTAATATTTACAGGACCATTATTACTTCTTCATCCTCCAAATGGTCTGAATTTGATCACCGTTTTCTCACTGGCATCAGATTAGGTTTCAAAATGGTCATTTAAAGTTACGGACATGAAAAGTATTTTTAATTTGATGTACCTATTAAAAGAAGGTGTTATTAAATTATTTAAAAGTATTGCGTACTGCTATATTTAAAAAGAAAAGGCTTTCTAATGTTTTCAAAGAAATATTGGTCTTTTAACAGCTGACACCTCTTTAAAGTTGTGATTCAAAAAGAAAACATACTACTACTACGAAAACGTAATCAAAATAGACTTAGCTAACCAATGAAATGTACAATTTTAGATCATATATTGGTACTCTGCCAGGGGAGAGAACTGAACTTGACAATATCGAAATGAAATCTTCCATCAACGAGTACACTTATTCTTATTTTCAAGTATACACTGGTGCACCCACGTATTCCCCTTCAGTGTGAAAAAATGTACAGGATGTTATACCTTCCTATGTCAGAAACACATGAACAAAAACAAGGGAAAATGAACGTTCTTCCTCTGGGAATGAAAGTCTTTTCAGTCTCTCAATTTATAAGACTATATATACGACTCTCTAGATATAGTTTAATTTTTGTCGTATGAGGGCGTACCCAAAAATTATCTAAAGCGTCCTTGAACTTGAATGCAAACTTTGGATTTGTGTACTAATCATAGAAATAATAAAATATATAGTCAACCTATGAAGAAAACGCGAGTCTGGTAACATGGCTGCAACTTAGCTTTTATGAGTTGGTTGCACCAACGGGGGTAGCGTCACACTAATGGGCGGTAATTTCAAAATATGAAAATTTTACGTCCAATTCGTAGAAACATATGATTTCTATGGTCCAATTACAAACATTCCGTTTTGGTTTCAATTGTATGCTGGGATTAAAATGCAATATAACCAACAGTTTACATTAAGTTTTCCCTAGATGGCTGCTCCAAGTTTCTCCATAGCCTGACTATTTTTGAATGCCTTTATGATTTCTATTGTACTAATGGGCTAATAAAGATTTTTACCTACTTGATATTTGGAGAAAGATATAACGATAGGTATAATACAGATCAAATCTCGAGCATATCCACCTCATTAGAAAGTTATACGCCCAAAACCTTTTAAATCTCTGTAACTTGAAAACGGTTGAAGCTAGTTTAGTTTAAATAACTTTTCCATATTTTCATTCCTACAGCATGTCTACGTATTTGTGACTTTATGTAATAATGCAACACTATTTATATCGTTTGAATTTGCAAACTGTATCACTTCCTAACATTCAAACCCAAATCATAGTTAAAGATTAATTTCTTATTTTAATTATTCTATTTTAAAGCACAGCGATGTCAGTGTCACGCCCTGTGGGATGAAAATACCCGTAGAGATCTGTAGCAGACACATCGGAGACGTGTTCGATACAATTTATGGGATCCCCAGAGAAATTATTTTATATTTTGCAGCTATATTTTTATAGTCTGCTGCAACGTAACCTCTGAGACGTTGCAGTTCTCAAATTAAAACTAGGTTGGTCGCATTGGTGCCCAGTTTAATATCGCGGAAGGATCTCCTTGAATTCTACGTGTAAAGTACATTTTTATGATTGTGTAATAAGAGTGAACGAGAATTCTCCCTTTTCAATTACCAGTTCTTAAGATTTAAAACCACTACATAAAACAGTGTGGTGCAATTTAAATTTTTATTTTATTTACATTAATTACGTTTTTTTTAACTAATAAAGATCACTAGCTAACTATATAATTAGTAAAATGGGAAAGTTGCACATTACATTTGAAATTGTATCAGTTTACGCCGCTTTGAAAGAAAAAAAAAATAATTACAAAATGTAGATTATTATTGAATGACTTAACGAGAAACACGACCTACCTTGCTAATATTTATTTCCAGGATTGGTATTTGGAGACATTTTAAGAATTTTGTATCAAATTCTGCTTTCTTGTTTAAATGAAAACCTGCCATTGCAACGATTCTAGTACTTGCTGTGGACCTCTCCTTCCCTCGACAGTTTTTTTGTTTAAAGCAAGGTATTTACTTGGTCCGGCGGTCATGACCCGGTCGATTATTTACGTCGGGAAAAACCAAAAAAGAATACACGCAAATGTACACAAATACATAAAAACACTGCCACACGTTTACCGCCAAGGCATTATAACAGTTGTTCAATGTGGTTCAAAAAGTATTTAGCATATTTTGTGTACTTGGAAAACGTCTTTGGTATCACGCTGCCACACGATAAAATGCACTTGTCACACTCCCATAATCAACACTTTGTCCGTCATCTAGGCATTTGAATACGACATGTTGGTAAATACACAAAAAATATACGAAAAATTAAATTTGTGAAAAGCAAGTATTGAAAAATTATTTCGAACTAATCAGAGTACCGTAACCGTATGCAATATTTTTTGACTTCTGCAGAGTGCACACGCCATCTGTAGACCACTAATGCAAGGTGCACTTCACGGGGATAAATTTTTAAACTTCTTGTGTTGTTGGGGAATTAAATTATGTTAATACTAATAATAGCAAAAATATTAACAGTAATCGACGATGTTTGCATAAAATAATTAGTAATATTTTATACTATAACATCCCAGAAGGTTTACAGTGTTCTGTAAAAATGTTACTTAGACCCTTAGAACTAACTAAGCTTCGCATGTTCTTTGAGGTTTGGAGAGTATACAACTAGCAATGCAGTATTCTTGGTTATGTTATTTTAGAACAGCTAGTGACTAACTTTAAACGTTTTATAGTAATTAAATAAAGTATTTTATGTCGGATATGTTAGTGGATATGACGAATCTGCAAGAAGTAAAAATGTAGTTTTGGCAGTGTGCAACGAAAGAATGAAGAACGAATACAATATACTGCAGCTAACCGGATTAACTGTTATCTATCAGGTACTGAGGCATTATTATTATTATTAATAAAAATGTTACAACGCTGCAAAAAACGACCGCACGGTAGTTGACATATCTAGCCATCTCGGACGATGATTGATTGTCATAAGCGCCGACTTTCCGTAAGAAATAAGGGTTTTGCTCCATGTTTTTAATTAAGCTAGAACTCCGAAATAATTCTTTTTCTTTTAGACCTCCCTGAGCACGTGGGTCAAATTTTTGTACTTAGTCATAGTCAATCCGTATTGTAGAAAAGGTATTGGGAAAGAAAATTTTATATAATTCGGAATTTTAGAGTTTTAAAGGATTAGGGGCAATGCTACGTTATCGGATTTGCAATAAAAATATCGCTAATATGATTTTTATATTACTTTGAAAAAATCATAGCACGCTAATCATATACGCAAAAAGAAAATCACTCAGCATGACACATGATAAAATTTGCATGCATTTCTATAATAATGAATATCTTGAATATTGTTAAGGATAAAAATGTGCTAATGCATAATTGCTAACAGAATATTTTTACAGTTCAGTTCAGAGCTTTCCACTTGAATTTCTATAAAATTTCCATCAAGACATGCGGAAATACAGCGGAATTGGAGGCGCTGAAATAAATTTCTAATGATAATCACTGGTCGTTACTCGATCCAGTTACCAGTTGGGCAGGCTCATCGTTCGGAATCAGCGACTGTAAACACAGATAACCTCTTCATGCGTTTTCTAATAATAATAACAATAACCTTGCCGAGTGGTGTGAACCGAGAGAGGATACAAGCCAGATATGTGGCACAAACCAGCGACCATAACTGCTAGACTATCTGGCGAGGTAAATGTAGGTGTAACCATGACATCACCATCATACCAGGAGGAAATTTATAACGCACAAGAGTTATATATTTAATCGATACGTTCGTAACGTAATAAAATAAATCCGAATCGCTTAGCATTGAGAAGTTGTGCCGGGAGAAAGGAAAGGATGCGTATTTTTATTTTGAGGATCTTTTGAATTAGTTATATCTACGCGCGGAGCAAAGGTCTCGGTTGCAAGTCGTAGAGCGGGCAAATGATGAAATTATTCCAAGGTACCAAAGTATCAGAGTATACAGACAGCTAATACAATAATTGTTGATAGCAGCTATACAACTATTAATATATTGGAAATTTAACGTGTATAAAAGTAGTCTATACAGGTTTTATTCCCAACTTATCTAAACAAATTTGGGAACATATGCATCATGAAAAATGGAGTCAATATCGTAAAAAGAATTTTGTAGAATTTTTATAGTTCTTGAGAAAAAAAATATTAAAGTAGTAGTATTTTCAACCCTTACATCGCTGGGCTACTGTAATATTTGCCAAGCGATTCCGAATATCGAAATCCGATTACTTATAGTATTAACGTTTTTGTGATGCGAGTGTTAACATTAGTTTTTCAAAGTGTCAATATTGGTATAAGTGTACAGCAACTCCGAGTTGATTGATATAGTTTTAATTTATGGAGAAGTGAAAAGTAGAACGATTTCACGGTAAATATGTGCCAAATGCAGCTACTTTTACCCCGATGTGCAGTAAGTGCAGTTGTATGCAACTCGGGCGTGACACCTGTGTCAGTATCGCCGATGACGCCTGATCGTATCGAAAACTTGTGTCCGTTGTTGACATTTTTTTTGTTTATCCGTATTCGCAAACAAAGCCTGAAAAGCCTCCTGCTACAGGTTAGAATACGTTGGTTTTAACGACTTTTTTGGTTAAATTTACCGACAAATTTGTTCATAAACCAGAAACATCACAACGATGCGCTGACTTGTCAACGGGTCCTGATTTATAAAATCAGTTGCTCTAATTCCAGCGACACTAACGAACAGACCTAATACATCTCTTGGAAGATAAAACAAATACTGTTGTATCAGAAGTTATATTTAACAATTATGGACACCAAAATGCAAAACTGATAAGACAGAAGTTATCAGAACATATGTTCACTTTATCGCATATGTCAGACCCCGCACTAACCCATTTACACAAGAACAAACCACATGTTTCCCTCCATTGTTCGCATTGGCATTTGTTTGGATCAGATCTATCATAGAGCGGCGCGAGTTCATAAACCTTGTTTTAAAAATACTTATTATACGGTTCGGACGGATAGTTATAATTAGAATAAATATATCAGGAACACAAACAAGTATCTCGGAGTCTATTACATTCGGAACATATGGCCGGTTACAAGTACCATAATGGTTCTTGGCGTGTAACAACTTGACGTGTACTTGACACCTAATTGAGGGGGAAGCAATCACCGATTAACTTTGTCATCACTTCTTATACGTTTGGCTATTTTTTTAGATTTATCGATGAAGATTTTCAATCAGCGAATAATACGAAATAGATTTTATACAATCTATACGATTTATAGGACCACAGTGTTAACAATTCGATATTGGCGATTCCGCCTAAAAGGAGATTTTAATGAAAAACGAATTATTTTATAGTTCTCGCATCCCATGCTTCCAAAGCATGGAAGATTACCATTATCCGAGGAACGGTATCGACCGCACAGTCGTAATACCAACAATAGGAGCCTAAATCAATATATAGGTGGACCCAGAGATATCGATAGCGGGTCTGTCTCCACAGAGAGAAGAATTTCGGCTAATGCTAGAAATGTGCGCTTTAATTCTGTTTCTAGCAGCGATCAGTTACCGAGGTCACGGCATAACAACCCGGAACATCACTATGTATCAAATATATAATATTTTTATAAAATCGTTTAAACAATTTAAATTGAGTTTAAAAAAATATTGAAGTAGTATTGAAAACGCTACGTATATCATTTTCTATTCGATATCTTATACTATGTTTGAGATAAACGCATCTTTAATAATGTATGTAATAATAATTTATTTATAATGGTCTAAAAAACAAACGTAGAAACTAGGTGGAAGGGGGTACTTTGCCTTCTCCATTTTTTCTATCGTACGTCCATGGACAAGTTCTTCCAATATCGTAATGTAAAATTTTATTTATAATACTTTATTATTCCTAATAATTTTTTCTAAAACTTTATTTTATACAAAGTGCCTCTGGACATAGGGCTAAACAGATTTACAAATTTTCTATTATTATGCAAACAAATGTATCTTTTACCTATACAGGGCGATTCATTAATAATGGGGCAGAACTTAAGGGCATGTACCTAACCTCAAAATAGAGCGATTAAGCCAAATATGCCTTATCACTATCAGGGTGTCAAAGTTGTTAATAAATAAATCACATTTTCTTTATTATATGTCGATCGCATGGACCGTATTTTATGAAATTTGGTATAGGGGGATTTCTTGGTACTAGAAATTCGAATATCTCAACGATTTTGGTGCATCTGCTAGAGGGCGCCACCAATGATGGTTTGAACCCCTTTAAATCGCTACGACTTTTTTGTGCTACACTGTATCTCATTTTGGACTGGAAAAATTGTCTCCCCTATCTTTTCTAGTTAAGGAAGGTACATCTTGATGTCGCTAGAAGCAATGGTTTCTGCGAAAAACGCATCTAAATCTCATGATGCATGCAATTTATCTAAAAGTAAAGTCAAATTGTTGCGTAAGTAATGGGCCATACTGTAACAGCATAATACTGCAACCTATAGTAGCGTTATTAAATATGTAAAAATTTAGTATTCGTTTTAGCCTTTGGTAAAACTTCAGTTTAAAAAAGTACTGATTTTTGAGGATCTACTAATGTAACTGTTTTAGAAAGTTATAAATTTATAATTTACCTACAAACTAAAAGATTATATAAAAACCACACTTCTTATACCATAAATTAAGTAACAACGACTTGGTAATCACATAGACGCTGACACATATTTGAGATATCGCGTTTAGTCCAGTCATTTAAGGTTTTATCTGCGGAAAAATTTCTAGTGAGCTGAATTCTTGTATACACCTTTATTACGGAGTTGTAATGAAGATTTGAAAGATCGACATTGATATCGTGCCGGTTAAGTTATAAAGGTCAAAAGGTGACGAAAATCAGTTTTTTGCAAATATCTCGCCACTTATTGCTCGGAGGTCAATAGAGGTCATTATAAAAATTGTTTGTCGTGAAATTATCTACAAAAAATGGCTCTTGCATTCTTCTGTAAAATTAACCGTTTTCGGAGTAGAGCGCTGAGAAAGCGACTATATTATGACAAGGCACTCGTTTCTTCACCACCTTCGAGGTAGAATGCAAGGCGCGTTTTTTTACATGGTTTCCCCCGTAGGCATAATCCATGATATGCAATAAGAGGTTTTTTTGATTGAAGAGTGGATAATTTTTTATTTGAATACTGAAAAATACAGAAGAAACAAACTTTAGTATATATTTTTTTTTTGTCATTCATTGTCGATATCTTCAGTTTCTTTATAGTAAAGTGGCTGATCAAAAGTAATGATGTAACAATTTTGTCCATGTGACTTGGCACTACGTATTGCACAATCTAATGTGGTGTAAATTGTATCTTTATTACTTGCAGAATGATGAATAAAGGGTAGGAACATTATCGTCGATGTTGTAAAGTCTTTATTATTCTATCTACCTCTATTGACCTCCGAGCAGTAGGTGGCGAGATATTTGCGAAAAACTGGTTTTCGTGACCTTTTGACCTCTATAATTTTTTTAGCCGGCACGATATTAATGTCGATTTTTCACATCTTCATTACAACGCCGTAATAAAGGTGTATACAAAAATTCAGCTCACTAGGAATTTCTCCGCAGATTGAGGTTTAAAATGCCTGAAATGACTGGACTAGTTAATGTCGCAATTAATTGCCTTTAAGGGGCAATCACATCGACTTCGACCATAAAACATTTATATTATTTCCTTATGCCGTCCTGTCTTGAGTCTCATTTACCTCTCAATCAATCACGTCTATTTTATGGGCATTGTTAGTCATTTTGTTTCCCTCGACAAGGTGAACTGGCAGCTTGTTTTGTTTAGGTGCCTGAATGTGTCTGTTAGGAAATTATTGACAAAATGTTTAGCATAATGAAAATATAAAATTGACATTTAACACTTCTAAAAACAATGATTGACGATGAAACGACAGTTTTTTTTATATCAATTCATATTCACATTCGTGTAAATGCATTTTAGACACAATACATCTAGAAGGTCTCGACAAAATCCCGTATTCTTGAAATAGTGTTATTTACAAATACAATTTAGACATTTAACTGAATAATATCGAGTTTAGCAAACAACAGCAATGTTATCTCATATCATCTGCGAATATTCAAAGGTACCGAAGTAAAACGAATATATAACGGCTAAAAGCGGTCTAACCAACAAATTTTTAGGTACAGAAATATTTCAAAATACGTATTTTTTTTTAAATTCAACTGTAGATGTAAATATTGTTATAACATAAACTTACATGGTTCTGCATATAAGATTGTTCTCTTTTGTTTATAAGTGCGTGAAAATAATTATTAAAATGTGAGGTTAGAATAGCAAAACATACAAAGAATAGCATGTCATACAAATGCATTTTAAAAGTTATTATATTATTTGAGAAGAATTTAAATAGTAAAAGTATCTAAAGCAAACCAATTTTATCAATGCGACTTCCGAATAAAAAATGTCAATAACACTAAAAACCTTTTAAGAAACAAAAACATGTATTTATTTCTACTGATTGCTATATATTTATCAATACATGTAAATAACAACAAACAACATGGCAAATACTATGTGTTTGTTTATTAATTTTGTTTATAATACTCGCATAATTTGAGATAAAGTATGCAATAAAACATTAGCATTAAAAATTGATATTCTTAATAACAATACTTATTATGACAGTAAGTATGTATCTGGTTGTTTAGGAAATATTCTTTTCGATATAATTTAAAAACCTCCCGTTTTTCTATTGTTCAAAACTGCATGCTTAATATAATAACCGGCTGCGATCACGACGATAATGTTTATATTTTGTAGAGGCAATGTTTACGCCTTAACAGCTGATTGCCACTAATCATAACAAACTATCAAAAAGACTGAAAATATAAGGATTTATTAAAATGTGGTTCAAATGAAAGCTGATGAAAGCTTCATGATACTTTTTTTTTTATTAAAACAGACTTATGTTTGCTTCAATAGTAATACCTATTTTAAAACATTTTATACAGGCGCATATTTTCGGCGACAAAATATAATGATTTAATTTAATAGAGGGTGGTTTTTCAAGTCTCACCATTAGCATCTCGGAAATCGTAAAACATACAATTTGGCTCAAATTATAAAAAAGTTGCATTCTTTCATGTCATTAAGATAAACCAAACCAAATATTGTGAAAAAACTGAAAACAGCGATATTAGAAAACGCCATCTAGCGCCATAATCTCTCCACAGGGTGTTCTATAAGGCCTATGACAAACTTTGGCAGATGGTCAAATAAAAAATGCATTTATTTACAACTTAAGAGTATGCACATATTGTATTTGTATACATACAGGGTATCCCAACGAAAACTTGAGCCCCTATACAGGGTGTCCCTAAAAGGTCTTTACAACGCTCGACCAGATACAGTGCGGCTCATAATAACTAGATTTAGCTAAACTTACCTTAGTTCAAAGTTGTCCCGTTTAGGCGCTATACAACCCTGAAGTTGCAATTTTGAAATCGTTTTTTTTGAGCCGCACTGTATCTGGTCCAGCGTTGTAAAGACCTTTTAGGGACACTCTGTAATCCTTTACAGGTTGCCCTGTATAGGTATTCCAGAGTTACGCCAGCAAGCAGCTTGAAAATGACGGTGAAGATACTAACGCTAACAACCAGTTCCATAAAAAGAAAATAAATGACCCTTTATACAAAGTGTACTTTACGTTAAAGCTGGCTTTAAAGATCGTTTAAAGTGCGTTCCGTTCCATAAAGTAGTTAAAAGTAAACTTTGGTTAAAGTACACTTTATCAATATATTATAGTATTGGTAATGCCGAAAGCCAATTGTAGAAATTAAAAGTACCAAAATATGGGGATTTTTTAAGCGTCCGTTTTTATTTGCGTCCTTGTCTGACGGTAGAAACAGACTTTATTTATTTCGATATGGATATGGAACCTAAACTGAAAAAAAGGAAAAGCTGTGTGTTTAGTGTGGAAGATCAGATTAAATTGTTAGAGTTGATAGAAAAGGAAAAGGGTATTATCGGGTAATCGTTTGATCGTCCGATCCGAGCGACCGAGCACGATGTCTATTATTTTTAGGTCTACATTAGAAACTGTTTGCACAGCAAAAAAACCTTTTCGACAACGAAACATTTCTGCATCTTGTCCACCATTAATTTTGATAATCGGAATCATTGAAAAAACTCCAAATCGTGATATTTTGTTAAACAATGCTGCCTTACTCTGTAAATTTTAGGTCTTCTTAAATAAATTATCACTTCATCTTCTGAGGATGATCTTGAATTCGTATCATATAGTATGTAATTATTCATTATTTATCAAGAAAAACACGTAGGTGAAAATTATCCACAAATTTATATAGGTTATATTGTGCTCTTAGTCTCCTTTAAGGTGCCCGTATCTCTCGCCGTAAAATGATCAAATTTGTGGTGTTTTTTAGGTACTGAAATCTCGAAAAATAAAACTCGTAGAGCAAAAGTAATATCAAAAATAGAATTATTGATGTTTTGTTTATCCACTTTTACTATTTAAACTTTCCTCAAATAATGTAATAACTTTTAAAATGCATTTATATGACACACATAATTTCGCTATTCTAACCCCACATTTTAACAATTATTTTCACATACTTATAAACAAAAGTTAACAATCTTATATGCAGAACTATGTAAGTTTATGTTATAACAATGTTTACATCTATAGTTGAATTTAAAAAAATACGTATTTTGAAAGATTTCTATACCTAAAAATTCATTGATAGATCGCTTTCTGATGTTAAATATTGATTTTACTGGTACCTTTGAATATTTGCAGGTGGCATGAAATAACATCCTTGTTATTTGCTAAACTCTATATTATTCAGTTCTTAAATGTCTAAAATTATTTATATTTGTAGAAAACACTTTTTCAGGAATACGGCGCCCTTAACCTCATAAAGATCCGAAATCCTGCCTTTATTATAAAATACATTTTATCGCCACTTTAACTTTAAAATGCCTTTATGGATCTGATTTTATTGATAAAGCTCTCTTTTAATATTAAAGGAAGCTTTACTTCTTGATTATGGAACTGGCTTTAAGTGTCAAATAAACAAAATGACACATAATAATTAATGCTATAGAAACCATCATTTTTATTTATTAGACTACTTTGACTGAAATATGAAATTTTATTTTTTTAATGAAGGAGTAAAAATTATAGAAAACAATAATACCAAGGTTTTCAGGAAGCTCGCCAGTTTCAACGCACCAGACTTAATCATCAACCTAAAAGAGTAAAAACATATTATCAGACCGCCGATACAGACGTTTTATTTATAACAATTTTTATGCAAAGTGCAGTAACGACTTCCTATTCACTCACCCGAGCTACACGGCGTGCCGAGAATATCGTGATTACCAGCATAAATTAATAAGACGTAAATGTAAATTATAATAATAAACGTTTAGCCGTTTAAAATTCAAGCCGTCTTCCAAATTTGTATAACGGAATGCCAATAACTACCTGATTCAAGGTGTGTGTAACGCCTAATTTAAAAATGACTTTATTATATGAATCATTTAAACAAAAATATCACTCAACTATCATGAGAAATAATTTGTTGATTCTCTAAATTACGCTGATAAAAATGACAGCAAATTTACGTTGTTCACACATATGTAGGTAGAAAAATACCAAATACATGCTGTACAACAAGAACGTTCAGGTAAATACAGTAGAATTACATCTCCTATGACAAATGACATAATTTTTATTAAAAATGCGTACCGGTGTTGTAAAATTACAATTCAAGCGCACTAAAATGAGGTTATACTCCAAAAATTATACAGGGTCGGCCAACAAAACCGTTAAAATTTGAAATGGAACTAACCCACTTGTGGCACATCATCTTAAAGCACTTTTCAATGCTAATACAGTAATGCATGGTTTTTAGAAATCGATTGAAATTTGACAGAAATATTGGCTAAAAACGAAAAGTTGACAAACCACATTACCTATTTCTATTGATGCGTCGATAAATTTACAAAAGTCACAAATAAAAGAGCTGAAGCAGAAGCAAAAAAAATTATACGAATTCAAACCTTATTTCTTTTTAAAATAACAAAAAGTCACTGTTACAAAAAGTCGTTGTTTTTTGCTTAGAGTTGTAACATTACGTTCTGGTGTATTATTTTACAGTATTGACCACCAAATAACAAACAATACACCGTGTAATATTACAAATAACTCTGTAATAGGTAATATATGGAATACATATTTACAAAGTTTTCAGTTAATTTTTTAACAGTGACGTCATCGCTGTTCCGGTGGGACACCCTGTATATTTTTTCATTTTAGAACTCTATCAAAAGCTGATTTAAAAAAATCTATAATACCTAGCGTATAATAGCGTCCAGTGTTCATAGGTTCGCATCTACAAATATTCAAACGTTCAGAAATAAAAAGATTTACAGGATTTTTCATTAAAAAAATAGATCACATCACCACCGAGACAGCTATAACATCACAGTTAAAATAATAAATATATCAGATTTGCAATAAAAAATCGACGCTGAAAAATATTCACACTGCATTTATACCAAATTCAATTCACTATTTTTCACTTTTTTCGCCAACTTCAGTTAATTTTCAAAACAAAAAAGTAATATTGTGACATACCTAGTTATATAAATTGAAGGAATACGCTGTAGTGTTTTCTTTAGAGCATACTAAACTATGAAAATGGCTTTAATCAATAGAAAATGTTACAATGCAAAACTACTGTTATATTTAAATCTTCATAAATATCTTTAAACATAAAAAACATGTATTTTTAAAATTGTATTTAAACGAACTCTAAAAATACGAAACGTTATGATCCTGTGTCCGTGTGTTTTATATAATTTGTTGTTTGCTCCTCTTGACCGTCTCCTTGAAATAAATTTGTCACAGTAAAATTTTTATTATTGTAATATGTACCTACCACACATTAGGTTGATAAAAAAATCTATTTCATAACTTCTAAACCCCTTGAGATATTTTTCGTAAATTTGGTATAATTGTTAGTAGTAAAACATAAAATTTGAAGCTTACATAAAGCAAATTTGTCTCTAAACGGCTAGAAATATAAAAAAAATGTGCAGAGAAAAAATTATGAGAATGTAATGGAGCATAATGTGAAAGTCAATTTTGTTTCCATGATTAAACAAAGTGATATACTTTTTCTTGTGAATGATACCTATACCCCTACATAACCCCGCCACTGGTACTTTACGTAAGCTGCAAATTTTATATTTTATACCTACCGACATACTAAAAAATGTGCCAAAAATATCTCAAGACGTTTAGAACTTATAAATTTTAAACTGATTTTTTTATCAGCTTTGGAAACTTTAATTTTATTAACATTACATTAATTTAACCACAGAATACGCCCCTCAATTTTCTGCACGCATAAACACCTTGTATAAAGAATCATAAATATGAATTCTATTTAAAATGAAAACAAAACTACAAATGTAAATTTCAAAAGTTTCCAAAGTGAGAGGTTGAAGATGTTAAACTGTTTGGTTTCTTTATATAATTTATTCTATTAATAACAAACATTCTTTACTTGAATTCCATTTTAATTAATTTTCTTTATATATTCTAACCCAAATACCCACAACCGGTCCTGAGTATAGTCCGTCTGAATAAATAAATAATTTATTTTAAAATCACATGGGAATAAATAAATATTTTATTTCATATAACGAATAACATTAAGCCACGGAAAACACGTTACAAACCGTAGTTAATAAGTACCTACTGAGTTCTTTAATGAATTTTTCCTTCACCATTTGAATACAAATAGGCAGACGCACTGTATATCCTATGCCTGTGACTGTTTGTAGGGACGGAATAAATATTAATGCGATTTGTAATCGGTACTAATAATAGTACTTTTATCCGTTTAATTTAAATTTTAAGATTTTATTATATCGTAAAATCTACGCGATTAATAATATGTTTACATGGAGAACGTTTTCAACATAAACAACACAAAAAGTATACTCCAAGAATATTGAGTATCTAGTACCATCTCGAACGTGCTTGGAATTTTATAGGGACATTATGCGTTTACGTTGGAGAATCTCATCGCGATAAAGTGAGAGAATCTTGATTTCTGAGAAAAATGTTGTTTCCCGAATCGGTATATTGTTTCCAATATTTCCAAATATTGACAATGGTACGTGACATATATTTCAGAAGAATATATTTTTTATATTCTATAATTTTAGAGTCTAATATTTTTCTGTTGTTTTGAATTAAATAATGAACATTTGATGTTTGATATGATGGTCTATAAGAAAAGCAGTTTAGTAGAAAATGAAACGATTACATTCTTTACTTTTTGAAATAAGTGTGAATACGAAGAAGTGAATGTTTTTGGAAAGCGCAGAATATTCTAGTCTTTAAACTAGCCCATGACCAACTATACAGGGTGATTCACATTCATGCGTCATGAAAAATGGAGTTAGTATGATAAAAAAATTTTGTAACTTTAATTTACAAGAAACAAATTAGTGAAGTTGTACTATTTTCCGACATGTGTCAAATGCAGTTACTTTTACCGCGATAGTGCAACGCAGGCGTGACACAGGAAATTTGCAAACGAATCGGGGAAGAGCCATCTGTGTTAATTCGTAGAAACGAGGTAAGACGGGCTCAAATATGTTTACACGTCGGTGGACAAAATTTTGAACAGTTGTTGTAACATCAGCTATGTCAAATTATTTTATTAATTAAAACCACAAATTAATTTTATTAATTAATAATAACAATAGCGGCAAAAGCAGTTGAATTTGCTGACATAAAATAGGTGTTACTTATTTCTTTTCTTGGGAAATTGTTTAATTTTTTTGTCCGTTCATTTTTTATTACAACGAGGTGACAACCAGCAGCGGTGTGTATTTTGATCTATTTTAGCGTTTAGTAAACAATTACCGACTCGGCTGCCGAGGCAGCATAAACCGCTGTGTTTGACATAACTCAGGCGGTTTTTGAGTACCAATATGTGCAACTTAAACAATTTCAAAATATATAAAGCAATAAAAAGAAATAATAGTAATCTAAGATGTCAAGATAAATTAATATAAAATTTATAAATATATAAGAGAAGTGTATGGAGAGATCTGAAATTTCATTGATTGGTACGAAAACCGTTTGTAACATTAAACAGTCCACCACAACTACTATTTTAATAAGCACAAACAATACTGATTGTACCTATCTAGAATATTACATAGGTATAAATTTTTCTTTGACGTACCGTTACAAAAGAGCGACATTATCCATTTCTCCTCACGATCACTCTCACTTATCTAAAATAAAGTGGAAATATTCAGGACCACACCACATCTATCTGATTAGGATATCGTTTTTTATCTGTGCAACAGATAAGGGCGTGTGAATTTGATCAATGTAGATGTAGAATGTAGTGTAGAATTTAAGCAGCGTTCATTCATTTAATACATACCGATGCTGACGTTATCATCACAGTAAATCGATAGACACGCGATCCGAACTGACTGATGAACAATTTACTTAGATACAGCATTATTTGAAAATAAGTTAAGCAGAACTAAGAACACATTCCATTTTTCGAGATACATAATTAGGAAGACTATACAGGGTGGTTGAAATTTTATAAGCAAAGTTCCAGGAACCGAAAGAAAACGTCAAAATAAGTAAAGGTCTTTTCCAAAAGCCGTCGAGAGCTGATTCAGAACTGTCGGAAATGTTTGACCAACATCACCGTCTTACGTCGCATTCGTCGAGAGTACAAAAACAACTGAACTGACTGACTACCCAAGTAGCACACTACGTAGTCTTATAAATCAAAATTATAAGACCAGAAATTTATATAAAAGATATGTAGCGGTTACATGACAGCAATTTCATCGTATTAAGGTCTATTTACACACATCAGTTCCGTTTCAGTATCAGTGAAAAGTAAAAAATCGTTGCTTAGATTTTAAATTGGCGTGTTTATACACATCCGTCAAACCAGTCAACTCCACTTTTTCCTCAAAATTAGATATTTTATGTATCATATGCAACAAATTATTGCGCATCTTTTGGTGCAAGAATCAGCCAAGTCCGACGAATATTAAGAAAGATGGTGGAGTTGACTGGACAAGCACTTGGTGCAAGAATCAGTCAACTCCGGGGGATGGCCGTTTCTTGCACCAATAAAAATGAGAACACTGTTTAACAAAAACTTCACGTCGCAGTATCTATTGCGTGGGAGCTTACTGCGTGGTGGTTTAGTTTACATTTTACACAGCAACAATGCGCAGTGTGTCCTACAGCTGTGTAAACAAATACAGTACTTTCGAAAAGTAACGAATAAATTCATTATTTTTGAAATTGAAAAGTTTTCGAAAAAATCCGTTGTCACGTCGATTTTGTTTTTAAAAATGACACTTTTTGACATACATATTTGTGACGTCATCGTTGTTCGAGATATGACGTCATCGACATTTTTTTTAAATAGCCCCCCAACCCCCAATTTTGACCATGCCATTTAAAAGAGCGTGTCATTCTACATACATACATCATGAAAAATTTTGGTGTTATATAACAAAAATTTCAAGAAAATAATGTTTGAAGTTGAAATCGAAAATTTTTAGATTATTTACAATGTTTCATTGTTGTAAAGATTCTTCTTTTGTATTATTTTTTTTGCAATATTTTTTTGTTTTTCTCTTACAGTCAATAAATGTTTAAAACACTGTTTGATTTATTTGTTTATTTTTCACAGGTTCGGTGCAAGAAACAGTCAACTCCAAAAGATGTTCAATTTTTTTTTCAACATCTGTTTAAGAAATTGTCAGCCTCTTTAATAATAAATCATTGCTCAGTGCATATACTTAATTGACATATATTCTTTGACACCAAAACTCAGACAATTTACATTTTTAGAATGTTTTATTGATTTCCCACAAATTATGAAAAATGGAGTTGACTGGTTTTTGCACCGAACCCTTCAATTCTATTGACAAACTGGCCAGATTTTTCTATTACTTAGAATGGACGAAAAACATATCAACCTAGTACGAAATGTTGATCAACTGCATGATAAATATATTCAGATCACTTTGTTTGATCGTCTATTAACTCCTTTTTACGGACTATGGACGGATATGTGTAAACTGGCATCAGTTATCGACCACAAATAACACTCATAATACTGAACTGACACTGAACTGATACGTCACTAATGTGTGTAAATGGACCTTTATTGTTCCATTTGATACTTTTTTGTTAACAGCCGCTATTTTGCTGTGAGAATATTGTAATCCAAACAAGAAAAACGTTTTATAGAAATTATTTAAACTATTTTCAGAAGGTTCTTGTGTCTTTGTCGCATCTACACTCTCGGCGAGATAGTCCGAGACCGGTCGCGCACGAGAGTGTGAATGGAGCCCGAACGAACTTGGCATATGTTTAAACACAGAATATAATTATTGGATATAAATTTACCATCGAAAATACTGAAATAATTACCTAACTCCATATCAACCGAAATTTTTTGCGTAACTAAATACCACTAAAGTACTAAGTACGTCTTTCATTACAAATTAAAAGGATAGTATATATATAGTATACTATAACTTTTCTGGCACTGAAGAACTACTTTCCTCAAAATATATACAACACTGGCGTTCTGTAACCATACAAATTTTTTACTAGACGAGATGGACGTTATTATCATAACGTCATATGATAATAACGTTTAGTGGTTGTCTTTTCTAATTTAAAAACCTCTCGAATCTTTATTACTTATTTTTCAAATTCCTATTTGGTTTAAGTTATGTTATTGTTTTAAACATTTAAAAATCATCAAAATTTAAACATTTAACATAAAAAATAATTAATTTCACCATTCTCTGCTCAAAAATAAAATTGCAAAACGGTTGTGCAAACTGAATTCATTAATTTTTGACACTAGCTATTTATCTTTGGATTTTTTTCAACACTAAAGAACAAGTTGGCATGTGATAGGCAACCCACAAACCGCGCGCCTGGCACAGCGTACATTCGCACTGTTGCCAAGTTGTGATAAAATTCCTTGATGTAATAACTCGACTTATGTTAAGAACAGCTTGAGTTATGCCTACTTGCACTATTTAACTTTTTTTAGTCATTTATACTTTATCTATTTTACATTGAAGTTACGGCAGTCAAACCTCTCAACACCCTGTATAAGCAATTTGCGAACAACTAATTGATTTACATTTCCCTTCCCCCTTATCTAAATTGGTTATTATCTGTTAATGGGATGTACGTATTATCGTAGCAATGTTATTGTTCTGTTGTGATTAATAAATACCTCAGAGACTTGGGCCTGTGGAACTTCCAGGTGTTGCTCTGTTGCTGGATACTGTTCCCGTATAGTTCCTCGGAATTCCCACCGCACAACAAACTCCTCGGCCGTATCACGACACAGTGCTTCACATTTTTGTCTTTCTTCCGCAGGTTCACGCGGGCACTATACGTGGGACCGCCAGTCATACTTACTCTCTTCACCAGGTCCAGCATGCTGCTCGAAACGTGGAAAATTAGTAAAACAGTAGAAACATACACTTTCCAAATGTGTGCTGTAAAGGCACAACGGGTATTATTGCAGCAGGTGGTCGCTTTTATTGAAGAAGGTGCTTCTCAGCTTTTTGCTATGTGACCAACTTAGAGCTTCGATAGAGATTTTGCTATTAATAAGTGGGATGTGCTTCTTTGGAGCAAAGACAAAATACCTTGGATTTAAGTATCAACTACAGTTTTACGGAGGAGCCAATTACCGATGAACGAACGGTCTTATCAGAAAATTTGATTACACAAAATATAGCAAGCCACATCTAGTGGTCACTAGCTACTATATGCCGGACCTGACAGCCGAAGCAATGAAGCGTTCTATATGCTGTAGGTGCTATTGAGAACCGTTAACCATTATCGCGTTTCGGCGATAACGGAATTTCAAGAAACAACTAATCTGCGAGATAATGCCCCAACCAGCATTGAATTACATATAAAAATCCTAGCAAATTACCACACTCGCGTTTTCTCCATAGGTTGACTGTTTTCGATACCTCTTTTGACGTTCTATATATTTTATAATATCTATGAATATGGCTGGCTGACTGTTTGTAATAAGTTAATAGGTACTGTGTCAGTTAGATGGGAATTGTGATCATCACTGAGTGGACCCACATACTTATTCATGTGGAAAAAGTTAAACAATTGTCCCGCGCTTTGTTCAGACCTTCCGGCTATGCGCATCGATGGAGTCTAGTTAAATTAGAATATTAAAAAATCTACACCCGTTTGTTCTTAGAAACATTACATTGTGCATAGGGTCCTAACCAAACATTGACCGATACTGTGCTATTAACATTTTTTTGACATGAAATGTTATCTATTTAAAAATAAATGTGAAACACCCCATTTAAATACTTAACAATAATAATACTGACCCAGGACGATAGCGTTACACGTAAAATGGAAAAATTACCGTCGAGATTATAAAACCAACACCAAACACTTAAAATTGAAACTTGTTCTAATCGTTGCGTGGCTATTGTGCTTCATCAAATACCAACGATTCCATTGACTCTATACAGGGTGAGTCAGTCATAATGTCATTAATTTTAACCACGTATTCGGGAGGGCTAATAAAGGCAGAAAATCGAAAAAATTTTTACTCGACTTTAGAAAAATAAACAAATCACCCTATAAAAATCAGTAACACGACGCTCCTGGTACGCTACGATGGCGCACCCGACGAAATTCTAATGTCACAGACTTGCCGTATTAACCATGGATGCCACATTTACATACATAATATCATCTAACACATCAGCGTGTTATTCAAATTTACCTCCATTTAGCACTCTGCATTTCCTGCATTTCTTCCCCCTCAAATTTGTAGATCATGCCACACATTGGAGGGGGGATTTAGAGAATACAAGCAGTAGTTTGTTTATTTCGGTCTAACCTCACGTATTTGGCATAAATTCACAACGCATAATTTTACAAATTCCGATTATGTGGAAATGGTAGTGTTATACGGAGAATGTTTACGAAATGCGACTGAATTTTATTAATAAAGTGCTATGGACAGATAAATGCAGTTATACTTATGTGGGCTGTAAACAGGTTAGTATCATACTACTTAAAAAAGATACATTTCTAGGCTAGATGTACGTAACTACAAATTGTACATTTGGTTATGTGTGCGGTAATTGTACTTACGAGTAATATTATTTGTAAAACGTAGTGAAAACGTAATATCAAAATTATTAAACTGTAATAGCCTAGCATTCGAAAACATTAATTTATTTATTATCTACATTTGTTTTTATTAACAAATAAATCAATATTTAAGGAAAATTCATTTATGTATCTAGATTAAAAAAATAGTTTTACTCCTTGTCGTTAAATAACAGTACAAAAACTAGGTAATTCAGGTTATTGACCTAATAAGGTCAAGGTCAAGATTAACTCTCGATTAGCGGCGTGCCATTTCGGTCTTGGACAGTTTTCTGTCGACAACACGATGGTTTTTTATTAAGTACTTAGTATTTAAACACGAAACACTTTTCAGCTTCTCAATAATTTACCCATTGGGTATAGGTTTTTTATGTAATGTACGTAAATGGTTTAGTACTCAGTTTATTATTAGACACGTTGGAGTTTTGTTGCAGTCATAACGGCTACATTTACTCAGAGAAAATCGACACGCGAGTGTACGGGTATCGTTTGATTGGCCCGTATTTTATACCGGAAAACCTGAGTGGACTGCATAACTTGCAATTTTTAATAGAATTATTTGATTATTACTATTTGATTTTATTGGATATTGACATTTTAAATTATTATTGGCTGAAGTTGAACTAAACAAGAAAAATTGATATTCTAAAATAGTCAGTACAACCGTTTATTTGTGATGTCTAAAACCTAGGTGGGTAGGTACTATATAGAAAAATATTACAACTTGACAACATTGCATCAGGTCGATATCGAGTTGAACTGTCAGCTGTAGCCGACCAAAGCTGTGACCGGTCAGTGACAGTCTGAAAAGGGGTTTAAATAATGATTTGAAAATATTTTTTCGGCGTAAATATGCATTTAGATTTTTTTAATCACGTATTCGCATTATACTCATTATTCCCTATCTCCTCTTAAAATTAATGACATTATGACTGACTCACCCTGTATAGCTAATGGAAAATCGCCGGAAATGTTTCATTTAACCCCCAGGTTTTATGCATTTCCTATGAGCCTGATTAAACAAGTTTATTGTTAAGAGTATTAGGTATACTGTTTTTGTAATATGCAACACAGACACGTTCTTCAGATGAGACAGTTTGGAATTCTATAGCTTTAATAACTGACGGCGAATGACAAATTTCAAAGAGCCACTTATTCGAGACTAACACCATTCAGTATGATGACACCATTCGATATTTAAGATGAAGCTATTTGTAAACATTAAGTTTTATGTTGAAAGTGTAAAAATATACATATCATTAGAAAATGAGGTTTCATTAAGTGATACTTATGATAGTCCCAAGTCAAGGCCACAGCTGATTTATTATTTATTTATTAAATGATACATACAGTTACACATAGGAATCTATTTTCTATCTAGTTGTTGGTTGGTATTTCAGAAACTACTGACTTTTGGACTAAAGGTAAATTTGGGTAGATGCTCATATTTTAGACTCAGGTAGTCTGCGCTACCATGTATAGTGTCCCAAAGCAGGAGAAAAATTAATTTAAAATTCCGCACGTAATTAAAAAACACCCTGTATATAAAATAAATTGCATCGTTTTCTGAAAACACCAGTGAAATGACATATATCTAGTTGAAATTCTCTGAGACTTTCGTACGAATCTTAAAAATTTGTCAGCCAAGGCAGCGCAGTTTATCATTAAAGATATATGTATGTATCACAGAGTAGTATTATACTATTTGTCATCTTGATACTGAATCTTTATTTCAAATGAAATACAGTAAAACAAATAGTACCTATAATGATATTCTTCTAAAAATAGAATGAGTAGCGCTGCTAGGAATCAACTACGAGGTATG
Organism: Monochamus saltuarius; assembly: GCA_025584915.1. Lineage (NCBI taxonomy): Eukaryota > Metazoa > Arthropoda > Insecta > Coleoptera > Cerambycidae > Monochamus > Monochamus saltuarius. The sequence goes on from CM046722.1 coordinate 11,386,947, forward strand.
TTCAATAACTGAAATCCATCTTTGGTATACACAAAATTCAAAAATAATTAGCACCACAATAATTAAGATAACTATAACAATATCGTGGTGACAGAACTCTTGCAAAGAGTTATTTGAATATGGTAAATAACGTGTCCCCTACACTGTCTGTCAATCTTGACAAGACAGTTGTAGTAACCAACAGAAGAAATTGAAATTTAAATGGGATTGGGGGTTTTAATAACAGATGGGAATCTTTCAATCTTTCCAGGGAGGTTAAATATCTGGAGTTAGTACTAAATACAAGGCTCAACTGCAATACACATTTAGAAAATGTCCTAGACAAGGCACGACGAGCAATGCGTGTTAGTCAATACATAATAAGGAAAACCTGGTTATTGCAACTGAAGACACTACATAGCATGTATCAATAGTAAAATCTATGATACTGTATGGTGCAGTGGTATGGTGGTCTAAGGTCAAACGAAGCACTGCAAGAAAGAAAGTGAGTTATGGAGTCAACTTTTACGACTACCTTGGAAGTCTACCACCACTATATGTTGTGGTGGAAAGAGAAGCAAGAATGACATTCTACCGAATCAGGAACAATAATGAACGGAGGTTAGCACCTTGTAATAAGGGGCACTCCAAGATGCTGTTGGATCCTATCGTAGAGATGAGATCTGACAGAATGATGTTAGACTGTTCGAATAGAGAAATTGAGAGGAATGGAAACGAAACTATAATGCAGTGGACAGATGGAGCCTGGCTTGGTTTACATATGGCTCTAAAATGGGCAGTGGGACTGGAGCCGACGTAGTAGGAGTGAGGTCCAGGTGGCAGGGAAGCTATAGTCTAAGAACCTTTCCTACAGTATTCCAAACTGAAATTTTTGCAATAAACGCGTGTGTAACGGAGAATCTCAGGAAGGACTACACCTGTAAACTCATCTATATATTCTAGTAATAAATGTCATAGACTGAAGTGAAGTCAAGACTCGTGTGGGATTTATTACAATTACTAAATGAACAGGCAAGTACCAACACAGATTGTGCTGGGAGCCAGGACATGTGGGATTTGAAAGAAATAAAAAAGCAAATGAGATCTGAAAGATCCTTCTTAGAACAAGAGCGTCAGCCTTTAGCATTCCTTATAATGCCTTAAAATGGGCCACGGAAGGTGAGTACAAAAAGAATATTGTGAATTTCAAAATTAGGGCAGGCTCAAGAAAAGGGAACTTTAGATTTTCCTTCGCAGAAAAGAGTAAATGAAATGTTGAGCACTAGTGGAAAGCACAATTGGCTGATTCTGAATGCGACGTTTCAGGTTTCTTTTGGGAAATGACCCACAGGTAACGGGGGAAAAAACGATAACTATCCCATTGTACAAGTCATGTACACACCGCTCACAAAATTGTCATGGGTGCTGACTGAATAATTGTTTGATAGTGTTTTGTACTTTTATGTTCGACCCAAAGCTCCTACCTTTTAAGGTCTTTTTCACAAGTTCAAATACATGAAAATCACAGGGCTACAGATCTGGACTGTAGGGTGGACGACATTAATGCGTACATTTCATTTGTTGGAAATTTATACCGCATTGACGGCATAATATCAAGCATGGTCATAAAGCAAAATGACAAATGTCACGATCCAATCCACTATCAAATAAAAACTCTAGAAACTGATCGCTAAGACAGTTAGAAAACATTACTAATGTTACAAAACGTCAGGTAAATGATTACAATTGTTTCCAAGGCTAACCTGACGATGCATGCATTGTAATTGTTGAACAAACCTCGTACATAGGGATGTTTTTAACTATATTTGTGACGGTATTACTATTTTTAAACTTGGTAGCTGTCTCCACCATAGAACACGCGATAAGCTATCGAATAAACCTAGCACCATTACTTCCCATTAGAGACATACCATTCTTACCAATCTAAAGTTTCAGTTGAGCCATACATCTATGTTAAACTAAATGTTCATTGAAATTTACTGCTGAAGTCTGTATCAGACATAACTTATAAATGTGCTCATATATTGGAATATACACCAAATGGACAGTTTACCAAAATTGGTATATAATTTCCTTCTGCATACGAATAAAATGAACAATTTAATAAAAGATGGCATGTCACATAAACAGTCCGGAGAGGCCTTCACAATTCTACGCAGATTAAAACATATACAGAGTGTTGTATTAAAAAATATATGTTTAATTTCATTCTAAACCACCGTACAGTTGAATTTCGCACGTTTTCACACCGAGGCCGTAATTATAAACAACTATACGGCACGGACATTTTGTATTAGTGTCTACTTCTTACGCAATAGTTTAAGATTTTTCGCCTACGTGCGTGCCCGATGAATATTCAGCGACGACTTTTCCGTCTCTACATGGAAAGTATATAAATATCTGATTATGGCATACCGGCATAAAGTGGGATTTTATGAATTTCACAATGATCATTAAATGTAATGGACCCACATTTTTAGCGATTCGACTTTACATGATAAACTCATTCGACTAATAGAGTCATTAGGAAATTTGGTTCCAGATGCAGACGGAACGTGACCTTTCCATAGATATACAGGTTGGCCCGTTTTTTCATCGCTCATGATTGGCATCTAGGAAATCGTAAAATATACAGGGTGACTCACCATTAAGATAAACCAAACAAATTCTGAATATCTGTTGTCGTAATACTGTCGAAAACTTAAAATAGCGATTTTAGAAAATGCCATCATTATTTCAGAAAGAACTAAAATTTGGTAGAGAGGAATAACAATATCTATCTATTAAAACATGCAAAAGAAATACAATGCCATTTACAAAAATATCGATGACGTCACCACTCTTCTAGTGCGACGAAAAACAATTGTTTAATGGTGTTTTGAAAAGTTGTACATTTAGTAACTAGTGCAGAACTAATTTTCAAAAGCAAGTGTATGCAAACAATTTGTTGAATTTTGTAGGTATATCCACCATATGTCGTTAAAAAATTATGATAACTATAGTTATTTGAGTTATTTTCAACACTATTAAAAAAAATGATGTGTGCAATTTGCAGGAAAAGTGTCTTTTTCACATGTATTCATAAAAATAATGATGATACTAATTATAGGACACTTTTTGGAAACTTAAATTTTAATGGAATAACCTCGAGAATAACATAACCTCAAAGTTATTTACTATTGTTAATAGAATAACTGGCATTAAATAGTTTTGTTGATGGTTTCAAATTTTTTCACCTTCTGAAGTTGTCGGGTGTATTCTGGTTCGATGGAAATGAATACAAATCGGATACACGGTAAACTAAACAAATCGACGAAAGAAGAAAAAATACATTAAAGCAAACGAGGAAATGCATTTTCTAAAACAAACAATCACTTACTTAACCCATAATTTTTTTTTATGGAGCACTTTCGACTTAATCGTCGAAACAATTAACTATTTATAAATTAGCTGTGTTAAACACATAATTTAACGTGATAATTAAAACTTCCGTTTCCGAGGCCGGTACTCGACTTGTTTTTATTTCGAGCGCGACTGTATGAAAAAAAAGAACAGTTGCGCGAGCAGCTGTTGATACACGCAACAATCAATTATAAATATTTACTTCTATAATTAGTCAATTAGTAATTATTAAAACGGCTTTATGCTTTTGTTCTTGTGTAATATTTCCTCGAGACGTTATTTTAATCTTAATACAATGGCCGGGATGCAACATGCTGAAGGCTGGAATTGAACAATATATTCATACAAGGAAGAATGCAGTGAACATTTTATGAAATCATTTTAATTATATAGCGGTAGATAATGACAGCGAGATTTAAATGGCGGTTTTTCTGCAAGGTTAAAAATTAAAAAGCTTGTATCCTAAGGTATAGGTTCGTGTAGATAGTGATGATAACTAATTATCAAATTAGGGAAACAGCCCAATAAAGTTTGTTCCCAATGAAAAGTTCTAATCAAAACATAAAGAGAAAATCACGATTGCTGCATTCAAAAACCAGAACTATGTAAAATGTAACTTATACAGGGTTTCCCAAAATTAGCCTGCCAAAAATTAACTGTGGATTATATACTGTGGATCAAATACGTTATATAAATATAAGTTCGTAAACGCCCTGTAACGGAACTATTCCTTTACCTAAAAGAGGGGGACCCAAAATTTGATTTTCTCCAAATATTTTCAATACGGATCGAGATAAAGTCATCAAATCTAAAATTGAGAATCGCAATTAGATTGCGAATCTAATGTTCTAAAAACAATACCATAATTAGTCATGGGCGTGCCAAACAGGGGAGTTATTGGATAAATATTGCTATAACTTTTTCATGTCTCGAGGTTTTTGCCGTCAGATCAAAAAATGAAAAATGTTGAACAATTTTACAAAATTTTGTGACATACCACAAAAATATTAAATATGAAATGCAAGCGGTCAAATTGTCTTTAGTAGGCTTTGAAACGTTATTTGTCAGTTTATTGACACATATTACATGTGTTTTTTAAATTTTTTGACGTATTAATAATAATAAAAATTTAAACTGTCAAACTTGACATACGTTTAATATTTTTATTACTATTTTGAAAACAAAAACAGAGAGATTTTCGAAACGTTAAAAATACTGAAGTGCGCGATTTAAGTGATGTGATTTTTGTTATTAATTACTTATCTGCTTTTTTCAGTGTGAGATTTTTTGGTTAGGCAAACTTAGTTTCAAAAATAACCTTTGACTGATCCGTTTGGCGCAGGGGCTTATTTAATTAATCTTTATTTTTTCAGAAGTGTGGAAAAAAACCAATAAAACTAAAGAGAAAGTATTAATACTGTCACAGAATTTGCCCCGCTCGCCCCCAATTCGACGATAGTGGTATCGCGAAACGCTAGATCGCCCCTACGCGATTCTGGTATACAAACAAATAAGGCCGTGTATCGAGGCGCGACTGGAAAAATTGAGAATAGACGAGTATCTATCGAGAAATGGATCTAGAGATGCTAGAAAATGGCTGGAATATTCGTTTGGTCTATAAAAGAAGAATAAATGGCCGAGTTAATCAGTCTTGGAACTACAGTCTTGAATTGGAGTGTTTAGTTGGAAATTTCGGAGAGATCAATTAGAATTCAGAGCGATTTAGACAGTGATTAATTAAAATAGTGTTTAGTTGAGTTGTAATTAGTATTCGGTAGTGTACAGCGTGTTAATAAATATCAGTAGAAATTAACAGTTCGTTTTGCTGAAGAAAATGTCGGGTTAGGAAATCCGTGACAATACTCTATATTCAATTTCAAAAATTTACAAATAATCACATTTAATATGTGTTAAATAAGTCGACAGTATTTTCTCAGAGCCTACTAGGGATATTTTGCCTATTCATAGTTTCCATCTTAAACTTTTGTGGTATATCACAACATTTTTAAATTAAGATTACTCGAAAACAAAGCAGTTTATCGGATTGAAGTAAAAGTACCTCTTTCATGTAAAATAGACCAACATTTTTAATTTTTTCATCCAACGACGAAAATCTCGAGAAGCAAGAAAGTAAAAGCAATATTTACCCACTGACCTCCCAGTTTAACACGCCTATGACCAATTATGAGGAATTATTTTCAGAACATAAATTCGCAATTAAGAAAAAACTTTAGCTTAGGGACATACAGGGTGAACCTTAAATAAGTACAAATATTTTAACCAGCAGTACAGTTCACTGTATAGAACACAATTTTAAATAAATTTCATGATTTTTCAATAGAAAACTTGTTGAGGACCGCTACTTCGGAAGTCATGGTGGATGTGCATTCCACAGCGTTGCCAGTGTTACACTAGAATTTTTAGACATGTCAAAGAATGATTGAAATAATTTTATTTATGAAAATATTAATGGCCATCTCCTCCCCTTTACCATTTCTATTTCTCTCCAATAAATTGAAAATATAAACCAGACTCTCTACTCACAATCATATCTAGAATTTGTTCATTATCCATTTTTACGACATTTCGACTGATTTATCACAATACGTTATTTTTATCACTATCACTGAACACTACTTAACAAATATGCTTTTAGCATGTCAACCTTTTCACTGTTTGAATAAGGCGCCATATTTTATTTAATCACACTGTATTTCAAGAAAATTTTAATTAAATACCCAAGACACTTAAGAGAAAAACACTGTCCGTGAAAATAATACAACGATTTAAATACGTTTTATACGTTAGTGCGGCAACTCTTAAAACTGATGCATCAAGCGGTGCATTACTTAAAGAAGCTATTAGCTTAGTTCGGTTTACATGTTTTGATTGCACTTGCCTGTGCTACAGCTTATTCCTTAGTCCTGAACAGGGTTGCCAACCCTCCGGGTTTGACCCGAAGTTTCAGGGTTAGAATCAATTTCTCCGGGTTCCGGGTTTTAACAAAAAAACTCCGGGAATATAAATTGTCAAGAAATATTTATATTTAAACAATAAAGATCAAGTTGATATGTTGAAATGTGCAATGAGTACAAAAAAGAACTTAAAATAAAGGAACGAAACAACAAAAATTAGAGGTTAAAAAAATCTGATTTTTTAAATGGTTTTCTATAATAATTTGTATTTGTAATAATTTATTTTTGCTGTCAGAATTTTTTATCTGTGATTTGTAAAAGAATTAATGTTTTTGTTAATAAAATTTTATTTTTGTTGTTTAGTTAATTAGTTTCTAGTTAATAAACAGTAATTATTATAATATTATTTTTAATCTTTCACGGTCCTATTTATTTTTGCAACATTTGAAATATTGACATATCTCCGGGTGACCCTTCACTTGGAGTTGGCAACCCTGGTCCTGAACCATACTAGTGCACCGGTATCAATATCAACATAAACTCTATCAATCCTAGAGCCTAGAGGATGGGGCTCGTGCGGGACAATTCGCCTACTGCTCGTGACACATACCTGTTGTCTGTGCCTCCATCAGTTTCTTTTTGCATGCGATTGACGCTGCTTTTAAATATATTAATTTGCCTTCTCTTGACATTGAATCAAGCTAGTTATTTTGTTATTTCATGTATTGTGTTTATTTTTAAAACTTGTTTCACCCACTACGAAACTACGAGGTACGAAATGGTTAGCACTGACACGTTGTTTGAGGTTATGTGGTGGAAATGTTGAAATGGTTATGTGAAAATTATAGTTTTTTGTTATTCTTCATAAAATAATTTAAAGGGATAATTTGAGATAATCTTTCTAACAGTGTACAATGGTATTAACTGAAATATTGATAACTGTTTAAATAGTTGGTTTTTCAGTAAGTATGTGAGCTTTTATGCACGTTTATGGATATTTTTTTTAAATAATTTAAGTAACTTCTGAAACTCTTTAAGTGACAGTATCGAACTTGAGAAAATTCATATTTTAATCGTTTATGATAACTTTACTTATTACTAAAAACGAGTATTTTTAAACTAGAAACAATGGTAAACATTGAATTTACATTAAAAAATTATTTATCTTACAGAAGATATGGCAACCTCGCCTTCAGTAAATCATATGGTTTATTTTATTAGGTTAAGTCAGTGGCCTATCTGGTCAGCGGTCCTCAAAATGTGGGTATTTTAAAAAATATATATCTCCGCAAATATTTGAAATTTTTAAAAATGACTCACTATAGTTTATTTTTGAGAAAATTTGATGTAATTTTTGATGGTCAGACATTCCCTCTTTTGTCTAGTCGCATGACTCCTGCCATTGCTTAGGTGAATGTATGTAATGAAATTGGTAAAATCGAAAGATATAGCATACGATGGTACTATGATATATTAAATTTATTAAATTCCGTTCCCCGTGCAGAATCCAAATTATGGTAATTCCGATATTGGCACCTTATGCCACAAGATCTCGGCGTTCCAATTTGGGGAACGTCTCGCCGTTACACAACTCTGATTCTTATTTACATAAAATACCTCCAGCTTCCGGGAGGAAGAAAAACACGTCGAACGGTAAACCTCGACGGTTAATTTGGGATGTTAATGCGGCGGCTAACGACGTCGTTGCGGTCCCATCTGCATAAATCGCGAATCAACGTGTCGCCACTGTCACCGTTTCCAAGAGAGTTCCGCGAAACGGTTGTCTGCGAAAATTCTGCAGTCTCTGTGCTCGTCACACGTCCGACTGATGAATATAAATATAATCTAAATTAATTGGAGGAAGTACCGATGATGTATCGCTTCGTAGTTGAGCGGAAAAGACGTCGATTACATGGTTATGATTTCTTAGAAATAAAGTAGTCATCAGTAGGTGGCCGAAATTATTTATTTATTTATAGTTATCCAATTGGTTATTCCACCATTTCATATAAACAGACTAGAAAAGCAGCCAAGTAGGCATACGCAGACTTTGGTGCTAAAGTCTTGAAAAAGTATCTGATAAATAAATTAGTAACTATAATTTTAAGTTAAATATAAATAATAAATGTATCAAAAAATTCAATAAATATTAAAAAAATTTATCACCATCAATATTCATCATTATCTTCAATCTTCATATTTTTTAAATCTTTATTATTTTTAATATTCATCATCATCTTCAATTTTAATCTACAATCTTCGTCAACATAATCTTCATCATCTACAATCTTTATCATTATCTTCATAGCCTTCAATCATCATCACCATCATTTTTTATTATCGTTATCTTCATCCTCGTCTTGAATTATCGTCACTACCGTCATCGTTATCATATTAATGATCTCATTGTCATCTCATCCCCTCTTATATTGAACCGGTGTAATTTTGTTTAACACTATGCATATGTATATATTGACTCAAAGATCATCTGGTTAATATATTTTTGTTCACAAAATGATTTCAATAAATAAGACACAAAAAAGTAAAGAAAACTGGATTAATTGTTATTTATGCAACAAGTACAACAAGTAAGTGTTTATTGCACGCGACGTGAAATTGTCCAACGAGGCCGTCAGGCCGAGTAGTACAACAAGTCGAGTGCAATAAGCACTTTTTGTAACTTCTGTTTTAATTATTTATGGCGGGAAAATCTCAACTTTTGAAAATTGCAATTTGCGAAACTGTCACAACATTACAAATATTATTGCCCCTTTCATTATTATGTGGTGTTAATAAATTTGTTTTGAACTTCTGATAATCTGCCATGGCAGTTTCATGATGAAAATGATAGAAAATGTAATAGGTAGTTGACAAAATTTGTTACAAATAGAGATTTTTCCACCGTTAAATAAATCGCGCAAGTATTTTCGAATTCCGCATTCAAAAGGACAAAAGGCTGTAGAATACATACACACTATTTACTATTGGTTACTAGCACTGTCACTATAACGGTCACACAATAACACTTATTATAATCATATTATACCGCTTTCCGCATGACCTTCATACGCCCATGTTTTGTCAAAATTTAATATATTCTTCAATCCAGATTCTTATTTTAAATAGTTTCTTCGCCATATCACTATTTTGTCCTTTCTATTAGTATACTCTTTCCGATTTCATTTATATGGACCAAGTTTCATCATGTAAGATATAGCAATATATTTTTTTGAAAACTAATTTTAACAATACAATCTTCCTTCCGCGAGTTTCCATCACTTTCCGTTTCAGAGTTGTACTTCTTTACCACTTTTTTATTTGTACACATAACAAATAAAAAAGTGGTAATGTTATTCACGATTCACGTACAATTTTGTTAATGAAATACATATTTCAACATCACATATAATCATATTTTGACCTAGCGCTCTAAACTCTTCGTACATGTCATCTTCCGATATTCCTCATTTCGATCAAATCATTAATAAAATTAATTACATTCATAATTAAATTAACGGAAAGTTATACCCGAAATTTTGCCCGCCCTAACGATATACCCACCCATGATAGCGCTGGAAAGTGGCTGGAAATGAAACAGTTGGATCCGACAATTCGTCGCAGCCAATCAAAAGCCATCAGCGCATGAGTAGCAGAAGCTGTGTAATCGGGTATGCTCTGAGAGATATGCGGCACACGATTTTGTAGGAAAAATGTAAGGGCTGCATGTATATTTCTTTGTGTTGACTGCTATAAATTGTGAGCAGGTTTATAACATTAGTCACTCTCTACAATTTTGGAAGTCGACTATACTATATTTTCTCTTCAATGGTTTAACAAACTGGAATAATAATTACTGATCAACATTGATAAAATGAGAATCTTTTAAAATTAGAGGTAGACTCGGAGGTAGATAAAAATGAGGCATAAATGAAACTGAAATTTTTTTACAACTAATCGTTCATGATGTCTATAGATATACTGTGACTAAATACAAATATTTCAAGAGGGGATTGAGAAAAAAATAAGCATCACCTTTCAGAAAATTTTGAAATTATGTGATTTTTTTTCGAAACTATATTAAGCCCCTATTTATTTCCTACGCTTGACGTTTAGAGAATACGGTAACAAGCAACGACAAAATTCGTTGTCATAATTGAAATCCTGTGTTCAGTTTTTAGTGTTTTTAAATGATTCGAATCCAAACAAACCAAATAACGGTAAAAAGTTACGAAACAATTGCCAATTTAAAATTGCATGTCAAACGTGTTAATAAAACAGGTACACTTGTAGAGGATAATAAAGAATCGATACTGAATGGAACCAAAGTATTTGATGTACGAGTATATTCAAGACATGCTCAACCATAATTTGACATGCGGTTGATTCTATTTCTATACGGGCAATTCAGTGGTCGCGTTCCTCTTTCAATTTAAGTTTACAAACGAGGAAGCTGAAATGGAATCAATGGCTCCAATCCATCTCCAATGTCAAATTAGAGGTTTTCCTTTTTCGTTCCGTCTTTTTTCTTTTACCCATCGACCTATAAACGTCACTTTCTACACGAATACGATACAGTCGTTTCCCCAATTCTATTTGAATGTTCCAAAAAAATAATATGCTTACAAAACATAAAATGACGCAACAGGAAATTTAAGTAATAATTCTCAAATGCCATAGTTTAGTATTCACTAAAATATATTACAGTCGTTGTATTTCTCGCCGTAAAATGATCAAATTTGTGGTTTTAAGTACATAAATCTCGAAAAAGAAAAGATGCAGAGCAAAAGTAATATCAAAAATAAAATTCTTAATGTGGTGTTTATTTATTTTCACTATTTTGCTAATGTAAAATAATAACTTTTGAAAGAGTTTGTCTAGGACCACAGATACATTTTTAGCTAATTTATCTGTGTTAAGACACACATCATTTTGCTATTCTAACCACACATTTTAACAATTATTTTCACATATTTATAAAAGTGAACAACCTTATATGTAGTAATAATTTTACAACAATATTTACATGTACAGTGCGTTTCAATAACTTTGATAACATTTTGATCAGCTGTAACTTTTCTGTTTTAAAGATATCGGAATGAAACACAAACCATATTACATAGTGAACTAGCAAGTTTTTCTTATTTGAAAAAGAAAACAAAAGACCAATGATTTTGAGAGATCTTAACCTAACTTATATTTTTTTAAATGGAACGCCCTGTATATTATTGGATATTTGGATTCTACTTAAAATTCCAAGCATCTTTTATAAATCATATCCTATACCTATCTTCAACTGTTTCTGAGAAATAGTTTTACAAACATGTCAAATTATCGTAAAAATTGCTCTACTTGTTCATGGCACACTTTGCACTGAGCTAAAGCTGAAGTTCGGCATTGCTTGAGCCGTGCTGGTAACAATCAAGCCTTAGTATTTTGTTCTGTTGAGGAAAATGGCAGACAAGTAGAGCGATGTTTGTGATAATTTGTGGTGTTTATTTATTTTCACTATTTTGCTAATGTAAAATAATAACTTTTGAAAAGATGTCTGTCTAGTAGACCAAATATCCAATTTTATACAGGGCGTTCCATTTATATGTGGTAAGATCTCTCAAAATCGTTGGTCTTTGTTTTTATTCAAATAACCACACATTTTAACAATTATTTTCACATATTTATAAAAGTGAACAACCTTATATGTAGTAATAATTTTACAACAATATTTACATGTACCGTTCAATTAAAAATAAAACGTAATTTCATAGATTTCTGTAATAAAAATTTGTCGGTTAGACCAATTTTTATCGTTCATGACTTCATTATTAAGAATTATAGGAAAATTTAGTATAATAAATTTGAGTTCTTGGTTGTAACCAATATGTCAATAATTTTCAAATGATCTAAAAATACACTGTTATAGTAGGTAAACAAGTACACACCAGGATATCAACAAAAATAACCCGTATTAAACATTTAACACCTGTTACAGAATAATCTAGAACCATATTTCAGACAAGAAATAATCCTACCTATTTTGTGTTCGTTCTTGACCAGTACCATGACTAATTTAACACCCACTAGAAACAATTTCTAACCGACATTGTGATCTGATCGTCGGCATACCCATTCACTAAAACGGAATATCTAATAGCCGATATGCGAATACGCCTTCAAGTTTGTATTAATTTTTTTTCGATAACGCACAGCTCAGCGATTCAAAGGTAAAAGTTTTGCGGAGCCATACAAGGTGTCCCAAAATTTGCCTCCTATAATTGAAAACTAGGTTCTACGGATATACTAATACAATTTTGAACGTATCATCATTAGACAACAAATCTGGTGTTCCAAAGATAATTCTGCATAAATAATCTTGAGTAAATATTTCTCTAGCTTTTTTGCGTCTCGAAATATCCACCGTCAGACCAAAAAAAAAAAAAAATTGGTAAATTTTATATGAAAAGGTATACTCCTATTTCACTTCGACACTCCGTCTTCGAGTAATATTAATTTAGAAATTTTGTGACATGCTACAAAAATTGTGGAGAAATTATTGTCAAAATATCCCTAGGGGGCTGTGAAAAAATACTATCGGTTTATTCGACACATGTGAAAGGTGTTATTTAAAAACATCTGATATTTTTGTAGTGTTACAAAGTTTTTAAATTAATATTACTCGAAAACGGAACAATTTATTGAAGTAAACTACTAATTTCTGGCAGGCCAATTTTGGGACACCCTGTATAATAACGAAGTTACACAATAGTGAGAAACTTGAAGAAAAGATAATCGAAACTTATCAGATTAAACTCACACGAAGCATTCCACACGGTATATTTTTTGTATTAAATTAAATAAAGCTATCGCCTACTGAAAATATAAAACAATTGAAACCTCAGACTCACAGCCAATTATGATAATTAAACAATACAGAAGATGATAAATACGAAGAAAATAAAAATACATACCCAAACATGGTAAGTTAACGAAATAGAACTGATCACACGTCACTAAAAAAAAAACAAAGCAATACCATTTCCGTTCAGTATAATATTCCACAATAACAATGAAAATTGCTGCCATTAAAAAATAGATGAAGATAAAACAATTTTTTGAAAACGCTGCTTTTTAAAGTCTTCATGGCGATAAGTTTTAATAAAGCGGTAATTCCAAACAAACTGAATTTTAATTTTAAAAATCTTAGATTTCTACTTAGACGCATATTATAATGATACACGAACGATGATTTCCTGAATTAAGTAAAAAACCGATTTCTTTCAATTTCCAATAATCAGCTTATCTGAGTTGCAAGAAAATCTGATTGTTACAAAGTGACTCACACCATAAAACATGGATTTAAGTAACCATTGACACAAGAATTTCCGATTCTAATTGAAACTACTGACACAATTATTACAACTCAACGTACGAATAAACGTGTTGGTAAAAGAGACGTCTTGCTATAAAAGCGTACATTACTTTATCAGCTGGGCTTAATTGAAGCACATTCTAAATTTGGTATGCATAATAATAATAAACGATAAAACGTAATCCCATTGAAATTATATTTATCACCGAATTACGGAATAATGTAACATTGACAGATAAAGTTAAGAGTGGTATTTCTAATAAAAATAATTTTAATTGGCGCCTATCTTAATCAGATAATGGAAATTATGATTTTACAAAAAAACAGGGTGCCTGTATTTAAGTCTCTCCTATTTGCAGTAGAAAAATAGCAATATCATTTTGAATATCTAAACGGTATATATCTTGTATTTACTCTTCAAAAAGTATTAGGTACTTATTTACATTTACTGTCATTAGTATAGTTTGACGTAATATGAAAAAATTATGCTCGTAGAAGAACTATATAACACAACAGAAAGTGGTGGTAATTAAAATATACATAGTATACGATATAATCAAATTATGTAAAATTAAGTTATCGTTATACGGTTGGCATTTTAGACGAAAAGTTTTGCACTTTCAGATGATATGATAACAAACTACTCAGCAGCTAGCAGTTCTTGTTAGCATAAAACCAAACTATAATGCTAAAATTAGTGTTTCAATGGTGGGAACTTATACTAGGTGTCAAATAAAATTCAACTTTTTGCTTGTTAACGTTTCGTCGGTTATTGCGACATCTTCAAGACTTGTTGACGTATCAGTTTTTTAGTTGTGTTGAAGATATCCCAATAAGCGACAAAACGTCGACAAGTACAAATATTGTATTTTCTTTTTCACCTAGTCTAAGTTCCCACAATTGACGACAAAGTTATAATCCTAAAATTGGATAATATTTAATTTATACAGGGTGTTCCAGAATGATGGTCAAATATATTACCAGTGTGTTCCACAAGCCATTTCAGGGGGGGATCTTCATATAAAATTTTTCAATTTGGGTCCTCCTTGTTGAGATATTCGAGTCTCAAAATGGCAGAAAAAAATAGTTTTTTTATTTTTCCTTAAGAACGGTTGCACTTAGAAATTTCAATTTTGGTATACATTATCAGCTAGTCAAAGGCTATTTTGTGGTGGTGTCTATTCCTTAGCTTATTTTTCTGGAGGGCGGGAATAAGCGACCCCTAGATTTATTTCTTTCAGAACTTTTTCCTGCAATGGCCGTTTTCAACAAAAGTTTTTTTTTAAATACTTCATCTAATTTTACCACTTTTTTCCCTCTCGTAATTTTTTCATACAACCAACAGTTTGCGCGGAAAAAAATAAAAATAGTTTTCCTTACTCTAAACATCGTTTCGTCACCGGTTACTGATAACCGCAGTAGGCTGTTTAAGCGAAAGATAAGTTTAAGAGAAATTTGAATAATCTTATTTTAAAAAGTTAAGTATAATTAAAACTAAAAGGACCCGTATGGGGTTCGGACGGCAAAATAACGACCATTTTAATCAATTTTGACGTTTCGAATAACGTTTGTCGGTTTTCAATTAAAATCAATTTGAATTAAAAAATAAACAAATAAATAAAATTACTTAGGGCCATATATTAGGCAACCCGGAATAACCTATATTAAAACTGATTTTTAATTAAAAATCAGATGGATCACGCGGACAGATCTTGGCCTATTGGGTATCATTGAATCGGAATATAATCAAAATCTAAGACACTGTGTATATGAAGCCTGCAACACTACTACGACCAAAATTAACATATTTTTTGCTACGGAAACGGCGCCCTAGCTTATGTAATAACTTCAGCGCAAGGTTCCGCCAAATGCACACAATGAAATTAATCCAGGTTCTAATTCCGACTAATTTAAACAAATGACATAAGCCTGGGCCTGGATTAATAATGCGCACCGTCCACTTTGGCAAAGAAAAATTGCCTTAATTTGAAAAAAAAACATATAATTAACCAAAACATCATTAATTTTCCCACGCTCACTATTACCCAACTACGTTTGGTATTTGTGCCATCACCCATATTTAACAACTCATACCTACATAAAGGAGGCGAAGCAATTAGTTTTCTTTATAATATTTTGTGTTGGTAAATGAACTGCACCACAATAACATACATCCTGGTATTAAAAATGATAATTGCACCTGGTGATTCGTCATAGTTTTCTATTAATATACTCGCGTTATGATCATTTATTACAGTGGAAACGATTAATTTACCTTGATTTTTTTATACGCAAATAGACTGTCGAATGGGAAACTGGATCGACAATAAAAATACAAAATTACACAATACACTTCTACAAAACGGCGATAGAGCAGCGTTTTCTTTCGCTCCTGTGTAATACAAAGCACACACCCACTTTATTTATAGCATGGAAGAAAATAATTACCTTCGCGAAGCAATTAAAGGCTAATCGTACTCTAAGTCGTTTCGTTATTTGTAAAAGTGAGGATAAACGGATTCCAACCGCTCCTATCTAGGCATTTGCTGCTAGAAAAAGTGCCATCCTGCCGCGACCCGCTTCAAAATCTTACTTGGCTTCCGTCTGTGACCCACATGGGATCCCCCGGGGCACTGTTCTGAGACCTCTGAGGGATGCTGGCTCGTCGACAAGGTACCGAACGTTCGCTTGCAGCCGTCGAGTTCGCGTGTGCGGTACCACCGACCGGTTAACTAACACTGGTGCCGACTGACAAAAGTGAAATTTGTTGAATGCGAAGCCGAACGCAAGTGTACGTCTATATTTACGGGTAGACGTCGCGTCGTTCCTTCTCGCCGTGTTTGTTGTTGATAATGGCGAAGGCGAGGGGTTTCGACATTGGGACCAGATAGCGCCGAGGTTTATCTGTGTTTGATTCGCGATAACCGATAAGATATATCAGTGATGGACGTCACTACTGTCTTTTCTTTGGTTAACACAATATACACCAGTTATATCCATCTTCGAAACTTAAAATTCGGTTTCCGTAGAATATTTAATAAGTTTGTAATTGAATGCTTCATGAAAATAACTCAAGAATATCTGTAGTAAATGATTTACATTACAAGTATAATAAAATGAAAACAATATAATAATAATATCTCTACCCCTCATTCTAATCACAGGGATTAGCCCAGAAGTCGGAGACTTGTGCGGGAGAGGGCGGCATATTATTATTAAGCGAACACATTTGCGCCCAGGAACGACTTACGTTGGTAGGCCCTAACCACTATTCAGTGCAGGAATGAGGAAAACCTGGAAAACCTCATTAATTAGGGGGGTAGTCAAATATCAACCGGTATCAATCTCTCACATTGACCCAAGCCAACATTATTCCACCCTACCATACCCGCAGAGAGGGTGCCAATCCTCTCCACGAATATAGCTTATATACGGTCTACCGGCAGCTGGGCTCGAACCAACTCCGATTAGTCACCTCGATTCAAGTACTAACGCCTTAAACCGCGCGACCACTGACCGATATCCGATCAATATCTATAATATATTAACTATTGTTAGATTTAGGGGTAATAAATCGCCCCCAAGCTTGAGATTTACATTAATAAATCATCTCAAAAGTTAAACATTACAAATAAACACTTGTATATTTACTTATTTGACTAGTAAATACAACTCACTGAGTAACACTACCGTTACACATGTAATACACGAATATTAATTATATGTGATTACAAGTATTTCACTAATTACAAAATAACCAGCGGCCTTTCAATCCAGGCAGCGCCCATGTTAAGAGTCGAATCATGAATCCCCGCTGACAGGAGGCGGCTTGGGCTTGGTGACGACATAGCCCAATAATGTTTATAAACACCAGGCCGATAGTGCCGATACGATTCATATATCTAACACTATAATAATATCTAATAGATAGATAATATCTCTCTGGTGATATTCAATTACCGATATAATTAAATGAAAAGTATTTGTACTCCTAGTATTACTTTTTATTTTATTACAGCAAATGTTCAAACTGTCCCTCATGAATCATTACACAATGCCTAATTCGGTGTTCAAATTTATCAATTAGACTTTGAAAAATATCTGGTGTTATTCAATTACCAGTAAAATTAAATGAAAACAATAGTTACTGATGTTATTTTAGTCTGGTAATAGGTCAATTATAGATAGTAGAAAAACTATTTTTTTTACAAATTGCCAACGTTTCTGCTTATATTTAAGCCATCTTCAGGGCTCTAGAAATGTAAATGTGTTACATAACCAATATAAAATTACAATGGTTGGTTATGTAAAATATTTACATTTCTACAGCCCTGAAGATGGCTTAAATATAAGCAGAAACCTTGGCAATTTGTAAAAAAAATAGTTTTTCTACTACAATTGACCTATTACCAGACTAACATCAGTAATTTATGAAAGGTCACTAGATACAACATAGAAAATAATAGTATTTGTACTAGTAGCTATTACTTTTTTATTTTATTGCAGCAAATGTTCAAACTGTCCCTCGTTAATCATTGCACAATGCCCAATTCGGTGTAAATTCATCAATTACACTTTGAAAAATATCCGGTGTTAATCAATTATCAGTAGATATAATTAAATGAAAACAATAGCTTTGTACTTGTATTATTTTTAATATTATTACAGCAAATGTTCAAAGTTGTCCTCTCTAATCATAACACAATGCTCTTTCGTTGCTCAAATTCATCAATTGCACTTTGAAAAATATCTGGTGTTATTCAATTATCAGTATAGTTAAATGAAAACAATAGTATTTGTACTAGTATTACTTTTAATTTTAAATGTTCAGAGTCGCTCTCATTAATCATTACACAATGCCCAATTCCGTGTTCAAATTTATCAATTACACTTTGAAAAGAATCTGGTGTTATTCAATTACCAATTTAAATGAAAACAATAGTATTTGTATTAGTGTTACTTTTTATTTTACTACAGCAAATGTGACTCTCATTAAACATTGCACAATGCCCAATTCGGTGTTCAAATTCATCAATTACGCTTTGTAAAATACCTGGTGTTATTCAATTACACGTATAATTAAATGAAAATAATAGTATTTGTACTAGTATTACTTTTTATTTTATTACAGCAAATGTTCAAAGTGGCCCTCATTAGGCATTGTACAATGTCCAATTTGGTGTTCAAATTCATCAATTACACTTTGAAATATTTCTGGTGTTATTCAATCACCAGTATAATTAAATTAAAACAATAGTATCTGTACTAGTATTACTTTTTATTTTATTACAGAGATGTGCAAAGTAGCCCTCATTAATCATTGCACAATTCCCAATTCGATGTTCAAATTAATCAATTACATTTTGAAAATTAGCTGGTGTTATTCAGTTATCAATATAATCAAATGAAAACAACAGTATTTGTACTAGCTTGTGTTACTTTTAATTTTATTACAGCAAATGTTCAAAATGGCCCAAAGTGACCAATTCGGTGTTCAAATTCATCAGTTCATCTTTGAAAAATATCTGGTGATATTCAATTACCAATATAATTAAATGAAAATACTAGTATTTGTACTAGTATTTTTAATTTTATTACAGCAAATGTCCAAAGTATCCCTCATTAATCATTGTACAATGCCCAATTCGGTGTTCAAATTCATCAATTACATTATAAATATCTGGTGTTATTTAATATAGAAACTAGCAGGTTAAGGACAAATAACAACTTTACTCCATTTTTTTGTTTAAGATTGCCGAAGTTCATTTCTTTTACAACTGATAATAATTCATCTGTTTCAGCGATTTTCTATAATCTCAACTAGACTGAGGCTTTCAGAGGTCATTCAACTCTCAATCATTTTTAAATGGACTATAAATATAACGATTTTCATACGAACAAACTTACAAAAAATGTGGAAGTTCTAGCAACATCTAAGTAGGCGTATTATGTTCACCTGGCTGTTGCTCTGCAAAGAAAAACATATTCCTCTACACGACATACATTTTAACAGAAATTTCTGAGAACTGTACGTAGCTAACACAAAAACATGCAAAAAAACTAAGCCTAGCGTGATGGATTACCCAGACCCATAGCATTCATACATACTAATAGTTTGCAACAAAAACTAAATATTAACATAACATTCCAAGACGGAGTATCTATCTTTGAGAAGTTTCGTGTCCCCAAAAACACTTATTTCTTATTTTTACTACTTTATTTTTATAAAGTTGACTGTTCTTGATGGTGCTGGTGGACTTTCCACATGTCAGATGCAGAGGCAACGCGGAATACATGTATTTTTGTAATTTGAAAGATTATCTTTGTGTCTAAATATAAATTGTTATAATTAGAAACTAGAAGAGATCGAATACGGCTGAAGGTAACGTAAAGCTATACCCTAACTGTTTAAAGTCATAATCTTGACCACCACTGTGTTTGCCACGGTCATACGACGTGACGCATCCAGATTTAGAACCCAGTACTTAAGATAAGACTTCGGAACTTACCCTGATAACATGTTGTTATAGGGACTGTAAGTACGAAGATAGTTGGTTATTCATTGCTTGTTTGCTTGTAATAACTGATAGCACAAGGCAGAATTTGTACATTATGATAGTTACAAAAGTAAAGATCTATTTGGGCGAAGTCGTCATTGTATATCTGATTGTTTGAAGAAGAGAGCTAACCAGACAAGGTTCTCTTTTAAATTCGCGCATCTAAATTATACAGAGTGTCCCAAAATTGACCTGCCAAAATTTAACGACATGGTTCTACGACCGAAAAAATACTTATACAAACATAAGTACGAACACAATTTCCCACTCCTCTCACCCACCAATCACAGACATTATTTTGAATAATGCCATATTACCACTTGTTTGATTGTTACCACTGTTGGTTTTTACTACTTTTCATACAAATAATAATTATTAATGTAAGTTGGAATAAAATAAAATGTGATATTATTTAAAAGAACTTGCTTGCTGAAGTTTTACTTATAATAATTATAATTTTGGATTACCTAAAGAAGAAAAAAAATAACTTCTGGATAACTGCATTAAATTTAAAGAAGTATATTGTCACAGAATTTGCCCCGCTTGCACCCAATTTGACGACTGTGGTATCTTAAAACGCTAGATTGCCCCGATCACCCCTACGCGATTCTGGTAAACAAACAAAATAATGCCGTGTATCGAGGCGCGTCTGGAAAATTGAGAATCGACGAGAATCTTTCGAGAAATGGATCTAGAGGTGCTAGAAAATACCTGGAATATTGGTCTATAAAAGCAGAATAAACGGTCGAATCTTGAATTAGAGTTTTCATTTGAATGGTTCAGTGAGACCAATTGCAGATTCAGAGCGATTTAGATAGTGATTAACTGATTAATTATATAGTGTTTAGTTGAGTTATAATTAGTATTCAGTAGTATACAGAGTGTAAAGAAAAATCAGTAAAAAATAATTGTTTGTTTTTATAGTACAAGAAAAGGAAACACGTGACAATATTTTTCAATATTCTAATGTGTGCCACTTTCATGTACACGAAATAAACATCAAAATATTAAAGATAATCCTTTAAAATTTAAAGATTCATTTTAAAGAACAAAATGTATTTATTTGTCACTATTCAAATCTGATCAAACCAATTTCATCTTATTATTATATAACTATCAGTCACTATATTACAATAAAAATGTAATTGATAAAAATAGAAGCTTAAAAAGAGTACATACAGGGTGTTTCAAAACAAAGGCGAAAAATTTCAGGGGGTGATTCCTTGTTGAAAATAAAAGGTAGTTTGTTATATAAACGTTGGGTCACAAGTCAACCATTAGGGAGATATCGCGATTCCCACGCTTTTCGTTTCCGAGAAAAACAATAAAAACACTCTTTTTTCCGCCATCTTTGCAACGCGATATCACCCTAATGGTTGACTTGTGACCCAACATTTATATAACAAACTACCTTTCATTTTCAACAAGGAATCACCCCCTGAAATTGTTCGTCTTTGTTTTGAAACACCCTGTATATAGTATATAATAAACTACTTACTTTTATTTAAGGATCATTGACTTTCATGTTTTATATGTTTTAAAGTTATAATAAAAATGTTTAATTAGTACCTACTGTTTTCTTAATTATAATTTTATAGACTTTTTTATATTATAGGTATAATATGACGAATTTAAGGCGCATACTACAATTTTCTATGTTCTTCTTCAGTATGACTATAAATAATTCCGAGTTTTGTATAGGTGACATACTAGATAGGTACAAAAAGCATTTGTTATTGATCGAAAAAAGTTTTATTATTAAATACGTACATAATATGCCAGTTTGGTCAGTAAAATTTTTAAATACAACCCTGATGTTTCCCCAACCTAAATCACCCAGTCTCCGGAAAACAGGCAGCCTTTACCCGAGTAAAATTTAGTCTTTGTTATCTCTATCCCTTCCAACCGCTTTGGTCCAATAATAACCATTCTTTTTAAACGATCACGTTCAAAAATTCGAGCAATTTTTTGTTATCTTCTAAAAATAACATTAGAAATAGTTGAAGTGTACGTGCGAACACAATAATTTTTCGTTTCGACAACAATAGACGTCTATTATTTTATCCGCACCGTAATTTTTCTTTTCATTGAAACGAACCGTTAACTTGTAAATTATTCTGGTTTATAAACAGCGAAAATAAGTTTCCCACAGATCAAACGATAAATAATAGTGATACCGATGCGAATATCGGCCTGACATGTTATCATTAATTCCGAGCAAATAATAATTAATCAAGCGGAATGTATTTATAAATATACGCAGCACATATTTAAATGACAGTAAGACAAGATTTTTTAACACAGTTGCGTGTAACCGACACTAATTTCAATATTTAGATAAAGGTCGGATAGATAGACTGGTACATATGTACATTTTTTTCTACGATAAAAAAGAGAAATTAGTGCATATTGTTTGCAATAATTACAAGCGATTGTTTATCTTTATTTACACAATACTGAGCCTAGATTATTGCTATGACGCTATTTTATTACAGCATTTTATAACAATAGCTGAAGTTTGTAGTTGACAATTAAGTCAATAGGTAGGCAATAAACAGTTAATACACATGTTGAACTATTTAAAACATGTAGCTATAGGAGCAACAATGTTTATGCTAGCTTATCATTTCTTCCTAGTAACTCCAGTGTTCACAAAAATATTGTTAAATATATTATTAAATATGATTTATTTCAGTTGAACTCTCTTCCTGAACACAAACAATATATTTGAAACAAATGTTTAACGTTAAAATTTCTTAGAAAAGTGAAAATAACAATTTTATATTCGTTTTTGATGTAGGTTATCGCACATTTGGCAAAGTCTCAAGTCGATTTAGACACAGAAAAACAAAAATGGACGAAATGTGTATTCAATCGAGTCGATTCCAACTTTTTTTTTAATTCTTTTCAAATGTTTTACATAGAATATTTCATTTCGAATTACTACGAAGGAGTGTAGTTTGTTGCGCATTTCAACTATTTTTTTTTTAGCAGCTGTCGATAAAATAACACAATAAATTCTAAATGCCCTGCCAAAGGTTATTCATACATAGGACCTTACTATGTACTGAACCATTTAAGTTCATTGCTGTGATAAATACAAAAGTATCATACTAGTTGAGTTGTTGTGTGCATTTTGAAATAAATGTCATATTGTAAAATTTAAAATAGTATAGTGCAAAACAACAATCTATAAGATTAATTGTAATACAGCACTTATAATCATCATTAGCAAAAATATATAGAGACACAATTATTACATACGCTGAATCTGGGGTCCATTTAACCTTATCGCCCTAGGTTCAAGGTCATTCCAAGTTTAAAGCGAAAGATGGACATTCAAGTGGACCAAAATATCGTTTGTTTATGTTTTTGGGGTCGCCGAATCCGAATTTAGGGTCCATTTAACCCATTGCTCTAGGTTCAAGGTCATTTCAAGGAGAAAGCGAAATACAGATATGCAAGTGGACCAAACTATTGTATATTTAAGTTTTTGGGGTTTGCTGAATTTGAATCCGGGATATCTTTAACCCTCAGATTAACTTCAAGATCATTCCAAGGTCAAATCGAAAGACAGTTATGCAAATCGCTAAAATCATCATACATGTATATCTTTGGAGTTTCAAAATTTTTACATCGTAGTTGAAAAATACTGCTTAAAATGCGAGTAGAATCAATAGAAGTTTCTCTAGTCTACTGATATTAAGCGATTAATGAACAAACTCAAACCTGGATAATTGAAGCCTAATAAATGGAGATTGTTCTTTGATTCTTCGAAGAGAAGCCTATAAGCCTTTTTTGCAAGGTTTGATGAAACAAATCGAAGCACGAAGATTTCATCAAAGCAGACCGATCGTCTTGTAATTTTGCACGTCACCATAATTTATCATTCTGAATAACTTTTTCAAGTAACATTTTGCTGTATTTTCAGCGGAAAATGCTCTTTACCTGAAACCACAACAGTTTCTACTCGGTGCATTGGATATTCCAAATAGAATTATTTCAAAAACGGTTACTCTTAACAACTTCAATAAGGCATATCTTTTTTAGATAAAAATGGTATGAAAATCGAAATTTCAATAGTCAGATGGTTACACTAAGCCGCAAAAAGTTCTGTCATTTAAAATAAGCATGATGTGCCATAAGTGGCGCCCTCTACTAGTGACGTCAAAATGATAAAACAAATCTATGCAAATATTTAATTTTTTTAAAACACTATTTACAAATATCGAAAATAAAATTTTAACGTTGACCATCAACTTTTGTCTAAAGTAAATTTGGCAACATCGCATTATTTTATCGTCAGGGATCTACTCTTGCTCTATGTTGCATTTATTTCCGGACATCCTGTATAAATAAGTAATTACTAAAAGAGGCCTAATTTTACTGAAAACTTGAACAAATGTTTTATTTCCTGATAGAGCTATGCCAGGTCGTTCCCCCCTCCCACTTTTCTTTCAATCAGAGCGTAAACAAAAAGAGAAACAACTTATAACGGATACGGAGAAGGGGATAGGTATTAAAACGGGACCAAACTGTACATTAAACGTATTTTCCACAGCTCAAAAAATTCATTACTCGCAGTTGTTTCAAAACAAAACCCATCTAAAAGTCAATCATACACGGCGCGCCTCACCACGTTTTCAATCTTCGCAACAGTTCAATACCCAAGCAGCGCAAACACAAACCAAAAGCAAAAACAGACGCATTGGCAGTAATTGCGGACAAGTGTGTGCAATCGTGACATTCAATCTTTAGCTGCTAATTAACAAATCACGTTAACCGCAATGATTGAATATGGAACGGCGAAATTTACAATCCGAATGGCGAGGGATACGAAGTGGACAAACGTATCGGCAACCTGCCCGCTCTAGGTCGCGGCATTTCAAGAAAACTTTGTTATGTAACACCGGAATGTATTCTAGGGTCACATTGGTTTCAACGAGTCTCATTGTGTCTTGTACACTCCTTCATGCCTTGGGGTCAACGCTAGTGCTACTGCCACCGTATGATCATGAAATGTTAGTCACCTTTGTCGGGCATCTGACATTTCGAATTGCACTGTTTGATGAGACCGAGGGTTAAAACGTTAGTTTTCTTGAGTTAAATTTCCCTGATATTTATAAATTCAATTTTTACAAGTGGGATACAGTGGTGGCTCGTCAAGTGACACAAGTGACGCACCGCCGCACTTATAACAATGGGTTGTGCGACCACTATATTAAGAAGGTTTAATAAGTCTGTTTTCCGTGGATTAAAGGCCTATTAACACACTAGTGGATAAGAATTCATAATACCATGCTCCTATTTTATAGTATTTTATTTATAATTATTATTATTAACATGTATTTAGAGAACGATCTTATTATTTTGACCGCGATTATACAGTATGCGCCAAAAGTATGGAATAAATTCAATAAAAACGAAACAATTATTTTTTGGGAAAAATCCTCGAACAGGTCGATTTTTAATTTAAAAAATACACATTTTAGCGTAAAATGCGATTTTCAAATGTCATTTGTTTTCGAGTAATGACGTCATCGATTTTTATTTTATTTAGGCGGTGGTATTTTTCCAACATGAACTATTGATCTATGCACTCATCA
Organism: Monochamus saltuarius; assembly: GCA_025584915.1. Lineage (NCBI taxonomy): Eukaryota > Metazoa > Arthropoda > Insecta > Coleoptera > Cerambycidae > Monochamus > Monochamus saltuarius. Next base: position 11,412,790 of record CM046722.1, read on the forward strand.
ATTTAAAATAAATTCAAGTGGCGTAGTTACTGGATGGGTAATTCATATATTTAGTAGGTACGCCACTGACATTCTAAAATTTCAACCGTTAACAGCACGTGTATAGTCCACTGTAGTTTAATTCACGTCAAATATTTAAAAATGCCTTATTCAAGACAATAATTAGGAGGTATGGTATGAACGTTTGTGTGTACAGAACGCCTATTGTCTTTGCCTCCTGTCCTTTGGCATTTTTTTATTATGAAAAAATGACAGTTTAGACCACATATTAGGTTAGGTACTTGAAAATTGTCCATGCTCTTTAATCCTTTTGAAAAACACACTTATTTTAAAAGAACATTATGTAGGTAGGTATATTAAGTTGAAGCAAAAATTATTATATTTACGACTGACAATATATGTATTCAAAATTCATTCATAACAGAAACATAACTAATTAAGACCAAATTACTTTAATTCAATTAATTCTGAAAATATATCGTCAACTTAGAAATGTGATTCTATGCTTAACAGAATGGTTGAAATTCCTTGTTCATAATTTTCCAGCAATGACATACGAAACAGAATCCAATATTATTAACGTGACCGTTTTCTTAGAAACCATTAAAATCAAAGAATTTCTAAAATATCAGTCACCACTCATCAATTATATCGAATAAAATATAGTTTCTACCTCCTCCGCAACGTCAAAAAAATATTTAAGGGGGTATTAACCTGTTTCAGTTATATTTTAGCTGCTGTTAACATAATGTTTCAATAACTATAGTAAACCCGGAAGGGTATTTTTCTTGTATTCTCAAAAACATGTTATTATTAGGTACTTAATAATACCATTGGCTATATAAACTCAATGATATAATACACAGTTTCTCAAGTACATTTAAATAAATTATAGGTAGACACAGCTTACAAAAATAAAAAAATAAACATATTGGAATAGTTATTATATTTGTTATGTGTATTATTCTCTTTATAAATGAAATTCTCCCAATTGTTGAAACTTTGTACAGTATACAGAGGTCCACAAAACTAGATACAGGGTGTTCGGAAATAAACGCAACATAGAGGAAGAGTAGATCCCTGACGACAACATAATGCGATGTTGCCAAACTTACCTTAGTAAAATGTTGTTGGTTAAAATGATACAGGATGTCAAAGTTAAAATTTGATTTTCGATATTTGTAAATAACTTCTTAAAAAATCCAGATATTACATACATTTTGGTCATCGGAGGTTTTTGGGGGCGAGAAATTCAAATTTGTTTGTAATTTTGACGTCACTAGTAAAGAACTTTCTTGCGGCTTACTGTATCCGTCTGATTATTGAAAGGTATACCTTGCTCAAGTCGTTAAGAGTAACAGTTCAAATAATCCTATTTGAAATATTTAGTGTACCGAGTAGAAATGTTTTGGTTTCAGGTAAAGATACTTTTCCACTGAAAATACAGCAAAATTACAAGAAGATCGGCAAGATTTGATGAAATCAAATTTTCAACAATTTCATCGAAGTACAAAGATTTCATCAAAGAAGACCGATTTTCTTGTAATTTGCATATCATCATAATTTACCATACTGAGTAACGTTTTCAATTCACATTTTGCAGTATTTTCAGCCGAAAAGACTCTACCTGAAACCAAAATAGTTTCTAGTCGGTGCACTGAATATTTCAAATATGTAGGGTTATATCAAAAACGGTTACTCCTTTTTTAAATAAAAAGGTAGGAATCAGATAGAGTCAGATGGCAAAATAAATCTGTCATATAAAATAAACATGCTGTGCCATAAGTGGCGCCCTCTACTAGTGACGTAACAAATTTTAATTCCTCGCCCCCAAAAACCCCTGATCTTCAAAATATATGGAAATATTCCATTTTTTAAAAGTTATATACAAATTTGGAAAATAAAATTTTAACTTTGACACCCTGTATCTTTTTAACCAACAACTTTAGACTAAGGTAAGTTTGGCAACATTGCATTATTTCGTTGTCAGGGATCTATTCTTGCTCTATGTTGCACTTATTCTTTATTTGGGAACACCTTTATACAACAGTAACCTATTACATTACTATTGACGATGATGTTGGTTCATTTTAACTAACTCTTTGTATCAACATTGCGTGAAGCCGAAATACCGATCAGATCGTGGCATAAATGTCGTGCAAATATACTAATGAAATCAAACAGAGACGACCTTAGCATGCTTTCTCGACATAACTATGTCACGCCACTATTATCCCACGTAAAAAATCTTAAAAATTCAGCCCACCAACGGCGGCAACACGAAAAGTTGAGAAGTTCTTTGAAAAATTAATGTAACACGTTCATCGATCCATTTCGGCCTCACCTGCCTGGTTCATTAACTAAATTGGACGTTAATGAATGTTTTTTTCAACATAAGTGTGAGAAGAAGCGTCAATTATTTTGTAATCTAACTCTAACTCACCACGTTGGACTAATTTAAAACACGATTTTCTGGACCAATTAACCTAATAGATCCTCCATTAAGTTTAGTGGTCGACGAAATTAAACATTTCACAATCAAAATCTAAATCAATTATTTACTTATATACAGATGACACGTTGATATGTCATTGTCTTATGTCCAGCCTAGTGAAATATATCATGCACTTCTTGTAACACCACTTCGTTATTTTAAACAGAACGCCTTGTATATTATTGCATTTCCCAAAATAAGTTTTTGACACATGTAAGAGCTTGAAAACCACTTTATATCTTCCGTATCTCTCGAGATCATCAGACGTTAAGCCTTTCTATCTGCAAAAAATGAGCTAATGATCTCAAGAGATACGGAAGATAAAAAGTATTTTTCAAGCTCTTACATGCATCAAAAATGCATTAAGTGCCGCACAAATGTAACTTGAATAATTTTACACCAAGTGTTTCACTTTTCACGTTAGATTTTCAAAACTTTTAAATAACGAAAATTTAATTTTTCCAAATAGAACACCCTGTATATTCAAAAGTTATCTGCAGTGAACGCTGAATGGAAGTAGAACTTATTCTATATTTTGTTGTTAGCTATTGCATTAGCAACACTCATATTTTCAGGTATTAACAATATTGTGTGAAACTAACTACTCAGTGGACAAAAACCCCAACCTGCGTTGAATTACACCCACAATATCTACCCATATATTCCTTATTATTAGCTTTTGTAACATTTTTTACTGTTTAAGAAAGGTATTTTAAGCTAATATGTATCAAATCTCCTACAATTCCTATCAATGAAGTCATATGCATGCTCTCTGATACCAAACATCTAGGTATGCTAATGAACACCCACAGACAAAACTCTATTCAATAATTATCTAAAAAATGTATTCTATTTACTAACCTGATATACTCTATATATGTAGTGGGAACTCGAAATTCAACCACAATAGATGAGATCTGATCTATTTCTTAAATAGTATAAAAATGTTACAAAAGCTAATAATAAGGAATATATGGGTAGATATTGTGGGTGTAATTCAACGCAGGTTGGGGCTTTTGTCCACTGAGTAGTTAGTTTCACACAATATTGTTAATACCTGAAAATATATGAAAAACTATACATAAAAGGTACATTTTTATTTATTTTAGTAGGTCGTTATGATACTTGACAGTTAATCAGTTTGACGCTGTCGACATTATTTAATTTCATTTTGACATTTAATTTCAAATAATTTTAATTTATTGGTATAATAATTTTTATAGTTAGATATTTGACTCAAGTTAAAGGAGGCCACCTGATGAAGCAATCAAAAAATGCAGAAATAGATCAGATCTCATCTATTGTGGTTGAATTTCGAGTTCCCACTACATATATAGAGTATATCAGGTTAGTAAATAGAATACATTTTTTAGATAATTATTGAATAGAGTTTTGTCTGTGGGTGTTCATTAGCATACCTAGATGTTTGGTATCAGAGAGAATGCATATGACTTCATTGATAGGAATTGTAGGAGATTTGATACATATTAGCTTAAAATACCTTTCTTAAACAGTAAAAAAGGTAGATAATATATTGTTTAATTATTTTTGAACCTGCTAATCTTGCTATAAGTATACAATTAAAAGTAAAAGTACTTGCAAAAAGTACTTGTACTCGGAGTACTGTACTCGACAGCATGTGCAATGAGTAAAGTACTCGGTACTCTGTACTCATTTTTCAGTTATTGAAAGTATCCGGTACTCAGTACTCGAGTACAATTTCCCAGTACGCGGCCCAGCTCTTCCATTAGTACGGAATTCCTTCATTATTTCTACTTCTCACACAAGAAACAACAAATTATTTCCACAAACCTAAAAAAGCTAATCACTTCCAAATCTCTCTTTAATTACTACTGAAATCTCCACTAAATCAGACTGAACTAAACTTTAACAATGCTCAAATTATCGCAATTGAAACAGTGGAAACGTGAACAATTTTCTATAAAATGTCAGTACGAGAACGATTCATCCAACCGTCTTTCAAAGGACATCGCGGTGGAGGTGTTTCATGACAATATTAAGCTTTCAGCGCTATAGGTTTTCCAGGTGTAATTCAATGCTGGTCGGGGCATTAGCCCGCAGAGTAGTTGTTTCCTGGAATTCCGTGTTTGCAAAATATCGTTTCTCGCCGATCGCGATAAAGGTCGACAGCTTTCAATGGTGTCTACTGCATGTAGAACGCTTCGTGCCTGTGACATTTTCAGTCCGGCATGGAGTAGCGAACGGCCGATAGATGTAGTTAGTTCTACACCGCGTACTCATGGTCCCTTCTGTCGGGTTAGACAGACGAAAGCAGCTAGGATCAGTGTTGCCGTTTTAGTACATTTGTACTATTTCTAGTACATTTTCGACAGCAAAGCACAAAAGTACATTTCATCATAAATAGGCCTAATTCTAGTACATTTTTAAATAAGACCAAGGTCATACAAATCGGTCGATGATTCTTCGAAGTGGCCGAGTAGAATATAAATATTAGGTTTGTTTTAGCAGCAGTTGGAAACGGTTTGAAACTATCAGAAAGGTTCGTCCAACTATTTATTGCGTCAAATTCGATGGTAACGCGTTCTCAACTTAACTGGTCGAATATTTCTGACAGTTTCCAAACCGTTTTCAACTGCTGCAAAAACAAGCGTAGTATGTTGTTTTCGTATATATTTTATGCTATATAATAAGAATATTAGAAAAATAATAGTTTTCTGTTTGATTTTTTGGCATATAAGTAGGTATTATGAAATATAACATATATCATTTATATTTTAAAAAATAATAGTTTATGTTTATTTATATTTATATTTTTGTTTCATGTATATTTTATGATAAAAAAATAAAAATACTTTGCAAAACATAATAGTTTAATATCATCAGCGCAAAAATAGGTCTACGCTATGAGAAACGGCAATATTTCACTTTATCGTAAATTTTAGTACAATCTAGTACATTTTATTGCTTCTGCTCAGTACATTTCAGAAACTGAACGCGGCAACACTGTACCTCACCTATGGCATACTGATGAGAGCTAATAAGCTCGAAACCGGTATATGTCTGGTGGGCGTCTGACGAATGACTCTAGCTGTTGCTATAGGTTTTCCAGGTGTAATTCAATGCTGGTCGGGGCATTAGCCCGCAGAGTAGTTGTTTCCTGGAATTCCGTGTTTGCAAATTTGTGATTAATTTACATTGGAAGATCACCAGAGATAATCAACCAAAGTGATCCGTGTAGATACGCCTTAATATTCGTTCAATATCGTTGTACGTACTGTTTACATATTAAGCCATGTCCTCAGACCACTAATATGCCACCTCGTCGAATTGTATTACAGCCTAGCGGCAGCGGCCATCCCCTTGATGTTTATCGCATATCGCCGTCATACATATTCACGCAACTACGGAGGTGTCTACGACCTTTTTTTGGCGGAAAGGCCACTCCAGATTACGATCGCGATTCGGTGACTTTTTCCGCTAATACCGCAAGATTTCAAACGGAGCCGCGTCAAAACAAGGCTTATCTAACCTCATCGATTCCAGTGAGCGCCATTGTAAGACGTAAATAGCGCCGCTGGGGTTAGTCATTTCCTAATTATTTGGCCACCTACCTCGATCTGAGTAAACGAAAACAATAAATCAACTTGCCCAGGACGATTGTCCAGAGAATCCGAAGTCTCTTCTGAATACGTAAGGTAAAACTGATGTGGCGCATTTTCTATATTTCACAAGATTTTAAACGCTTTATTATTTGGATCTGTGATGATTGTTCTGATGTGTACCAAAATTCCAGGTGGGTGGTCACCTACATAACTAGTTTGAATAAATTTAATCATATTTTCCATTGTGGTCTAGAATTATTTATTTGACAGATAGAACATCCTGTATGGTAATCAAGAACGAATGGCTCTTGCTAGATTTATATGACAACAAAGCATATACTTGAAAAACGACAAATGCTAAAGGATATTGAATTATATTATTATACAGGGTGTCTCGCAGAGGAACCGACACAAAGCAGATGCAAGCGGGAGTGTCCAAAGTATTGTAATTTAACTAAATTTGCACAACTGAGGACTTATTAGTCCCCAAAATGAAGTCTTAAATTTCTATAAAAAATCATATTTATGCGACACTTTACCGTAGAAGAACCAAATTTGGTACATTAGGTATATTACTGTTCACCTTTGACTATGACATAAAATTAATTGAAGTACTACAAGATGTTCATTGGGGTGACTTACCCCTAAAATTATATCAAACTTTTTTTTCCTATTAACCGAATTTAAAAATAACGATATTAATTATCCTCCGTAAAATTTAATTTAAATTAATTTTGCTCGTCAAGTTTTAAAAACTATGGTTTTCAAGAAAAACTGCATTAACTGAATAACTGAATCAAGATTTCAACAGTGTTTATTAGAAACAAATCCACAATTCAGTAATAGGCTTTATTTTTAAAATTCGACAATTGGCCAAATATATTTTACTTTGTCTGTACAAAAGCACAGCTTAAATAACAATCAGCTCACAGACTCTACGGCGGCACCTTTGAAGTATTAAAACCTGAAAATTTGTCCTTGAAGTTTGTTGTCTCTCTCTCGTTTGGGATACAAGTCAGGACCGGATTAAAAATAGTTGTCCCAATTTAGAAAGTGTCATACTAAATATAAATTTGTTTTACTTGAAATTGTTTAAAAATAAAATTACATAACAGTATAAAATACAAGAAAATCAACAAACCACAAAATACAGCATTCGTGCGCCAATAACGCAGTCGTTGACGGTATGGCTATAAGGGCATATTTTACAACCATACGTCCCTGCCGCCTTTTATCCCAAAATGGCGGCATGCGCAAAGATCTGCGCGAGACGTTCCCGCTCATACGAGTCTGTGAGCTGATTGTTATTTAAGCTGTGCAAAAGTATGTAGGAAGTTTTTAAATAGACTAATATTGTATTACGTAAAAAACGCAAATAAATAATTTAAAAAAATATCGAAAACATGGAAAAATCACAATTATTTTGAAGGATCTTAAAATGCTGTACGGTATGAAAAAAAAAACGAACAACTTTTTGATTATTGGCTTCGTGACTATTTATTTTCTAATAAACACTGTTAAAATCTTATTTCAGTTTTTCTTGGAAATCAGTATTTTAAAATTTAACAAAATACAAAAACTAATTCATTTCTACGGAGGATAATGTCATTATTGGTCAGCGGTCGCGCGGTTTAAGGCGTCAGTACTTGAATCGAGGTGACTAGATCGCTGTGGGATCGATCCCCGCAGCCGGTAGACCGTATATAAGCTATATTCGTGGAGAGATTGGCACCCTCTCTGCTGGTATGGTAGGGTGGAAGAATGTTAGCTTGGGTCGATGTGAGAGATTGATACCGGTTAACATTTGACTACCCCCCTAATTAACAAAAGAACGAGAATTTTCAAATTTGGCCAATAACAAAACAAGTTGGGTCACCTTGTATATGAATTACATGTGAAAACTGTGAATTTGCTTTACAAGAGAATAACTGATTGCATGAAATAAGAGTTTGACGATTATCTATTTTAATTTGTTCTGTGGTAGTTATGCAACCGTAACATCACATAAGAATGATTGGTTGCCTACGCTATGCTATTTCATTCATCTTTTTATGTAATACGATTTTCTATTATTAATTAGAATTAAAACTTTAGTTTCCTGATCTATACTACAATTATTAAACGCGATATAAATTTACCGTCGCAAATATTTGCACATACAGGATGATTAAGAAATATTAGGAAAAATTAATAAATTATTCCGTACTTCTTTTTTTACCCAAATTTTATTTTTTGGAGGCCCTAGAGTTTCTTGAAATTGGACACAAAATTTGATGTTTTTGCAAATAAAAGCCTCACATTATGTACTCAATGTTTTATTATAATATTTCTGAATATGATTAAGGCCATTTACATACATTTTTAAAAACCTAATAATGATTGTATGAACGATTTCGATTAGTTTTATTATTATTATTTTAACTAAGCCTACAAATCGTTTTAAATTAGAGTGTGCTGTAACCACGTTGAATACGCAGGAAGCCGAGCAACCTTACGGGAAGTTAAATGGGTCAAACTAAAACAAATATTCGCCACCGCCGACGCTGATAAATAGGGCAAATGAAAAATCTTGGAACGCAAACATGCAAGAGCGTCGTCCAACAGCCCTCCAAGATAGGATTTACAAGGGAGACAGTGAGATGCATTTAATTTCCGGTTCCGGCGTTTGGGACTCCGGTTCCGCGCTCTCGAACAACTTCCAACTCTCCGCTAATCGACCGCAAACTTTGTATGTATTTGACGCTCCACTAGCGCTGGAAAGAAAAGGTATAATGTTGGGGTCTTATCGCGTTGGGGTTTTAACTTTTCAACTAAATGGTTAGGACGAGGAAATAATTGGCCACCGCGATCGCCAGACCTCAACAAATGTGACAATTTTTTTTGGGAAACTTTGAACGATTTTGTTTATTCCTCGTCAATAGAATTCCAAGAAGGTTTGCGAAATCGCATTACGAATAAATATAACGTTATAAGGAACGATCATCATTTATTAGACAAAGTAAATTTCAATTTTTGGTGAAGATTAAATTTATGTTTCAGAGAAAATGATGCTCATTTTTAACAATGTCTATAGTTTTAATTTTATTTTTATTTTCTTTTATAGTTTTATTACTATCTGCCTTATTTTAAAGACTAAGAGTAGTAGGCTCTACTACTGACTTTTTGATTTCTTATAATAAACGTACATCCTGTATAGAGACGTAAATAAAATAATCTCGGAAATAATTTATTGGTGAAAGACCTTGTAAATATAAAAAAGTAAAAATAATGAAGATATCAGTTTAACGAAATAACAACAAACGAACATTTTTTATCCAAGGAGAACAGTAAAATAAAAAACCGACATAGTATTATGGTTACCCACATCACGAAGTCATATATCAATAGATTCCCAACACCACTTTGCCTGCATACCTAACAATCCGTTAAAATGTTGTCACTTGAGTGTTTTAAGACCAATTAGGCCCCGGCTGTTGTCTGTTTTGACAACTCTTAATAACACGGCTGTAAATTACCCCAAACTTGTACGGTATAGACCAAAACCCTTCATTAAACATCCCGATCTGACAGCTTGTTTACCCGAGTTTAATAAACGAGCCTATGATTTCTAGTTGATGAAATTCTCAACAATGACTTACCTATGCGTGACTACTTTTAGTTTACTAAACAATCCTTTAATTCAAAAGCAATCAAAAGGGTGTCTAAACAAACTGTGGAAATAGTGCTTTTGATTCTAGATTATACGTCTGCTAAAATACAAAGCGTTATAGTCAGTTTGCGTCATGACGTGTTTATATAACAACCATTATAGGTATTATATTTTTTGACAAATCTTACTGTCACTGCGATACCATGAACAACATGGGCCTCAAGGCAGATCCCTGAGGAAATTAGAAAAAACTAAAACCGTTAAATCGCAGGACCTTGGTTGCTAAATAACATCATACCACGTGAAATTACAAAACCTCTTCATATTTTCCTGAACAGAGTGATGGTTTCTTGATCAAAACAAAAGTTTCTAAGGTTCATACCATCCAATTTGGTCCATAAATGGTTATTGTCCAATATTTGTATTTGTAGTGATTAACAGTTACAGCATTTTCATAATACGCATTAAAAGTTTGTACACACTGTATATGGCTTTATGGTAATACCTACCACTCCAGATATGGTATACCTAACGCCGCTACGTAATTGTAGCTTCTTGTAGTAACTAACATACTAAATGATGATCCTGAGAAACCAACAAAAAACACAATATATTTCCTATTGCGTAATGTTTTAATATTTAGGTAAATTTTGTACCCGGCACATTCTACAATTTTGTTCGGCAGAAAATTGAATAAAAACAAACTAGATATTTATCCTTGAGGTAGAGTTCACAGGGTTTAGATACGTTGGACTAATCGTTCTATAATTATTAAGTCTCATTAAAAATTATGTAAGCGAAATCAGCTTAAAGTAAGTAACGTGTTATTTTAAATAGGTACTATTCTTTTAAACCATGTTAAGTACTGTCTGAAGCTATTTATTTGTAGCATAATTTTAGTTTTTCTTAGTTTTGTTGGGTTTTGCCACACTTCTGAAAAATAATAAAGATTAATTAAATCAGCCCTTGCGCCAAACGGAACAGTCAAGGGTTATTTTCGAAACTAAGTTTGCCTAACCAAAAATCTCACACTGAAAAAAGCAGATAAGTAAAAATAACAAAAATCACATCACTATCGCGCACTTCCGTGTTATTGACGTTTCGAAAAACTCTCTGTTTTCATTCTCAAAATCGTAGTAAAAATTTTTAAACGTATGTCAAGTTTGACAGTTAAAATTTGTTAACCTGCTTCCATAGAGATGTTAAATGATTTTTATTTTATTATTACTTACTTCTTCTTGATACAACTGTAGCCAACAATGATCGATGTTAACTGAACAGTTACACACACAATTAACTCCGTTAAACAAAATCCCCGCGGTCTCTATTAATTTTCTTATAGTTGAGTTATCTTCATATACAAAAATGTTTGACCAACCCCAATGAAACAAATTACCGTTTTCCCAAGCGTGTTCGCAAATTTTGGATTTTTCAAATTCCCGTCTTTATGTAATTTTTATGTTCCTCAACTCTAATGTTCATAGGCCGAGACGTTTCCCCAACATAATGTTTATTGCATTCACAAGGTATACTGTAGATGCAATTTTTTGAATTTTGTATATCATTTTTGGACGTGTTTTAGACAAAAATGATCGTAAAGTATTAGTTGTCTGAAAAACTGTTCGAATATTAAATTTATTACCGATTCTTCTTAACTTTTCTGATAATATAGGAATGTATGGAATTTTAATTGTATGATTAATTTCCTTTATTTGTCTTAAAGTATTTGTTTCATCTGTAATATTTTTGAATGTTCTATCAACAAAATTTGGAGGGTATTCATTATTTATTAAAACATTTTTAATAAATTTTAGTTCGTTATTGAAAATATCATTGTTTGATGAAATTAATTTTGCCCTATCATATAAACATTTAACAACACCTTTCTTAATATCGATGTGATGGTTAGATCTAAAATTTAAATATCTATTGGTGTGAGTTTGTTTTCTATAAACACTTGTTTCTACAGAATTATCTTGTTTTTTAATTAAAACATCTAAAAATGATAGCATATTATTATTTTCTATTTCCAAAGTGAATTTTATTGTTGGTTCTTTATTGTTAATATCATTTAAAAATTCATGTAATTCTGTAACAGTAAAAGGCCAAATTGCAAAAATGTCATCCACATATCGCCACCAGATAGTTGGTGTTTTATTTATATTTTGAATATAATTTTCTTCAAAAAAAAATCCATAAAAATATTACTTAAAATAGTTGATAATGATGAGCCCATTGCCATTCCGAAATTTTGTTGGTAAAATTCATTGTTTAGTTGAAAATATGTTGTTTTTATACATAGACTTAGTAATTCTGCTTTTTCAGTGTGAGATATTTTGGTTAGGCAAACTTAGTTTCGAAAATAACCCTTGACTGTTCCGTTTGGCGTAAGGGCTTATTTAATTAATATTTATTATTTTTTCAGAAGTGTGGCAAAAACCCAACAAAAGTAAAGAAAAATGTTAAGTACCATGACAATAAAAATAGTGTTAGCATGAAAGAATTATTTTCAATATCTCGATCTTACAAGACCATATTCTTGTATTGTCTTGCTAGAGTCTCGCAATTTTGCATGATTGCAAGAAAAAGCAAGACAAGATGCCAACATTACTTGTTACTAATCCAACTTCGACGGCATATGCGAATTTTGTACGACCATTTTGAGACTACAAATTACTAAATGAGCAAACAATCAATTAATGTGGCTGCTGCGATAATATTAATGAAATAACACTGTTAATAAATAAAACGTTAACCTGGCAAATAAAATTTAAGTCATATCGCAAACAACATATCATAAATATTAATGTTTATTGGATCAGGATGATTTATTGCAAAAAGTCAATCATCCAATTTTTATAATTACGTATTCACACCGCATTCGATTGAAAATTATAACTAAGAATTTCATATGAATAGTTAATTGAAATTGGTCAGTTTAAGTATCAAGAATTCAAACGAGATTAATCGCCCTGCTCAGTGTTGATTTATTATTATATACTTGGTTGATCAAGTAATAATCGCCATTTTAAAAATGAAGGTGGTGTTATTTCGTGGCCTGTAAGGTCTCCTGATTTTACCCCGTTTGATATTTTTCTTCGCAGATATGAGAGCGTATTAGAAATGTTTATGGTAGCACCCCACAACAAGCTCTATTGCGAACTACCCAACACTTGCCCAAAATGATTCAAGACATTGAAGAAAATGTAGCACAGTTTAATGGCAGTCCAAATGTTTACTTACGGTTAGAAAACGTTAAAAAATCACTGAGACTGAAATTGAATTAAAAAGTACCAGAAGCAAACGACTCATCATATAATGAAATTAGGTATAATTTTACAAAAAATATTAGAAATTTCTTCAGTTGTAGCCAAAAGACGCTGCTGAAGATAGTCGACATAGACAATGGGCAATCCATATTATTAGGTATCATTGTGGTAAATAGCCATTGGTATTGAATAGAGTTGCAAAATAGACTCGTAAAATGGACATAGAAAGTGCATCTCACCGGACAAATGGAGTATGAAGAGAAGAATGAAATATTGCATTATGCCATTATGTGCGAATACAGAATGTAAAATAAAAAATATTTCATCGTGGCAAAAAATTAGAAGAAAAATGTGGAGTAGGGTGATGAAGCGCGACGAAATGAAGCATTGCATCATTGTAAGTTTGTGAAAACCATTTTAACGCAAGTTTAATAGAAAATACATAAGTAAGCACGTTTAAGGGTATAATGTTCGGCCAAACAGTGTAGCTTTTATCAGGCTCCGCCCATCAGCACCTTCAACGGCAAATTTAACTTTGTGCCCCTGTAAGTTAGGCAATTGTATGCAGAAATTTGGCAAAACATATCTTCTTGGCGGACAGATTTCATGAATATAAATGCAAAAAATTGAAATCTGAGGCAATTGTCTGTTATATGAACTTGATTTAGTAGCCTACAGCTTTGTTTTTTTATAATAGTGCCTAACAACGTCTCACCGCAGTCCTAAATGTGGGCAATATTGCGACCGAAATATTATTCAGATCTAATTTTTTTAAATATGGCCCTGCTGTCTAATAAAATAGACTTTTATTAGTTGATTAAAACTTGCTCCATCTTAAGGGCGCCGTATTCCTGAAAAAGTGTTTTCTACAAATAGGTACAAATAATTTTAGACTTTTAAGAATTGAATAATATAGAATTTAAATAACAGGGATGTTATCTCATGCCACCTGCAAATATTCAAAGGTACCGAAGTAAAATCAATATTTAACATCAGAAAACGATCTATCCAATGAATTTTTAGGTACTGAAATCTTTCAAAATAGGTACGTATTTTTTAAAATTCAACTATAGATGTAAACATTGTTATAACATAAACTTACATAGTTCTGCATATAAGATTGTTCACTTTTGTTTATAAGTATGTGAAAATAATTGTTAAAATGTGAGGTTAGAATAGCGAAATTATGTGTGTCATATAAATGCATTTTAAAAGTTATTACATTATTTGAGGAAAGTTTAAATAGTAAAAGTGGATAAACAAAACATCAATAATTCTATTTTTGATATTACTTTTGCTCTACGAGTTTTATTTTTCGAGATTTCAGTACCTAAAAAACACCACAAATTTGATCATTTTACGGCGAGAGATACGGGCACCTTAAGGTCGCCGTATTTCTCGCCGTAAAATGACCAAATTTGTTGTATTTTTTAGGTACTGAAATTTCGAAAAATAAAACACGTAGAGCAAAAGTAATATCAAAAAAAATTATTGATGTTTTGTTTATATACTTTTACTATTTAAACTTTCCTCAAATAATATAATAACTTTTAAAATGCATTTGTATGACACACATTATTTCGCTATTCTAACCCCACATTTTAACAATTATTTTCACATACTTATAAACAAAAGTGAACAATCTTATATGCAGATCTATGTAAGTTTATGTTATAACAATGTTTACATCTATAGTTGAATTTAAAAACACTTATTTTGAAAGATTTCAGTACCTAAAAATTCATTGGATAGATCACTTTCTGATGTTAAATATTGATTTTACTTCGATACCTGAATATTCGCAGGTGGTATGAGAACATTCCTGTTATTTGCTAAACACTATAATTCTTAAATACCTACAATTACTTGTAGGTATTTATAAAAAACACTATTTCAAGAATACGGCGCCCTTAATACGAATTTCCATTGAGGAGAAATATGAAAGCGCGTGGACGTCTAAAAACGGCTTTGTAAAATTGCGAACATTACAGTCTTAAGTTGAAGCTAAATTAAAATGTAAACGATCAATAAGCTACCAGAATATATACAGGGCGTTTAGAAAATCAATGTTAAAGCAAACTTATATTATTCTTTCATTTATTGTATTCAGCGCTTCATTCCTATGTTCCGACAACTTGTTCTGTATTTGCTCCTACTATTTACGTGATGTAGAATGTTATTTGAGGCATTGATACAATTTTGCTATCCGACTTCACTACATTAAATTACCTGTTTTATTCTGAAAGTAATAAATATGGAATTTTTTAAATGTTTTAGGAGAAACTAAATCAATAGTAAATAGCAATAAAAAATTAAAAATTAATAAAAAAAATGTATAATAATTGTTTCAATACTTTTATTTATTATCTTTCAAATTAAAGCAAGTAATTTATTGTGAAATCAGATGGCATAATTTTATAAATACTTTGAGAAAAACCCTCTAGCTGGATGTTACCAAAAGCATTGTCGTCGTAATTTTCATAAGCACAAAGAAATAAGTTAAGTTTAACAATACCCTAAATTTACCACATTGCCATTAATAATTATGGCATACCTACACAGTATTTACACTATCTATGACCCAAAAAATGCCACTAAAATACAAGGAATAAACTCCTGTCTATTAGTCCAGGGCATTTAGATCAAAATCGACCGAATAGCGGAAATTTTTAGGCACAGCAGATATCGAGATGCGGTTTTCTGAATTGTGTTCAGGAAGGTCCCAGGAAAAAAGTCTATATAGTCTGGTTTAGCCATTTTTTGAATAATGCCTTCTGGGCCGGAAAATGCAATACACCATTATAGGAACGACTGGAAACTCGGAAAAATCGCTCGGAAATCGTTACTCGGGGGTTTTCGGAGCTGCCGAACTCGATTCTGGCATTAGAATTACCCGGGATGCACGGGGGTGGCTCTGTGGGGGTGCACGAGGGGTGAATTGGGGGAGAAATGGCAGCGTGCATGAAAATCGCTCCAAACTCGTTAATCGGGGGTTTACGGGAATGCTGAATTCAATTCTAGCATTAGATTTTCCCGGGGGCGCTCGGGGGTGGCTCTGTGGGGTTGTCTAGGGGTGATTGGGGGGAAATGAGCCACCCCGGGAAAGTCTAATGCCAGAATTGAATTCAGCATCCCCGAAAACCCCGAGTAACGAGTTTGGAGCGCTTCCCATGGACTATGCTATGCTATGTTCTGACCTTTCAATATACTTGAAAAATTACCCTTACACATTTCAAACCAATATAAAATTCATGCAACTTCCAGATTTGTAGTAACCGTTTCAACAGTATTTCTTTCAGTGCAACTATTTCTAAGGTGTAAAGTTCAATGCTTTCTATTTTCCATAGGCATCCATCCATTATATTCTAATGCTCCATTCGCACTAACTTTAATTACTGCCTCGTCTACCATTAACAGTCATATAGGTGTCATTGCTATGAGACAATGTGTCCTTTAATTGCGCTATTAAAAACCCATCCGGGAATACCCATCGGAGTAACACAATGTATTTCGGGGATATTGCATAACTCTATTACAAACCGAATTCCCGACTAGTCGCGTTTCTCACGTTAATGCGACGTAAAAAAGCTGCGCGTTACGCCATCGTGCGACCCGGTCCCTTTGTCGTTGCCCTTAAGGCTGGTTTCGCAAATGATAGAAACCGACTCATAAAGAAGGCGTGTCACAGTTTTATACATAGCGAGTAACACCCGGCTTCCGTCCACTACGATAAAACAGTTTGTATGCGATACAGACAAAGACAGCGAACATCAGAGAAGCTCGCATAAAACCAGACGCATTTGTAACCGCCCAAAAACGAGGGCCACGTGTAGGTTTTACGTTTGTTCAGATATGAATGAGCGTGCTTCCCCGGCTGACCCGTCTTCGCAGCTGTCCACAAATAATCTTGAAACGATTTCAAATATTAATTTACAAGAAACAGTGTACGGACAAAACATATAGGGCGATTTAATATCTGTAGTAGTGTATCCATAAATAATTTGAAATGATTTCAAATATAAATTTACAAAAAACAGTATATCGACAAAATATACAGGGCGATTATATTTGTTGGTACTACTTTATGTTTCTAAAATTATAAATATAACAGATCTGTAAATATCTATACTTCGCATCTACTTGAAATATTTGTATATTTACCGCAAATAAAAAGTGAACTGAAATAATCAATATGACACATTTAATAATTTTTTGGTTTAGTTGTAAAGTGTGTATAATGTAGTTCTTTGTGTGGATAATTTTTTTTTTTATTATTATGTGATAAACAGGGTGTTCAGAAAAACTTCGTCTTTTAAAATTTATAACTCATGTAGCATTCAATCTCTGACATTTCTATTTAGGGTGTCTCACTATTAATTAGCAGAACTTAAGAATATTAAATTCCTTTGTTTCTGAGGTGCAGGGCGTTGAACTTTATTATTTATTTATTTATTTATTAACGAAATAACCGCTGACAAACAAAAATCAGTATGTTGCGGCGAAAGGTAGGTATTTGAGAGCAAATAATTCGTCACCGAAAATCATCACATATTAATTTTAGTGGTGGAAATAGAGGGGTGTCTATGAATTTTTTGCAAAAAAGTGGACTAATTGAAATTTTGCTAATGTTTTTGGAAAATATGGAAGGGTATTCAATTATATCCAGAAGAAGCCCTCTTATGACTTATAAACAGTGTTTTCTGTTTTTCTTGAAAACGCCATGTCGTATCGACTTCAATAAATAAATAATACAATTCAAGGGCCTGTATTTCAGTTAACAAAACATTTTAGAACATATTTATAGGAACTTTTAGTCTCAAAATGAGGTATTCAGAATAAATTCTTGCTGTTTGATGCCCATCAAAAAATATACTCACTTTTTATGAGTGCAAGATGCGGATCCCTTGGCTGGTAATGTAAGCTTTGAAGATAGTAAAAACGCGTCTATTTTTACAAAATGAAAACGGGTAATGGAAATTGAAAAAGGGCATAGTTATTATTATCAAATACAAGGGCAGATGGCAATAACTCGGGCTAAATACTGTTATTTTATAGTTTGGACTCCTCTAGGAATGGTTGTAGATAAGGTAATTTAAGAACAATCTAGTAAAGATTTATGCCCATTAATTATTTTGTGTATCTATCTATTATAGGTTGAAAGAGATGATCAGTTTTGGGAATGTATGGTGATAAAATTAAAACATTTCTATTATGATCATATGTTACCTGAAATAGTAAAAATGTCATAATTAAATAAAATTATTTATATAAGTATGTAGTTTAAATTGTCTGTAATGTATGAAAGTGCAAATAATAATACAATTTGACGTTTGGATATTTTTCCATATTATTGTGGTTCCAAAAGTTAAAAGTTAGATCTTTTCAATTTAGAATTAATGTCTAATTTAAAAATCGCATATGTGTTGATATATACTGAAAAATATTTGAAATGTAATACTTTTGTAAAAGATTTGATTAAAACGTATTCTTTTCCTGCAAAATAATCCTGTTTAAACTTCGGCCAAATATTTTAAACAAAAATCACTGAAAATAGTAGTTCAGTTAAACATTTATGAATGGCTGCACATTGACTATTACTCACCACACTATACAAATAACTATACACACTGTATAACTAAAATAAATAATCTGCATAACATGTGATTATTTCTTTCAGTACATTAATTATTTCAGATTCTTATGTTATATAAATATAAGTAATTATTATAAATTATGTGTTTTATACCTACCTACAAAATTAATTACCTTCAAATTCAGAAATTAAATAAAGTACAATTAAAATAAATAAATTTTGAGGTTGTTTAGAGATTGGTTAGGTTTCTTTAAACATCCTATATTTTTCATTGATTAGTGTTCCAATAGAGTCTTGTTAATACATTTTTTCTAATTCCATAAATTTCTGGTTATTAAATATTGGTTAGGCTCTTTTAAACACCTTATATTTTTGTCCGTTAATTAGTTTTCTAATAGACCCTGTTAAATATTTTATCAAAAATTTTTATATTTCCATAAATTTATTTTTATTTATTATAGTTTTCAGAGATTGGTTAGGCTTTTAAACACCCTGTATTTTTTCATTAATTAGTGTTCTAACAGACCCTAGTTAAATATTTTATTCAAAATTTTTTATAGCTCTATACATTTTTAGCGTTTTTAGAGATGGGTTAGCTTTTTTAAACACCTTGTATTTTTTTTCGTTAATTGCTTCTTGACCCTTGTTAAATGTTTCGTCAAAAATGTTTTGTAGTTCCATAAATTTTTAGTGTTTTTAGAGATTGGTTAGGCTTTTTTTAACACCCTGTATTTTTTCGTTAATTAGTGTTCTAATAGACCCTTGTTAAATGTTTCATCAAAAATATTTTGTAGTTCCATATATTTCTAGGGTTTTTAGAGATTGGTTAGGCTCCTTCAAACACCCTGTATTTGTTTCTTTAATTAGTCTTCTAATAAATTCTTGTTAAATGTTTCATCAAAAATTTTGTGTATTTTCATAAATTTTTAAGGTGTTTAGAAATTGTTAAGCTGTTTTACAGACCCTGTATTTTTTTCTTTAATTAGTGTTCTGATAGACCCTTGTTAAATGTTTTATCAAACATTTTTGTATTTCCATAAATTTTTAGGGTTTTAGACATTGTTAAGCTTTTTAGACACCCTGTATATTTTTCTTTAATTAGTATTTTAATAGACCCTCGTCAAAAGTTAGATATAATTTTTTTAAATTCATTAATTTTCAGGGTTTTAAAGATTTAAACACCCTGTATTTTTCATTAATTAGGTTTTAATAGACCCTTGTTAAATCTCTGAACAACATTTTTATTATTCCATTAATTTTTAGGGTTTTTAGATATTGTTGGGTTTTTAAATACCCTGTATTTTTCGTTAATTAGTGATCTAATAGACCCTTGTTAAAAGTTTCATCATTTTTTTTTTAAATCCATTAATTTTCAATGTTTTTAGAGATTGTTTAGTTTTTTTAAACACCCTGTATTTTGTTCGTTAATTAGTGTTGTAATGGACCCTTGTTAAAAGTTTAATCACAAACTTTTTAAGTTTTATTATTTTGAGGGTTTTAAGAGATTGGTTCAGTTTCTTTAAATACCCTGTATGTTTTCGTTAATTAGTGACCTAATAGACTCTTCTTAAAAGTTTCATATAATTTCCTTAGGGATTTTAGAGATTGTTAAGTTGTTTTCAACACTCTGTATATTTTTTTCATTAATTAGTGTTAAATAGACCTTTGTTAAAATTTTAAACAAAAACTCTATTGAAATTTTATTATTTTGAGGGTTTTAAGAGATTGGTTAATTTTTAAAATACCCTGTATTTTTTCGTTAATTAGTAAGGTAATAAATAGTCCCTTTTTGAAAGATTCATCTAAAATTTTTTTTAAATCCATTAATTTTCAGGGTTTCTAGAAATTGTAGTTTTGTTTAAACACCCTGTATTTTTGTATTAATTAATATTCTAATAGACCCTTGTTCAATCTCTGATCAAAAATTTTTTTTATTCCCTTCATTTTTAGGGTTTTTTAGGAATTGGTTGGGCTCTTTTAAACACCCTGTATTTTTTCGTTAATTATTATTCTAAAGAACCCTTGTTAGACGTTTTACCAAAAACAATTTTTAGCTCTCTTGATTTAAAGTTTTTTTAATGGTGAAAAATTTTTCAACACTTTGTATACAGAACGGTCTTTCGCAGGTTTAATAACCGTTCCGAAGTTAAATCTTCAAAATAAAATTTCCTCGAAATTGGAAATTTTATTTTCTCCTTATCAATTTTTATATTAACACCCTGTCTATCACTCTGTTAAATTATAGGAGTAACATCTTCGAATTTTATGAATGAATTGTGACGTGTAAAGGCGGAGCTTTATTTCAAGTTCCACCCAAACGTCTCACGTACCAAGTTAAAATTTCAGTAAATTTAAGAAATTATTGGAAAATTTGAACCCATTTTTCTCAGTCATTTTTGTATATATTGGTATGGGACAAACGTGAAAAATCATTAAAATATATCTATAACTTGCTCGTGGCCGAATTTCCGCTTATAAGGGAACCAAAAATCGAAAATTATTTTTTTGCTGTATTTCTGAATTTATTATCAAAATTTTAACGCGAGGAAGTAATAGATAATTATTAAATAGAACTACAGTTAAAAAATGAAATTATTCTGTCGGAAAATAAATGAGAAAAATGGGTTACGGCTTATTCAGGCACTGCGAAACCAGCCTTAATTGGACCTATCTGGGATCTCGGCATCTTCAAGCGCCCGCTGGCAGCTGTCCGGTCCACCGCCTTCTCCGTGTTAGTCGTTGTCCGAGTTAAATGCATAACTATGATGAATATTTTGATCGCCCTTTATCCATAAAGGCAGTTTCTGGGTCGTTAATTTTCATTTAAATAAATAGTGCATGTAATTCATTTTTTCCAAGTCATCTTCCAGACTAAATAATTAGTAACAATTAGAAGGATTAGAGAAAATTAATAATTCTTCAATAAGGAATAGATAAACGAAGTCTAAAAGTAATAGATAAAAGAAGAAGAGCATCTTCTCTTCTGAGGCTTAACATAAAGAAAACAGTTTTTTTTGCTAATCGGGTTCTAAATTCTTTTTGAAAATCGTAGAGTTTAAAGTCTTAGTCTTATTTATGACTAGAGTTAGTGCCAGCGTGGAGTCTTAACAGGGTCGAACGTGCTTCACAGCTGATTTGTATTTTAAACTGCGTTTTTAGTTATAGTTATTTACGGAACGCTGTAATAGTCGGTGTCGCGTCGTCTTTTTTACGTCTGCTGTAAGTTATATAGTAACATAACTTACATGCCAAAGCAGATAAGAAATAGATGGGAATTATTTCAAAAATGGTTTGACAGTAATCCCGAATGTTATAGGGACATACGTAATGATCTGTGCTGTACTGTGTGCGAACGCATTATAAATTCGTCTGACAAAACTAAAGTGACAAGACATCTGAAGAGTCATACCTCGTCCAGTGATAAAACTGTATTTTTCTATGAACCTATAGATGTATTGTCTGAAGCTATTTATTTGTGGCATAATTTTAGTTTTTCTTTAGTTTTATTGGGTTTTTGCCACACTTCTGGAAAAAAAAAGATTAATTAAATAAGCCCTTGCGCCAAACGGATCAGTCAAGAGTTATTTTTGAAACTAAGTTTGCCTAACCAAAAAATTTCACACTGAAAAAGCAGATACGTAACAAATAACAAAAATCACATCACTATCGCGCCCTTCCGTATTTTTAACGTTTCGAAAATCTCTGTTTTCGTTTTCAAAATAATAGTAAAATATTAAACGTATGTCAAGTTTGACAGTTTAAAATTTGTTTATCTGCTTTCATAGAGATGTTAAATGATTTTTATTTTATTGTTACTTACTTCTTCTTGATACAACTGTAGCCAACAAAGATCGATGTTAACTGAATAGTTTGATACACACTTATATAATTGACACAGTGAAGAGATATTATTTCTAACTTACTCAGATTTTCTTTAGACTGCTTCAACAAACAGCTACAGCAATTCGGCGAATATTTGCGTATAAAAATGGCACCCTTAATAGCTTTGTGATCACTTTGAACAAAGACCAACACGAAATTCAATCACGACTGCTTCTCCAAATTACTTCCTTTTTAACGCCATACCAACAAAATTACCATTACCTATCAAAAACGTGTGATGACTTCACACTGCAAAAAGTAACAGATTACTCAACGGAATTGTTACTAGACGAAACATTTACAGTAGGTAAGATATATTCCAAGCTGCATTTCGATAAACGTGTTGGCTTATAAGCTGTCACCTACGGACAAATGTATAGAACACATCCAACCAATTTAAATGTCTACACTAGATGTGTAGATATAACAATCCAAAACGCCTAATTGAAATGAACACAACTCCGCGGGAATTTAAACTGTCCCATTGTCTTCGAGCGGGAATCGGTGCGCCTCCGGACTCGGTAGGACAGGGACCACCCCAGAGGTCGTTGCTATTCTTGAGATATTTATTTGTGTGTAAATTAAGTTCAACAGGTGCTTCCCAGCTGCGAGCATATTTTCAAAATTGGAAACGTTAGAAGCAAACTGATAATTGGAGAAGACTGATCGAGAACATAAAGAGTTCAGTATAACAGCGTATTCGTAGGTGAAAATACATCATTTTCATTTAAAGTAATCTTAATAGAAGGTGATTGTCCAACAAAACATTTAATGGGCTTGTTCAACTTTTTTTTTTATTTCATAAAACTAAAGTATAAGTGAAAAATAATGGATCTGCAAAATATTAGAGCGTGCGAGAATGGGGCGTGGCCAGGCGCTACGTCACGTCACGTATACTGGCCGCGTGCGCCAATGGGCCAAAAGCAAATGAGAGCATGGCAACGTGCAATGTAGAATGATCTGATTTTGTCTCCAACAGAGGCATAAGATATTGTTATAAAGATCACTTTATTTAGTATTTTTAAATAGAGATTGAAGAGGTCATAGAAAATTATTTTTGTTTAAAACCCATGAAATGTGGGAGAATATAATTGAAATCAGAAACATTTCGTATTACACACTATTAAGTGTTGATTATTAACACAGAAAAAGTCGTTATTATTACGTAAAATAAGTTCATTTGCAATAGAGGTTTTGAAGATTCTACGGCTGGTGCTGTTATTTAATCTATAGTGGTTTCCTGGGTTGTGACCTAGGTAATATATCGTTGCGGGTAACATAATTAACTTGCACATTTCTACTTTTAAACAAAAATTAATATGTTAATAACTTTGTACTTTATTCTTTTAATTTCTGTAATATATGGCCTTTATTTTTATTAAAATAGTCCTTAACCATGGTCTTACCAACTTCTGGTAGATTGTTAGAATCAGCTTACTAAATTCAACTTCAATTGAACATTATTCTAAAATATTTACAACACACCAACGAAACAACATAGCACAATTTAATCTGCTCGGGCATTAAGCATGTTAGCGGTAGATCTAGTATAGTTGCGTGTAGTGACGTCACAATCGGGCGCGCCGTTTTTGAGACTAGCACCAAGTTCAACCTCTTATATCTTGAAAATGCAAAAAGTAAATCATATGAAACTTTAAGAACGTAAACGTATACAAAAACGCATAAAAGAAATTTGACGGAACAAACCCATTACAGAGCAACATGCAAAATTTGTTTAGCATACAAGGTGCGCCAATTAAAACTCCCCAGGTCTATATCTCCGTTATTTTTAAGGATACCTGAGCAATCACGGTATAATTTTGTAGGTCGGTTCAAAGCCTTCTAAACCAACCATTTAATTTTAAATAAAGAATTATTTTTACAAAATGGCCGCCTTCGAAGTTATTTTCCCGAAATATTTTTTTCTTTATCTCACTGTATAAATAATTATTATGCCATCGAATAGGCCATTAAAAAAGCTTTAATTTGATGACATGTTACGTGACAATTCGCAATTAAATATTGTATACATTTTTCTTGCAAAAAAATAATAAATACAAGGACTGACACAAATCAGTTTCTGGAATAAATTCTTCAAAAAGGTAATAAAAACATGAAACAATAAATAATTTTCTTTAAACTGTTTATCGTTTTAAGTGCGTTTGACACTTCAGAAAATTAAGCACGAATTATCACGCGAATCTTAGAACAACCCTGGATTTCCATCATTTCTTTCACTGTTCACAATGCACTAACTAGACAAAGTTTAGTGTGGTTTATACTATGGATGGAGTGTCTCTTCTAGTGCTGGTTGATACAACAAAATTTGGAAATATCTGACAATAGTTTCTTTAAAGTCTTGTTCTTGCTCGATCTTGCAAGATCATGCCTTCTATTGCCTTGCGAGAGTCTGGCAAATTTCTTATCTTGCAATTTTGCAAGACCTTTACATGATTCTTGCAAGATTTTTAATACGAATGAGAAATACTCAGCTATATTAAATTTTTACATTACACAAACATTGAAATGTGGTTAATATGCTACAGATACAAATTACTTCCTCAAAATATTTACTCCTCGTTATAAAATGCAAATTATGCTTCTTTATCCATTTCCTCGGACTTCTTAAAAGCCACTTCCTGAAATTTTGCGGTTAGGAAATCACTTATCAGGCAGCGACATAAGAATATTTAAAAAAAAGAAGTAAGCCAACACATCCTGAAACGATATCTTGTCTTATCGATATTATAGTGCCATACTAGTTTTCTCATTCAACCACTGATTCAACCATAAATTGCAATATAGGTAATCATTTGCACACAGTGAATTGAAGAATCAGAAAATTAAGAAAATGAAACAAAACACGTTCCTAAAAACGGCAATCTACTTCGAAAATAACATGCCAATTAGAGAAAATATGAACACTGATAATAATAGAAATTTTTTATTATAAACGAACTTCAGATAACTTATATTCGTTTATAATAATAAAACAACATTCCAAAATTTAAGAAAAATAAAAAGTTAATGCAGTTATAGGTAACTACATTTTTAAAAATGATCTACACTTCAATTCAATTGATATACGGATTTTGCAATGTTATGCACATCCAAAAATGTTGAAATTAATATTGCTGATATCTATTGCGTAAATGGATGTTCTATTCACTATATGGATAAAATAAAATCTACGAAACTATATCCAAACTCTACTAGAAGCTTTCCGTGCAAGAGTGACACCCATGTTATTGCACCCATTCCAAAAGTACTATTATTTCCACAAAATGTACTACTATTTGCATATTCTTTCAACATATCAACGTAGGGACTGACAATGGTTCAAATCACCCCATACTCTGTTTTTATTTGTACGCGAATTAAAAACCAAATAGTCTCCTAACAGAAGAGTGCGAATAATGTGTGCGTTTTTAGAACATACAACCCTATTATGACATAACACTTACGTTTCCAAGTATTGAAAAATCCTGTATACCGGTTTTCGATACATCAGAAATCCCTCCACCTTTTCTACCATCATTGTATCACTGAACCATACCCGAACATTTAAAATAAACAAAAAAGCAACAACAACAGAAACCGCACCACAATCAATCAATCACCCAGCGGAATGACACCGTCGCCGTAGTCAATAACAAACTTCAAACATTTCCCGGGACATTTTCGCGAACTCCGCTTCTATTTTCGATTTCGGACACCGTGGGGGGTTCGATCGGATCGCTGCTGAGCGACGTCGCCGTCTCGTTCGACGCCTCGGCCTGTCCTATCCCGTACAGCAATTGTGCTTTCTACCACATACGCAAGACTATGGCTCGACGTACGGCGCGTAGATTATAGACAAGTAGTCGCAGACTCGGCCGCGCCACGACGCATGCGTCGGGACGCGCGGTTTCACCCCAATCGTTAGAATTCCAACCCCGTGCCGTCGCCGCGCACACTGAGAAAAGTGTCCGTTTGGAGGAAATCATTGCGCGATATTTAAACTATCGAAATATAATATACACAGGGTGGCCAAATGAAAACAAAACAGCCCTGGGACTCTGTGACATATAGAATTCTACAAATCGAAATGTTTCTATGCAGTTGGTACCCAACATGATGTATGATAGTATTCTATTTTGGGACGTATTGAGCATAAGCGAAATATATTTCTATAATTTGTTATCACGTTAGCATATTAACTATCCCTTTATCTATTTAAGGAAGATCGTGTACTGCTAAATATTCTGAAAATATAATAACAAATGAGACAATTATATTTTGTTTATGCTCATGACGTTATAAAATACAATTCTATCTTATCATGTTGAGTACCAAATGTATAGAAACATTTCGATGTGTAGAATTCGATATGTCACAAAGTCCCACTGCAGAGCCATTTTCAAGAACTGCGTCAAGATTGTAGAAAAACGCTCAGACCCGTCGATTTTAGATTAAAGGGGGACATTCTTTGCTGGTATTTTTTACTCCGCCCCTTTCACCCCCAAGCAAGGGTAAGCATCATCCCAAAATATTTAAATGGCGTTGGGGGTTGAGTAATATTTATTTTGAAAGCTCTGATAATTATCTTTACAACATACCTTAAATTTTATAATTCCGCCCAATACTTTGAAAAAAAAATTACATTTTAAAATTTAAATTATGTTTAATTGTTTACTTACTACTTAGTTGATTAAATGTGATGACTGATGACCGCCCGCTTCCATACAAGAATAAAGATTTTGTTCGAAACGTTAGAATTGAAGGTAGTTCATAGTTTCTTATTAAAAAATTCAAAAGTGTAAAATACAAAACGTTAAGACATATTTTTACATCGACAGCATATTCGTAATTGACACCTCAAAAAACATAAGACTACAAATTTTCAAAACAATCGGTCCAAACGTACTTAAAATATAGCGAACAATTGAAAACATGTTTTCAACTTTAACACCTTGTAGAATGAAACGGAGCAACAATAGAATAAGGCATGTTGGAATCAATCGCTTTATTTTGACGTTAAGCTATGTCTCATTATTAATGACTCACCCTGTATAGCTCAATGTAAGAAAGATAACCTACAACTAGTTAAATATTTAGTTTGCACATGGTTCCATAAATCACGAAATATTTATTTTAAAGGAATGTTCAACTACTATCAGTTTAGTAATAACTATGATCTATGCCTCCTGACTCTGCAGTTACAGAAGCTTTAGTATTTTTGGCAGGTGGTAAAGATCAAAAACTGGGTTGGAGGTTGCTGACATTTTGAAATAGTTTCCAAATGTTGCAAGAGCAAAACTAATAATACAATTTCCCTTATGTAAGACACCGCATTGAAAAGAAAACCTGCCTCTCGCAATTTCATATCAAACGCATCTTTTTCCCGGTGTAGATTCGCGTGTGCGATAACAGACAATAATGATGCTGAGGACGGGTTCCCCGCGGTCAAGTCCAAACGACACTAATAACTACCATTGTTGGATGCGTGTTGTTCGGAATGACTGATAAGATATAACTGTTTCACATCTATTTTTCATTTGAGGCCGTCACGAGTAATCTTTTTTTTATTCGTCGTCATCCGGCGAAGGTTGCGTCGGGGCTACTGTTATAACTCACCTCTGACCCAATTCTTGTGTGAAAAGTTATATTAATGGTCTGTCTAGGTGGTCTCTACAGCGTTTAATGTGTAGATATTGAGTTATTCTTTGTAGTTAGATTAACCCGAAATGAGTTTCTTGGCGATGTACGCCATTAATAATTTTGAAAGCAGAAATAGGTCAGGATCACCTTACAGATTGATCGTGTTGCGTAAGAAATGGGAAACGGCAATAACAAGAAAACATTGTTTATATCCCATCTAACAATTTCTTGTTCTGTAAAAATTGTAAGAACGTTTCCAGAGCAAATTTTATAGAGCAATGTTTGTTCTAAGAACATTTTCAAAACGTTCTTACAACATTTATATCATAAAAATGGGTACCGTTCTATAGAACCTTTTCGTTCTTTAAGCGGTTCTGTAAAGTTTGCAGGAAATAATTATAGAAGTCTTAAAGAATTTTTATAACACAGTTACAAAGCAATCTCATAAAAATTCTATAGCACTTCGCTATACAATTTTTGTGTTGCATGGTGTTATATTTAGAGAACTTTAAAATCGTTTAATTGTATCTTTTAAAAACAAAAGGTTTCTGTATCGCACATGTTAGAAATAATATGGACGGGCCAATAAGAACCAATAAGATGGACCTAATCAGCCTGCATAGGAGTTACATACATTATTACGAATTGCTTAGTTTGTTTGTCCATCAGGAGCAGTACATTTTAATGCGGAAAAAGTTTATCGTGAAATATCTGGTACATAATGGTAATTTTTACGCGCCCTCAGTTAACCTTATATTTCCTATGATGCTGGAAATTTAATAAAAAAATGTTTTTCTAAATTGATGAATGTAACAACCAACTGTACATAAAATAGTCAGAAAGGAAGTATATCCATATTATTGATATCATTTCACCTATTTATATTGTACATATTTTTAATTAAGTTTTTTTTCCTTCTTAACAATATGGCGACAGAAAGAAAGGCTTCATCTTGTACTTCCAATGGATTCTCACTAATATGACATTTTTCACATTTTTGTGTCGATTGCAATGATTATAGAGCAAATATGCTTCGTAAGCAACTACTTAGTATTCACAGTGTTGTCATATTTTATTGTGGTAATTTCACTTATTTCAATCTTATTTAATAAATCTATTAAAATTCTTTAACTTCAACATCTAAAAGTGAAAATGTTTAAGGTTTGGAATGGTCTGAATTAAATATGTTACTAAATTTCTATAAGAAAATCAATTTCTCTTAGCAATCAAATAAATCTTATCTATCGTAATTTTCTTTCTGCAAGCAGATAATAATTTTTACAAGTCACGACTATGTTATACAAATTTCCCCATTATACTTTGATCAAAATATGTCGTACTATTACAGGCAGGTCTCATCAGATGGGGCTATGGGAAACCTACATATAAAAAATGATCGTTCTATAGCGTTTCTTTATGGAACAAAAAGGCTTTTGTTACTTATTTACTCTATAACGATTTTATAACAACTGTATTATTATTTTCTACTGCTTTAAAGAGCTTTTTCTCTTAAGTTCGATAGCAGCTTCCATATTTGTAATTTGTTTTCCGCAGCAGAATTGTAACTTAACAACGCCTTATACAATAGTTTTATAATTAAACTATAAGCGACATTACGGAATAATTTTATAAGAGTGTCACAGGAGATGGTATAATTCTATAAAGCAGTATTTTGCATCGGTTTTACAGTAATTTTATTCTATAAGCACCGTTGCTGTAAAATTGTGTTAATGTACAGACTTATAGGGCTACATTAGCAGTTATCTTATAAATGCTCTATAAATTATGCTCTAAGAACGTTCTTGCAACAAATTTAAAAAACAATTCAGTTTCTGAAGGCAAAATAGTCTCATGTGCCACATTAATGCAACAATTTAGTATTCTAAATACAACTATAAAATATTAACAGAATATAAAACTCCTATTACTCTAAATTTATAGAACTACTTTGCTAGCTGGGATGAATGGATTAGAAGCAAAACCGTCCAAGTGCAGTTTTCTAATAAAGCGATCTATGGGATATCACTCGATTTGGAAATCTACGGCATTCTTCCACAAGTAACATGTCAACTTGTTCGCTGAACGTAAATTTTCCAGTCATTTTCAACAACAAACTGTAGCAGAAATAAAATAATTGTGTTACTAACTGTAAAATTTTAAAGACAAAGCCTACCACTGACTTTTTGATTTATTCTAATAAATTATTAAAATCTTGTTTTAATGAATGCATTTTTCCTTAAGAACCTTAAAGTTTTTTAAATTTAACGACTAAAAACGTGTTTTAAATTAAATTCTGTGCGGGATTTCATTCTTTTTAAACTGGATTAATGGAAAAAAGTTTGGTATAATTTTAGGGGTGACTTTGTATATAGGTATGTTTGGTTAAATTGCAGTATTTTGAGACCTCCTACATGCACTTGCTCTCTGTCGGTTCTTATGCGGAACTCCCTGTATAAAACTACTAATCGCATGTGTATTTAGATATATTATTGCGCATAGGACATAGAAAATTTCATGTAAAAATGTTGATTTCGGAATTACATTAACATAGAATAGTTTGGTTGTCAGGCATGATGTGTTGAGAGTAAAAATTAACCAAATGGCAACACGATCTGTTGTTGAGATGAAATAGTTATGTGAACAAAATACTTTTAATATTTGGAAGTAAAACAACCTGTCACTTACGTTATTTCACTCCTTAACATTCAACTAAATTCCTGTGTAAACAAATACTTGGGTATACAGGGTGTCCGGAATACGAGTGCCTTTATTTTACTGTATGATAAAGTGTACCGAACAAAACAGAATTATGACAGCAAACAGATCTTGAATATGTGACAACGTTGCTACCATATCAGGACTGTCAGGTGTTTGTACATAATAATTAATAACTACAAATACGCAACATTCTTACTGTGAATGGTTTTCTTAGATTTTTTCCACACTTACGTTGCTTGCAAAAAGCGTTTACCGTACAAATATTTCGTAGCAAGAGAGTTTTGCTTAAATTCGTCATAAATTAACAAAAAATGTCATAGCTTCAGAGAACAACGTAGTGTTGCTGGCAACATCCCCACCACCAGTTTAATTTCAGTAAATAATTAATTTATAAAGTTGGTTTTGTTCTTGTTGGTTATGTTATGTACAAATATAGCTCCCTCGCACGGGCGTAGCCAGGGGGTTTCACATTCACTATGGAACAGAAATTCATGCAGATAAAGTAGTGGATATATTTAAAAGAAAAAGCCTAAGATTACTTCTTTAATGGTTTTAGATTTAACTCAGAGGAACTAAATTAATTTAACAATATCATTTAAAGTTAATAAATGTCAATATAAATAACTATGTCGTAATTTTTCAGATAAATATATAGATATTAAATTTCATGTAAGTATATTTTGTTGTCTTATTTACTTCAAACGGATAGTTGGAACTTGAAATTTTGAACTTCACTCGACTTCAACAACGAATACAATAAATTTATGTTGGCTGAAAGTCACGTGACATAGTGTTGCCGGCAACACTACGTTTGTCTTCTGAAGCAGGCTATAGCGTTATATATTTTCGAGACACGTATCAGCTAACTTGATTTACCAGAAGTTTAGAAATTTTCTCAAACTTTCCTCGCAGAAACTTTATACATTTTCTTTACTGCAATAACATTTGAACGAAACTTTACTGATATGATAAAGCTTGAGCTTCTGTTACCTTTCGTTACTATAACTATAAAGGGCCAGACAAAGTTTTTTTTTTAATTATACATATATTTCGTATTTTCTATTAAGATATATTCCGGATTCTCTGTGTAAGGTTTGTTCACTTGTCTGTTTAGACATGATGCTTTCAACCTTCAACATTACCGGCTTCTACTAGTTGATTTCATTAAAATGTCCCAATAAAACCCAGCCTTATGAGACAATTAAATCAAAAAAATATATATAGGTATATTTTTTAAACTATTGGTAGAGTTGAATAACACATCAAAAGAAATTCCTTAGACCAACTTTTATGGTGTGCTACATTTTGAAACTATAATTAATAGCACAGTAGTTAGTTTCACACAATATTGTTAATACCTAAAAATATATAAGAAAATATAGTTAATAGTCTAGAACAAACGCAGTTAAAACGAAAAATGATAAATTTCTCCTATACAGGGTAATTCACAACTTATCCAAAAAATTTGGAAATAGATGCGTCATGCAAAATGGAGTCAATATCGTGATAAAAAAATTGTTAAATTTTTAAAGTTTCCGAGAAGTTTCAACCTTTACATCGCTGGCGATCGCTGGGTTACTGTAATTTCCGCGTATTCCCAACGTTTTTGCGATAGTGTTTATATTGGTTTTTCAAGTGTCAAAAATGGCATACGTGTATAGCAACTCAGAGTTGACGGATATCGTTTTAATTAATGGTAAAGTAAAACAAAATGCTTTAGCAGCTTCTAGTATGTAAGTAGAACGATTGCCCAAATGCAGCTACTTTTACTGCGGTAGTACAACGTGCACGTGACACGGGAAATTTGCAACCGAATCATGGAAGAGATGGAAGTAAAGGGCGTCCACGGCGTATTGCAGCAGCTGACAAACACATTTTAGAGATGTGATTAAGTGCCAGGCAAATCGCTCAACCAGTGCAAGGAATATCCCAATCAAAAGTGTGGCGTATACGAGGCTCAATTATATCCGTACCGTATACAGCGCGTCCAAGCATTAATACCAAGGAATTATTCCTAACGAATTAGATTTGACAATTGATAATTTACGCAAACGTGTTATAGCTGCTGCCAATAACTTACGAGTTCAAAACGAACAAGAACCAGAAACATTTGTGTTAGTCTTACCAAACTGGGTAAGACTGGCCCAAAGTTTATACACGTCAGTGCACAAAACATTAGAAATGTGAAATTATTTTATTAATTCAAACCACAACAAATTAATTTTATTAATAATAACAATAGCGGCAAAAGCAATTAAAATTGCTGATATAAAATATGTAGATGTAAAATTTTATTTAATTTACATTTTTGAACTGCCTTTTTTGATTTTTTTGCAAAATTGTATTTGTAAGAGTACATTCAAAAAATCCTGAATCACCCTGTATATTAAGTTTTTAAAAATAAGGTGGAAACTTGTGATTGGCTCACCCTGTATTGTACCCTTCCAAGTCAAATTCTTTTTGTTTTTCAGCATTTGAAAGTCACAAATATTGGCTATCCGTATCAACTAATCTCATAAAAGTAAACTATTCTACTACCTATAATAAATTATCGTTCCATTAAAAATTTCCAAGAACGTATTGCTTTGTGTTAAAAATATATATAAAATATTGTGTTATACTATGTACTTATAGATTCATATTTTCCATTATTTAGCAACTGCTTGAAATGTATAAATTTTTAATCCATCACAAAATTACAGCTGCCACACCTGCCAACTGTACAGTCAAAAATGCTGCTAAACAAGAAAATTCGTTGGTTATTGGTACTGGACACCTGCCGTTAATAAAATTTTATAACAAGTTTTTATTAAATATATGAGAATCATGAAATGGATTTGTTGTCTGACCCTTGTACAGTAATATCCAGCTTTAACCGCAATAATTATTATTTCCACAATATGAAACCACACACCTGCCACACGCTTCTAAATAAACAATTAGAAGGAGCGGGCAATATACGGGATGTTATGAGTCATACCGTCATTAAGTGCAAATGACAGAACGTTTGATATATCCATAAGACTATAACTGTGGTATGTTACAATTGCTTAATCTCAAGAAGCTAAGGACAGTTCTAGTTAAACATTATTAATTGATACATAACTGATTAGTCAGATCATCGCAAGCAAATTCTTATGAAGGAATGAATTTGTGCCAATAAATACTAGTTATGAAAAACGGGTAAAAAAGTAGAAATAGAGTATAGCTGCTAATCAACAAAGAATTTGTAGTAGGTATAGATATCAATTGTGAAAAAATTGTTGATTCCCTTCAACTATTTCTCTTAGTCACATCATAATAACTGCTTAATTTACTTGTACAGGTATTATTAATAATAATATAGTACTATATCTACCCCTCATCCTAATCACAAGGATTAGCCCAGACGTCGAAGACTTGTGCGGGAGAGGGGACGGCATATTATTATTAAGAAGGCCGCATTTGCGCCCAGGAACGACTTGTTTAAACGCGAAAACGTAGTTCGAGCATATAATATTCTTAAATGAATAAAAAGCAATTAAAACACGAATGCAATACAACGTTTTATCCATAATTACATCACAATCATATTATTGGAATCTAATAAAAAAAAAAATCCCAGGTCTTGATATTTCTTAGTGCTCAATGAAACGTGGTAGGTTATGTTATACCTACTGGTTGCTATACTGGTACGTTCACAGCCTTCTTCATCTAGAAGGCTGTGGTACGTTGTTTATTATCAATTATTTAATAAACAGTTCTATCTGAATTTGGTAAAAATGTAAGAGAGAATTGTGTTTTTGTGGCTGTTTATGAAGAAGCTCAAGAAGCAATTTTCCATTTATTGCCAGCGAAATCCAGGGAACATTACAAAAACGTGTTCGCTGAATTTAACGAACGTATTTTTTAAATTTGAAGAAAAAATATGCAATTTCAAATATGTGATCGAAGTATTCGATGTTGAAGGTTGAAGGCTACTATAAAGGTCTACAAAAATACATATAGATATTGGAAAATATAACAGGTACCTACCGCTTATTTGAAGAGTGAATGGAGAGAATACAAAGCAAAAAAAGCTGAAGTAGGTACTTATAAAATTTGAGACACCACTGTTTTTCCTTAGGTTGCATATTTTTTCTAATTATGCGATTAAAAATACAACTTTTTTGTTTATTTGCTCTGTATGGCATCTTCCTTCGTTTTCTAGCAAAAATTAATAACCTTTTCCATGCACATTCCTGATGGAAGTAGAAGACAAAAATAGAACAAAGTACGCCACTGGATCTGTAAATGATACTGCAGGAAACAACTACTCCGCGGGCTAATGCCCCGACCGGCATTGAATTACACCTGCAGTGTCTGTGTGAACAGCCAAGAGCCCTTGCCACTGGAGTTGATAAAATAATTTAAATTAAGTCAGAAGATGTCTATGGTTTTTATAAACAAACATACGAAATTTCAAAAAATCGGAATTAGTGTTCTTCAGATATTAATAAAACCTTAAAATTTTGTTTTTAATTTCAACGCCCTGTATCTCTGAAATGAAGCATTTTTCAAGCACATTTCAAAGAAACACCGCGTCCTGATTTTTTTTGCCATATTAACGGGACACCCTGTATAAGACTTGATGGAATAAAATCATAAAATATAGTTTTGTGTGATGTTCTCTTGTATAAACCCCGTTTTGTGTTGTTCACCGAAGAACTGAAGTTTTTGTTCCTGTCCCACTTCAAGCTTTGCGGAATATGGTCAGTTTACATTTGAAGATCTTCCAATTTGTTTCATTCAACAAAAACAATTAATACCGCAACACGCTGTTGCAGTCGAAACAAATTAATAAGATATTATGTCCCCGCAGGTGTGTCGATTGTTAAAAAAATCGTTTCCTGCATTAAAAAAATCGTGACGCTATGCATGTACTCGGGGACCAGTGACTGGAATGTCTAATTTCACCAAGCAACGGACAGACGGCCATATGCCTTATAAAGTATTTGCTAAGCCACGCGGTATTTGCCCCTGAAAAGGCAATCGAAACGATCTTTTGTTTTGCCAGAAAATAAGCGCCATTTAAAAACCATATTCAGTATAATGGCAAATTACTATTTATTAACCACTGCATAATTGTGAATTTTATAGTACCTACATATTTGTAATTCCCTTTTTCTTAGACCAATTTAATTACGGTTCTATTTTCAGGTATAATAATCCCAAAGACAGTGATAATAGACGAGATAATTTAATCACAGTTTTCGAAAGCATGTTGCTTGGCAACCCGAAATCGAAGGCCGAGGGCTGTTGCCTAAAAGCAACGTTGAGAAATTTGTGATTAGATTATGATTATGAGGCGTTTATTTATGAATGCCCGAGGGTTATTCGGTCAGAAAATGTTTTAAATGCAAGATATAGGTATGAACATATTTAAGTAACGTTATAAATTAGTTGAGTATATTTAGTATATGTACACGATGGTAGTTTTATGTAAGATACTTCAAAGGATCCATTAAAATAATGGGTTTTTGTTTTATAAATATAAGTAGGATTGTTTGGATAATATATGACAAGTCTTGTGTTTCCTGGAATATGAGCACTAAAATTCCAATGAGTGATGAATGAGCACCCCATTTTTTAAAAAAAGGAACAGTTGCAAATTGGCAAATCTCTAAACACATTTTACACCACCTTCACAACAAAAATTGAACATCGCAGAAATTGTTTCGACAATCTTTTCATAACAATTTTATTTATTCCATTCAAAATTGCACTTATAACAATAATAACCAGAAAGACTTGTGCATCAGAATAAACAACAGAAAGATGAGTCGACCTCAAGTATCGAAAAATATACAGGGTGTTCTATTTTAGATAGGTATGCATCATATTTCTTTAAAAAGATGTTCAATTGTTACTTTGAAAACGTTATAAAAAATCATAATAATGTGTTCAAGTTTTGTACCTCTTTTTGTTAAATGATAACCAACATAGTAACCATTCGTAAAATTGTTTAAATAAAATGTACAGAATTAAACCGATTAAGAACTTTTTTATTATAGGGACCTACATTACTATCTATCCTTCATCTTAGAAATCTATAAAATTTGTAAAGCATTACCACAAATTAAAATTTCACTAGAATTAAATAGCAGATAGTCATCATAACCAACAAACAGCAAAGTAAGAGAAAACTTTTATGGAATTCTTAGGTACCTAGCTGACACCTGTTAGAGCAAGATTTTTACTTTTGACAATTTTAACAAAATTGAAAATGTCCCTATATTATTATTAGTATTATTTGGCCTAAAAGATGAAGTACATGTATTAACGTCTATACCCATACAAGAAAAGTACAACTACAAACAACAAAGTAAATCTCCAAAAAAAGAAGATGTAAGCAAAATTACCTACCTAAACCTTTACATTATTTTTGAATATTATATGTTTTAGGAAGATACACATAATCCTTTATATTTCTCTTGTAAGCGATTAATATTGTAAGCAACAAACCTTATATTGAATCGAAGACACCAAGCACCCATTCATTAATACTGATGAGTTGAGTTCACTTTCACAAACCCACTAGTACCTATTTAATTGCTAAAATGTACATGAGTACTAAAAACCTATTTCTGTCCAGATAATTTAAGTACTTTACCCATTAAAGTAGCAATATAAAAGTCAATAATATCACTACATTATAACCTATACATTAACACAAAAATATCAAATTATGCGGCCTATATAACGACATAGTAAGGGATTAAAACAAATGGTTATATGTACAGTAGAATACCATCATATCGCTATAAATAACTAAAAATAAAAGACTAAAATCTATCCTGTTTCATGTACAGGTTTCAAACAACCAATGCATATCATACATAATAAAAATGACATTTTACTACTCACAATCTTAAAATGTTGCCAGATATTTCAGCAGTGCACTTTTCATCTCAAACACAGGAGGATAGTTTAATTCAGCACAGTTATATAGGCATTTTAACAAAAACATTCAATAGACACTCTTTAACTGAATAACAGGGGTAAACTGTCACTTGTCACTTGGAAACTGTCAAATAGTCAATGTTCTGTCTCGTTGTGATACACTATAATAAATTTATTAAAATAACTTTCTTTGTCACTTAGAATTTAACCCTTGCTAAACATATACATTTTATTATTACACTTTGTAAAGATACATTTTACTTTTAGATTAGTTAATAACATTTTAATTATACTTTAACTACAGTGTATTTTTTAAATAATACATCGCGCGCCCTCTATTAGGTCTAAATAGAATATTAATTTGACCCGTTAAACTAATGTAAGATTTCTAACACTTAAATTTCACTACTAATTGAAAGGTGGCGCCACATGGTATAGGTGGCGCTAGCTACGGCGCTGTTGCAATGTATTCGTCTTCATTTAGATATGGCAAATCTGTGCGATACATATAAAATGTCATCCAAACAACCGCCTGATTTTTCTCAAAAGTTTTCCAGTTTTGTAAGATGTAAAATAAATTAATAGTGTAAAACTATGTTTGCATTGTGGTGTTGTGAATTAAAACTATACGAAATCACATGAAGCGTCTAAAATTAAGAAATAACTGATCTCATTAGATGTAATTGTGCTAAGTGCATCTGTTTGATACTTTTATAATTTTCTCTCCAGCTTAAAAGTGTTGTAAATTGTGAAAGTCTGTTATATTATATGATAAATAAACTGTTAGTGTAAATATTTTTTAATATTTAACAGCTCACCTTTTAAATAAAAAAAAAAAAACGAAAAATGGTAAGTGGCAATTGTTATATTGTTGATTTCTAAAAAGTAGAACTGCTCAATTTTTCTTGTAATTTTTAGCAAGTAGACGATCCCCCTTATTTATCTGTTGGTACAGCAGTTAGTGCAAAATATAAGGGAGCCTTTTGCGAAGCTAAAGTAAGCAAAGTTGTCCGTATTGTAAAATGCAAGGTTAGTAGTAACAAAGAAAATTACTTAAGTCACTTTTTGACATATTGTTTGTCTTAGGTAACTTATAAAATGGGTTTGGGTAATGCTACACTTAGCGACGAGCAAATAAAGGGAACATTGCGTGTAGGCCAACTCGTTCAGGCCAAGCATCCTGACAAAAAAGAGCTGGTTGACGCAACAATAACAAAAATACAGGATTGTAGTCAGTACACTGTGGGTGAGTAGAATTTCTTTTGTATAAATTACGGTATGATTTTTTGAAATTATATAATCTTCAGTGATAATAATTTCTTATTCAAATGTGT
The DNA here is from genome assembly GCA_025584915.1 of Monochamus saltuarius. Lineage (NCBI taxonomy): Eukaryota > Metazoa > Arthropoda > Insecta > Coleoptera > Cerambycidae > Monochamus > Monochamus saltuarius. Next base: position 11,451,874 of record CM046722.1, read on the forward strand.
TCAACATTAATTTTCTTAGGAATTTCAGAAAGAAAACTCAAAGAAATTTGGGCCCTAAATGATAATAAATTTTGTTTGCTCAAGTTACAGTCTCATAAAATATTTACAAAGTAGTTATTCATGTTTACATTTTTTTTTTAACCAAAAAAATCTTACTTTTTGTAGGTATTTAAAATATCTATAACCAAGTATTTTTTATCACTTAGTTGTGTTTAGTGTTAAAATTGTAATTGTTTAATGTGCTGTATTTTTAAAATTTAGTGTTTGATGACGGTGATATAACCACTTTAAGAAGAACAGCTTTATGTTTAAAAAGCGGAAGACATTTTAATGAAAGCGAAACATTGGATCAATTACCTTTAACGCATCCAGAACATTTTGGAAATCCCGTGGTTGGAGGAAGAAGGGGCCGACGAAATAGGCAGCTAAAGTAAGACTATGAAATGATTATCAAATTCCAGGTAGACTTAAAATTGTTATTTTAGAGAAGACAGTAGTGACGGTGAGGTCGAAGAAGAAAATGAACCTGACCTAGAGGCTTATATATTAGATATCGGTAGAGTAGTTAGTGTGGAATCGACAGAAAAGAAGCGAACCAAAGATAATTGGTTCCCGGGACTTGTAGTCATACCTTCTGCCCAACCAACAGTTCGAATTAATGTAAAAGACGAATACTTGATTAGATCCTTTAAAGACGGCAGATAGTAAGTTAATGTTGACATGTTATTCCTTCTACATATTTACCTATAACAATTTAACTCTTTTAGTTACACAGTACCTAAGAAAGAAGTGTCTGAATTTAACAGGGAAATAGGAGAGAAAGTCGAGAGTTCTGTTTTGGCTGAAGCTGTCCAGAAAGCTCTTAAATACATGGACAACAATGAGTTGCCTGTGCACTGGGAGAAAAGCCTGCTGTTCAACTCTCAGTCCTTAGACAGTGAAAGTGACGAAAATTTTACTGATGTAAGTTTACAAATTTTATTTCCAATAATTACAAATATGGGGGCCATTTGCTAATTATTTTTTTTTTACCAATAATGCACATTACGTCTGAATTTTGTATAATGCTTGGTGCATACAATCACGTATTATAATCCCATTTTGAAAGATAGTAGGAAACAGAGTTTCATCTTCATTTTTAAGCTATTTTTTGAGATGTTTTGGTAACAACTATATTATTTATTGAAAAGAACATGTAAATATGTGTGTGTATAAAAATGTAGGTAATTTCTTTATAATAATTGTTGCAACATTTACTTTTGCTAATTTAACGTCTATAATGATACTGTTAAGATTTTTTTTGAGAGTACATTATAGTTTTCTGTGAATATCTCCATGAAACATCTGATAAAATTTACTATTTGTTACTTAATTATGTACTTAATAAGAAGGCAACAATAAATCGGTTTGTATTTAGTTAATTACCGGAAATAACAGGATCTTCAAAGGAAACTTTGATGTATGTATATGAATATAAGCATATTTTTACCTAAAATATAAATATCACTACAAACATATTGCCTTTTGTTTCGTTTAATGTCACTATATGTTATAAAAATTTAGATCAACTCTATTGTATAAGAAATAGCAACTAATGTATAATGTGAAAATAGGTTTGCGAGACGACACTCAGAAATTTGTATTCTGGCAAACGTTCACTTTTTAAAAAAAATTGACCTAATTTATAAAAATAAACATTTTATTTAGTTGAAAATTTCGGAAAAGAGTGAAAATTAGACTTGAATTCCAAGTCTGTACTTGATGACTGTAGTAATTTTTATCAGGAACTATATATCAATACAAATCTAATATGTAATTTTTACTGAATAATGAACATATCAAAAAACATCTACGGTTTCTCTTAATAAAGACGTTCTTAGTGAATATATTTTATGTAAATCATAAATATTCGGCTGCCTCAAAAGTTCCTGTATATTAAGTTTCTTAAGAAAACTAGAAAAGGGACAGAATTAATCTTAAAGAAAAAATAAATAAAAAAATGACTTTTGAAGACTCATATGCAAAATACTGTTAGGTATGTTAACTAAACCGGTTTATTTCTACCTAAGGAAGCTAAAATACCTTTTTAAGTTTACTATCTGGCGGTACTCCTTTTAAACATTTCCAGTTTAACCATAGTAGTGCGTCCATAATGCGACACAATTATGCAAACTAATATGTACCTATAATCCGTCTAGAGGACGACCTCTCATATAAAAATTGAACTAAATCGATCTTCAGACTTCCGACGATGAGCCGTGCGAGGAAAAAGACAGATTCGTGGCCCAGTTGTACAAATTCATGGACGACGCTGGTACCCCACTAAACAAAACACCCACTATTGCAGCTAAGGACATAGACCTTCACCGACTCTTCCGAGGTGTTCAGAAACTCGGAGGTTACAACAGAGTTACCAATCAAAACAAGTGGAGGTCCGTCACGGCCAGACTTCGCCTCCCAAACAATCAGAGCACTTGCAATCAGGTAAAATCCCTGTACAAAAAGTGCTTATCGAGTTACGAAACTTTCTACAGAACTCTGGGTGTAACTATGTTGAACCACACCCGGTCTAATAAAAAAAACCGGGGTAGGAGCCTCATTAGAGACAAGGACAGAACTACCCCGTTGAACAGCCCCAGGCCTGACAAGGAAGACGAGTTTCCAGAGAAAGTGGAGGAAAAAAAGGAAGTGCCGATTCAGACGCCGGAACCCGTCAAACCAAAGAAGAAACAAGAAGTTAAAAAGATTATAAACATTGCTGAAATCAGCGATACGAACAGCAGCGACACGGCTGACCAATCAGAACCAGTTGCTGGGACTTCCAAGGACTCTGGCAGGCCAAAACGGGAAAACAAATCTAACAAGGAAAGAAAAATTCGAACCGTTCCAAGCGCAGAAAAAGTAAAGTTGGTTCCCGAGAAGCTAGAGGAACAACAGAAAAAAGAAGACGAGGAAAAAGTAAGTTTGCCAGCGCAAAATGTAAACGTCGCCATTTAAAATTAATTCAATTTTCAGGGACAGCAGACTCGCTCTAAATCGCTATCCAAAGCGAAAGATCCGCTCGCTCTCGATAAAAAAGTCGAAAATAGGATAAACACGAGAGAATCCAGAACTTTGAGTACTGGCAAAATGAATCCCAAGAAAATCCTTCCTGACGAGGATAAGAAGCGAGGTAGAAAGAAAACAGGCGATGACAAAACAGCTGAAGGTGAAGGAACGATGATAAACATTAATATTGGCGACAAGTTGAAGGTTTACTACGGACCTACTCACGAGTCTAAAGTAACATATGAGGCAAAGGTCATTGAGATCGACAAAGACCAAAGTGGACCCGTGTATTTGGTTCACTATACTGGCTGGAATACTAGGTAAGTGTTGTAATTTTTAAGGGAAATTCAAGAATAAACTTGTCGACTTATAACGGCTAAATTGCATTTCAATATTGGAAAATTGTGGTCTAGAGATTTAATTAAATATATATTTGAAAAACTATGGGGGGGTTTTACTAAATAGTAAAACAAAAGCATATTTTTTGTATTGCATTGTGAATATTTTCTAATGTCCAAGACGTCTCAATAGCGTTCTAATACATATCCATTATTTATTAGATATGATGAGTGGATACAACCGCAAAGGGTTGCAGAAAACCTTAGCGCTACCACAAAAGCCAAGAGGCTCAAACAAAGTAATGTCTCTAACGCAGCTTCTAAACTCGCCTGCGTCAAAAACGCTGGAAAACGAGGTAGAGGGGTATCCATCACTGGACGGAGTGCCTCAACGAACGAGATACCTCGGTCTACAACCCCATCCAGCGTTACGTCGTCCAGCAGCAGGACCAAAAGCCCTGCCACTCCCGCCACGAGATCAACTAGTAGACTCACAAGACAAGGTAGAATAAAATTACGGCAACTTAAAGTGTAAACTCTATATATTTCAAATGTTGTAGATTCCACCAGAAGAGCTAGAAGGATTTCTGCTCATACCGATGCCTCGAATCATTCGGAAACTGAGAGTGATGCTTCGGTCAGCGAATCTGAAATTCCGCGTACCAGAAGTGGGGGAAAGATTGACGAAGTGGAAGTCAGGACTTACAAGAGAAAAATTGTAAAGCCACCTTTAACTGTAGTTTAAATACTGTCAATTGTGTTATTGCGATGCTAATTTCCTATTTTTTTCAGCCTAAAACCGACAAACGAAAGGAAAAGGAAGACGAAGATACTGAAAAGGAAGAAGACGGCGACAAGTCTGTAAGAAGGACCAAAAAAACTAAGAAATCTCCAGAGAAGCCTGCAGCAGAAGAGAGTGAAGACGAAGGTAACCCTCCGAAAGGTCGAGACTTCGATTTGAATCAAATTCGATTAGAACTTAAGGGTTTCTCAAAAGCAATAAAAGTACCATCGATGGAAGCGATGGAAAAGGAAATAGTGTCTTCATCGGACGATTCTACCAACCCACCACCTCCGGATTTAGCTTTGAGTACAGAAGGCGAAACTGAAGAAGAGAAACCTAAGGAGAAACCTCTGGAGAAATCCTCCAGTTCGGAAGATATTTACGAATTCAAAGAACCAGAGCCTTTTGAATTTGAAAGTAGGTCCAAGATGGTAGACGACAAGAACTGCAAGAAGCGATTAGTGCCAAGAATTTTCGATGACCTGGATAAATCGCCCAAAAAGAAAACTATGAAATCTCCACCTAGTAAATTGGATAAACAGGAAAGCCCTAGTCCCGAAAGAAAAATTTTCAGAAAAATCTCACCGAGAAAGCCAGATTTACAGGACGTTTCGGACGAGGAAGGCACCATTACTCCGGTCATCATGTCTCCCCAAAAAGAAGAGGATCCGTTCGACAAACTTGTCGAATCGCCCAGCTTCAACTTGATAAAGACATCGGACAAACCTGTCGATAAGGCTAAGGTCACTAAGAATTTATTGGACGAACCCTTAAGTCTGTTCGGGGAGCTACCAGAAACAGTCGACGACTACAGCAGAGACATGGAATTGTCCGACTGCGAATCTCAAACTCAGATATTTACTCGGTCAGGAGACCTGTTCTCCGACACCTTTTCAAAGTCGTCACCTGATCGTAACACGCTAGATTTGGAATTTTCATCTAGCAAAATGGACGAGTGCAAACTGAAAGACAGCGACGATGAGGACATGATCAGGGCTCAAATTCAGAGGGTCATCGCTCAGAGTTCCTCCACGGACGAAGACAGCGGGGACGCCTTATTGATAACTCCTCCGACAAACAGTTATCAGGTCAAACGGCGGGACGTTGATCCCGGCCCTCTGGCTAGCATTTTGGGAATCGGCACCTCCACTCAAATCATAGAGGTGCCGAAAGTGGAGGAAGAAATAAAGGAACCTGTTACGTCTGTCTCGCCAGTAGAAGTAGAAGAAAAGAAGCAAGAATTGCCCCCGCCGCCCGTCGAAAAGTCGGTGTTCTCCATCGTGAAACAGACGATTTCTCCCGCACTGCAAGAAACCGACAGCACTCTGTTGGAAAGTATCGTCTCCCAGCCCCCGGTTTGCTTAAACGTGAAACTGGAGGAAACGGCCAAGGAATTAAGTAACGTGAAAACTGGAACAAAAATCGCGGATTCCATACTCCAGAAATTCAATTCGATTAAGAATAAAATCGAAAGTAAGTCGCCTACTCGAGAAACCCCTTCGGAAACGGACAGCACGACCACTAGCATAAAGTCGGAATTTAAATTTGAACTACCGAAAGAGGAACCCAAACCCAGCGTTAGCGAAATAAAATCGAAGCCACTCGAAGTAAAACCGAAATATCCCGACATTAAATCAAAGATCCTCGAAAACCCCACAACTCCTGCAGATGTTAAAGATAAACCGGAAATTTGTAAGATGGATATTAGGACCCCCCTTTCGCCGACTCCAAAGCTCGATTCGGCTTCCGATTCTAAGAAACGCAGAAAGGTGGTGAGCAGACCGTATATTGAAGAGTCCGACTCTGACAGCAGCGATTCCGAACAGTTGATCATAGCGAGGTCCGATGAAGATTCTCAAACAAACTCGATGGACATTAAATTACCCGTCGAATATAAAGAGAGCGATAATAGCAACCCCTTCCCGCAAATGCTAACCACCACGGACGATTCCCAGTCTCAAGAAGAGCCGCGTAACTTCCAGTTCGACATAAAGAAAGAGAAAACTCCCGAACCGCAGGTCCAGATCTGTCCGTCTAAAGAAGAAGAAGAGGAACCAGAAGTGAAATCGGAGGATGTGGAAGAGGCCGAGACGGTTAAGGAAGAAGAACCGGACTCTCATCTGCACTCTCTCTTGTTGTGCGAAGAGGAAATCCCGAGGAGTCCAGCACCGGCAACCGAACCCGTTGTTGTACCAGAGGTTAAACCGAGCAAGTCTGTGTTGGAGATGCCATTCGCCAGTGCACCGGGTACGAGTAACAGCAAGAGTATGTTGCATTTGGAACACAAAAAGGTGGCGCATCCGTTGCCTTTGGAACTGCCCGTGAAACGGGAAAATAGAGCAGACGCTTCGGCTGTTTTGGACAACACGCCTCCGACCACTCCAGAGAGTACCATTAGTACACCCAGCGGGTAAGATTTATACTTTATTTATCAGTCTTCTATTCCATCTGTTTTTTAATGTAAGTTTAATAGATTGTTAATAGAGAAATATGTTTTTGTCAGGTTGCCTATCAAAATATGGCTGCAAGTTTTTTTGTTGTTTAATTCAATTTTTTTAAATTGATGAATTCTGATTGTCATTCAAAACGTCAAACTTGATGAAAAGGGTTTTTGTATTCAGGGACATTTTTCGGGCCGTTCATATGACGAGAGGTCATTATTGTGCTCTCTAGGACTTACACGAGTTCGTTTGGGACAACATTACAGTTGGAAATCTTATATGTATAAATGAACTTTATTAGCAGAACCAATAGGCCATCCACTGAAGTCCTTTAGCCTGTTATATTACAGAGTATATAGGATACCAAATACATAATAGATATAAAACTTTATATACATTGTTGAAAAAAAACTCTTCTCCTCTTAACCATGAAAGTTCTGGATGGATTCCCATATAGTTCTTTCTGGTAGATTTCTTCTGGTTTGTTGCTCTGGATCTCTTTGCACATCAGTTTGTTATGAGTTCAATGTTGTGTTTGTTTTGCACATTTTGATGACAAATGGTATAATCGTTGAGTTATTGGGATGATGTCTGTAGTTTCTGATACAGATGCGTTTTTAATATATTGTACAATATCATTAATATACAGCATAAATAAATATGGTCCTAGAACTGTACCTTGAAGTACATCATATTTTGTTTTGTTTTCAAATACATCATTATACTTGACAACTTGTGTTCGGTTTCTCAAATAACTTTCAAACTATTTAATCAGAACCACCAATTCCATATTTATTTAATTTTTGTAAATGGTGGTTTCAAAAGCAACCTTCCATGTTTATATTACTGACAAGTGCAGTTCCACATGAGTTTATTCTGAAAACCTGCTTGAAATTTAGTTAAAAGACTATTGGTTTCCAAGTAGTTTATAAATTGGTCATTGGCTTCCAATTCGATTTATCGGTCTAAATTCTTCACATTTAATAGTATTAACGTTTTCTATTGGTACTACTCTCGACTATTTTCAGAACGTTTCCTATTAGCACTACTGTTGACTATTTCCAGTTTTTTGGACAGAGTCCCACCTAAAGATTGCTGTTTATAGTATACAGAAAACGATCACCTACCATTTCTATCTGCAATGTCATCCGTATATTCATCCAGTTTATCCAAAAAAATTGCATTACTGTTCTCTGGAGAATGATTTAAAAAATATGTAATACACTTTTCTTTACAATTCCTAATCCTAATACAATTTAATATAAATGTATTTAAAAATACTTGCGGCCGTATTTTGATAAGCAACCTGACGGAAACAAAAAAATAGATGGACGTAATTACCATGGTTCGTCAGATCTTGGAACTATTTGTGATTTCTAACAATTTCAGTGATAACGGCGACTTATCTCCAAACACGGCCGATAATGAAAGTTGCAAATCTAACGACAACGAGCCGGAATATCCAAGGCGGAGGAACTCATCTATGAAAGTTTCTCCTTACAGCGAGGAAGGTAACCTAAAATACACCTTTCGAATAAACACATTTTTTATTTTATTCTTATTGTAGACACACAAATGACAAGCGATACCAGCATCGTCAGGAAACTCAAAGAGGAATTAGCTCCGGGCTCGTGCAAGAAACGTAGGAAATCCTTGCGCGGATCGGATGAGGCGACGCCAGCAAAGCGCGGCAGGAAACCCACAAACAGGTCTCGACAGAACAGCGACAGCGACGACACGTCGGAACATTCAAACACCGGTAGTACAAACATCGGGTTGTATGAGAGATCCACCAGATCTCCTAGGCCGTCCAAGTACAATTTCTACGTAGAATTCGGTAAAATCGTCTCGCCGAAAATTAAGGAATCGTTTATTAACTTTTTTCCTTGTTTTAGATCCTAGTTTAGATAGCGGGCAGAGGATAGCGGTTTTGCAGCAGAAGCTGTCCGAGTTGAGGAAAACGTACGCCGACGTCAAAGCGGAATTAGCCGCAGTAGAGAGGAGAAGGAAAAAGATTAGGCGGAGGGAAAGAGAAGGTAAGATGTAAATAAGGCCGTTTCCTTTTTTTTTAATTTTTAAATTATTTGTAGAAAGTATTTGATATGTATTTGTGTTTATTGTTAATATTTTAATGCAGAAAACGGGATACAGAATTATTATATTTTAAAAACTGCAGGTGACTCGCTCCCATACTCGGGCCCGAAATGTAACCATTTGATGTAACGTTTTACTTGTGAAACGCACAAATCGCCCCGCAATCTTTGCTTCATTGTAATTTGGTGAAGCCTTTCTCACGTTTTCCTAGCTAAATTTCTTTTTTCTTGAGAGTTCCTAGGCGGCCATCGGCATTTTCTATGAGAAACAAAAGCAGAACGATGTGCTGGTAGCATTCCCTTCAAAAAACGTCAAAAGAGAAATAGTAAAAGAAAATGTGTTCTGCGACGTTTTCAAGGCCATTCGCACGGCGAGGGATTGGCATTGTGCCTTCTGGGATCTACTCAAGTACTTTGGGGACGATATTGTAGCTTTAAATCTTAATTTGAGCATTTCAAAAGTTTTGTTTACAATTTTGGAATTACTGCTGCGTTGCTTCAAATTTATAGGGTCATTCGAAAAAAGCTTGATAGACAGGGTGTTAAAATGAAAATTGACAAGAAAAATATAAAAAATTTTGGTTTTTTCACTTCGGAATGGAATGCAATTCGGAAAATACCATTTCGTATATAAAATGTTGATAAGTGTAAAAAAAATTGATGAAACTACTAACAAGGGTCTATTAAAACATTATTTATCGACAAACTTGTAGCAAGGGTTCTGTTAGAACATTAATTATACAGGGTGTTTAAAAAAAACAATCTATAATGAATTTTTAAATTTCAACATCAAATAAAACAACTCGGTTCAACTTTTAAAATTTAGGGTGTTGTCGGAAATTGATATTTTTGTAAATTGAAATGCCAGCCACTCTTGAATATTATAGAGTAGCGGATCTTCCCCACGGTCAACCGTGACCTTGCTGTACCTTTCTAATATACCTATTATGATAGATTGTGGAGGTTTATACGTTTGAACTACTTTTTATACAGTGCCTTCAAAATATCCAAGATCTACATAGTCATTCATATCGCCTTCGGCATGAAGTAAATTTAAATATTCATAAGTTGATATTTAGGAAACAAAAGTCACTAACTAGATCAGATGCAATTCGTAGTTTTGTGGTCCGTTTATGTTTGCTATTCGTACAATTTGAAAGTGATTACCTGGATTTTTGTAACCTGCAAATTAAAGTTATTTACCAGAGTGCGAAAATTCATAGAATTTTTTACGCAAGTAAAAAAATTCATTTCATATTTTGTCTAAGGAATTTTGAAGCACCAGTTTTACCACAGGTGAAGTTTGGTTGCATATCATTTGTGATCATGTAGGTGCAAGATATTGTTGAATGTACCTACTGCAGTAATGTAATTATAAATTCAATGTTTGTAGATATATATCTAGGCAGATAGCCACTGCTACTATTGGATATTGTTTAGCACTGCCATGTAGACCACAAATTAAGACCTACAATTGCATTTAAGGGAAGTTCTTAATTTTAACCTGTCGAGTATATCATCCCTTTTGCTTCAATATTGCTCCGAGGTCTTCCAATGACACATTGTAATAAAAGAAAGAAATAGTATTATTTATTCACTTTATTTTATAAATTACATAAAATTTCAGCTATGGAAACAACCCTATTCCGCCAATACATAATGTCATTCCTAGTATACACTTCGTATTTAATATACAGGGTGTCCGGAATTGCAGGGACCAATCTTTAACTGGCGCTAGAACTTTTTAAAATAAGTTCATACAAATATAGGTCGGAAAATGCTTAGTTTCCGAGATAACAATACAAAAAATTTATTTATTTAATTAATTGTAAAGATAAAAATTTGAAAGAAAATATTATTTAGAACCTTATAATTGGGGGATCCGGCTCCTGTCTCCCCTTCAAATATTTTTCAACGTACGCCTATGGTATTCAGATGTTTATTTGATAGCAAATTAGATTTACAAACTTTTATGTCTCAACATTTTTTTAGTCAATAATTTTTATCATAAATTAGCATAGACACAAAAGTGTTCAAATTCAACACAACACAGCACTTATTAAAATGTAAAATGTGTTTTTAATTAAAATATGTTGAGACAAAAGTCTGGAAATCAAATTTGCTATCAAATGAATATAGCTTCAAGACCATAGATGTACGTTTAAATATATTTAGAGGGGAGTAGATTAGGGCAAACAGCACAGCAAACAGAAAATTACATCTGCTTAGATTATATTAATGAACAGCAGAGATGTGGTCTTTTTGAAATAACCAATTCAATTAAAGTCATTAATCATTTTAAAAAGTTCTAGCACCTATTAAAGTTTGATTCCTGTAATTTGGGGCACCCTGTACAAGCTGATAACATTTTATTTTTTCTTGTTTGTTTTACATGTTTTTTGTAAATATTGATCAATTTCTCAGGCCGATGAGATCACAAGACTAGAAACCATGTCACTGCAGTTTTACTTAAAACTAGCCACTAGCTTCTATGAAGATGTGACAGTGCTTTAAATCACTTAATAGAAATCATACAGTTCAAAGAGTTAAAAGATGAAACAAAAGATCGTCTTTTCGTAAAAAAGATAAAGACAGGCTAGATGGATTATGGCTCGAAATAATGGTATCATCGTGTAGATTACTTTGAACAGTAATTTGCAAGTTCCATCGGTTGTCGAAGAAAGTGTTGAATGTAGATGGAACAGCAACACCTGAGAACATATAAAACATACAAGATTAAAATAAATAATATTTCATCACCCTGTATCTCCGAAATAAATTGTTTGTAAGCTTACGTAATTTTTTTTTTCTAATTTTCGGTCACCTGCAGAATTTTGCAACACTACAAAAAATTATTAAAAAATAATTTGTTATTCCACTACAAAATGATTTAGTTTGCAACAAATAATTTTCATCCGCCATTGTGTGGTTTTAGCCCTGAAAGCCGCAAAACAGGAAATGGCTTGCGCATGATAAAGAACCCACTCCACCAGATGATCTTCCGTTCTCTGTGCAGAATACCAATTTGGTACCACAGTTTTGTTTAAAACAAACTTTTTGGTGGTTTTGAAAGTGTTAGGGATTCATAGCCTTTAAAAGTGCAGTTTTATATATATCATAGTTGGGTTACAGTAAGTTATTGGGATTCTTCTTCCTGAAACTGTTCAGAAATCTAATTGTCGCAACGATTAATTTAAAAAAGGTCCAAGCCCTAGTTTCCACTGTGTAGCATGCGTATATCAATTTTCACTTCATCGAGATTGTGTTTTTTGGCCAGCATGGTTACTGTATCAAATTTAATTAAAAGTAATCGGAAACGATATGAATAATTCATTATTAATTTTTTATAAACTATTAAAAGTAAAAAGATAAAGAATAGATAGTAGTATTTATTTATTTATTTTTCGCGTTATTCTTTAACTTGGAAACGTCGGACTAATGTGTTCCATTTTGTAGATAGATTGGTCACTGTTGATTTTATTTGTAAAATATTTACAAAAATAATTAGATATTTTTATGTTAAAGTGGCGATTAACTGGTTACGAATTCGTATGAAATCATACGAAATTATAAGAAAGTATAAACTATTGGATGTATAAAATTGAATATTTATTCCTTATTGTGATATCAAATATATTTTATTTGACACTTTGTTGTCACGAATGTTTTGCTTTTCTGCGAATTTGGGAAAACAGGGTGCAGATGTAAAATGTAAACTGTGTAGGTACATACACAGGATGTTTTAGTGTGTGTATAAACATTTACCAGGCTATAGATTCGAACATAATAGTACTAAAAAAGTTTTCTATCGCTCACGCGTATTGAGATGCAATCCTTCAAGGAATTAAATTGATATTTGGCAGAAGTAGATGTTATTTCAAGGTCGTAAGAGTCATGTGTCATTTGTTTTGATCTAACATCAGAGGAGGCCTTGGCTAGCTCATACTGAAAGTTGTTTCTTGATAACTTTTGCCCCCTTAATACTTTTGCAGTTTGAAATAGTTTTTCCTTATTCAGTGATTAATTTGATTTTTTTTCTTGTGAAATACCTACACCATTTCCAAGAAAAATTAAGTACTGTTGACTGCACTAATTCTTTAAAAAACGGCACAAGACAAATGCTTAAGATTCTATTAAATATCTATTATTTTAACAAAATTTTTGTTAAAAATTTATCATTGAATAAGGTCAAATTTCGGATTTATGATTCGGATTTATCATGAAAAATTCATATAGCGTTAGTCAAGAAAGACACTTTTGCGTCAATATTTACGCATGAAAGGACAAAATTATAATTAATAGTTAGTTTTATTTGCATACTTTCGTGAATTGAACTATATTTTTTATTTAGATTTGAGTAACAGGGGCCCAAATTTTCGCAAAACTTTCGTTATAGTCTATCTGGCGTTAAGTCTTGATGAATCCTTGTGTAAGGGCGAGAAAGTTATCACGAGTTTTATTATGCGTTGGCCCAAGGTCTGCCCTCATGTTATATCAAAACAAATAGCAAATGATTTTAAGGACCTTAGAAAAAAATCAATTTGATCCTTTGATGCATTTAGATATGACTAAAACAATTTAACATTGTCTCTCCGTAGGCCATGCGCGATATTAAAAATATTAGGCTTATAGTACCATTTTGTCCACATCCATAACCTGGTAAATTTTTGTGCATCCTGAATTTGCTTTGATTGACATTTCGTACAAATCCGTAACAACAAATTTTTATACGAAATCCCATCCACCGTCGGTTTAAAGCCGGCTTTATACAGTTGCAAAATACGGCCTATGTGATAGGCTGATTTAAGAAACTGTTTGCTTTTCGTATAAATTAACTTATCACATCAATTTTCGCAAATTCGCGACTGTATAAACCCTGCTTTAGTAGTAACTTAGTGTGTCTAAAGCCACCTTCAGAGAACGATGTAGTGTTGCTGGCAACATCCCCACCATCGGTTTAATTTCCATGAAGCAGAAATTTCATAAAGTGAGTTTTATTTTTCTTGGTTATGTTGTCTGTTCAAGCAAGGAATCTGGAATGGTTTCAAATTGTCAGAAATATTCGACCAGTAAATTATGAATTTGTTTTCAGTAAACATCGTGCTAGAAGTAAGAACTTTTTTGACAGTTTGGAACCAATCTGGATTCCTTGCTCGAACAGACCTATTATGTACAATGGTGGTCAGCTTAAAGTCACCACTTGCATGTTTTGTCCCTTTCTAGCACCGTGTGTAATAAATGGCACTAGAAAAGAATGGACCATGGAACTGTTGAGTTTAAGCTGACTCCCACTGTACAACTGTTACTTTGCTGGATGGTTGAAGTTTGAAGTTGGAAATTTTGAACTTCAACAGTGAAAAGAGGGAGATATGATTAATTTCATTGGTGTGCAAATCACGTGGTTCTGTGTCTCTGGCAACACTACGTGGTTTTCTGAAGGTGGCTTAAATCTGTCTGATTGAATAAAATATTCATTGTTGTTGATGGTACGAAATTAAAAAACAGTTAATATGATTACATATTATGTTAAACTGGAAATAGAGATATATGGGTAGTTTTTTTTATTAAATGAAAAATCGTGAAAACCATTTATATATAACCTGCTAACTTTCTATTCTAATAAGTTGATCTCATATCTAAGTACCTAAAACATATTTATTAATAAAGGCTCCATGTGTTACTCTCGTTTGTAAATTCTGTATTTTTTAATAGAAAACAGAAAGTCAAGTAAAGAGAGTTATTTCAAAATTATTTCATCGTCCCCATTATCATTGCACTGCAGAGTTTAGGCAATTATCCCTCTCTCACGATGTAAATTAATTTGATACAAAATTCTCTCCCATGAATTTTGTCTTGAAGTAGAATTTAAAAAATAGGATAAGATAATATTGTAATTATGCATCATATTTAAAAAATTATGTGGTAATATTTGCAATTTGGTAAGCAATTTGTGAATTGTGATACTTTTGGTGCCAATTTTCTTAAAACTTAAATTCGTAAAAGTTTTTGGTATACTACCAAAGAAAACACGTAAAATATTCAGTATTTCAACGATCTACCTCTGAAAAGGTTTTCAAATTTGCTATTTTTGGACCAGATGATATTTGACATAAGCATATCAATAAAAGCTACAATTACCTTATACTTTTTAAAGTTCTCTTTATTTACTTGTACCTGATCGATGTTTACAGAACAAGACTGAAAAGAAATACTTTATTTAATTTACTTGGCTTTCTGTTGCTGGTCTCACGTTTTTGTGAAAAAAAGAAACGCATAGAAAAGCCTATAATGTACTCTCGATTCATAAAAATATGAACTCCAATATATAACTTTTAACTGCCAGTACTTTCTTTTAAAATTAGTATACAATATGTTTATTATTTGGTGACGCAAAATTTTAAATATTTAAATTAGGTATAGGCACAAAAATGTATAATAAGTCAAAACTGACCTACAAGAAATATATATAAATCAGTTGGACCAAAGGTCTAAAGTTTAAATTAAAAGTGAATATAAAAGTTGTTTTCACTTCACGATAGTTGCTAATGCTTTCTTGTTGAAAAAAAAAACGTAAAATATATTGTTTTAAATTAAAACTAACGAAAAATAAAAGGTTTGATTTTTGAGTGTCACAAAATTGTAATTTTGATTCACCTAATATCTACCAAGAGTGCTTCAGTAGAAATATAATGTATATTAAGTATATTTAAAAAAAATTGTACATATATTTTTATAAAACAAAAATATATTTTTTTCTAGAATAGAAATATTAATTATTTATTTTAATGCAAAAAAAGACAAATTTTACTGTACATATATACCTATATAATTTCTTAAAGTTGAAATCTCATAATTTAAGTAACCAGTAGAATATTCTTTGCAGTATTTTTCAAGTAGTGATATAAAATATTATAATTTGATGAAGACGACGTGAATATATTAAGATTTAATGAACAAACCCATTTGAAAGATGTGACACTTTGATTAAGATAAATCAAAATTTTGAGATATAATTTGTGATTTTTTCTAAAACTTTTTACGCCATAGTGGAAAAATATAGGCATAAATAAAAATGTAGAATCGTACAAACTGATTTCTGAACATGAATATTGATTAAATGTTTAATTGAAGAAATGTACAACTTTATATGATTTATTTCTTAGACATATTTTCTTAAATATTAATTATAATGTATATAAGAGTAGTAGTACATAATTTTTAAGAGTGTATTTATTGTTATTTGTACATAATGATTAGTAACATTTTCTGACTTTGTTGTATAATTTTTGCCACAATCCGTTATTTACATAAATTGTGAAAATCGCCCAAAATTATGATTTTATTGTTATATATCTCAGATTTATCACTTGCAATTTACCATTATCCGCACTATTATTTTTAGATGACTTGTAAATTGAGTATTGTGGTAGTTATGTGGCAATATTTTTTATTGATTTTATTTATTTAGAATAAATAATTTGAGATTAAAGCATGTTTTCTTTGTCATTGTTCACACTTTTATCCACTTCAGCACGGATTTCTTCAGGTAAACTGGACTGCCGATTTGCCGATTAGAGCACAAATTTGGAGCTACGTCAAGGAAGCCGTCCGTGCTTAAATTCTATTGGTTAGTTTTTATTCAATAATATGAGCGTATTTTATTTTCAAGAAATTTAAAATACTAACCACTGATAGTAAAATTCGTATAACCAATGCTACTACCAGTGGCGACTCGTTAAATGACGCATTGCTTTACCTAAAATTACCCGTTGTACGTAAAATTATTTTAATATAAATTTTGTAATTTTTATGTCATATTAATGCCTTGTTTGTGTATTAGGTAAAAATATATGATTTGTTTTTAACATAATGTATCGAAAAAGAGGATAATTATAAAACGTAGGACGCTAAACGCTTGCAAAAGTAAGAAGTGTCGCATAATGGGCGTCAGTCAAAATTCGATTCATCAGCTTTATATACGGCGGTTGCTTTGACAACGTGGACGCGTATAGCTGACCGGAATTAGCAGGAATTGCGGAGGTCCAGAACTGCTTCGCCTGTTTATACTATTAGTATAAGTTTTTATGGAATCAGCAGTGTGGTTACTTCTGTGCACAGTATACTAAGCAATCAGTACGGAATCTTAGACAATTTATGAATGAAATACGTCTGGCAGTTTTTAAATACCCCCACTCTAGAAAAAGTCGCCAAGAATATGGCGGATCGCACAGAACATACGAAAAAATAGCTAATAATTTGGCGTAAACATAACCAAAGTTGTTTCGTAGTTTTAATACTTTTGCATTAATTCTTAATTAACTGTTGTAATCCAGTAAAAAATTCAAAAAACCTAACTGATACAACGAAATTTATAGTAATAACTGTCAGTCGCCAACAAGATGGCGGATTTTTGGAAGACGCGGAAAGCTGAGTTTCCCTACTGATTGCTTAGTATATATACTGTGCTTCTGTGTCAGCTATTCGGTTCTGTTGTGGTGTCGTCATGTTGTGAATATTCGAATTCGTCAAAATGTTTCTATTTGTTGATTCGTAACTGGATTTATTAGATACTTTTCAATATAAAATAGCAAATTTGCCGCGAAGTATTATCTATTCTTCCGTTTCACCTATTAGTAAGTTCACGAGCCGCCACTGTACAGGGTGGACAAATTTCGATGTTTTTATAGTCTCATCAACTATAAGATATAACTTTTCGATACAAGCCTGCAACTTGGTTGTTTGTACAGTTAGAAAAAAATAATGAACACGTTCTTCAGAGGCCTGTTTGAGTAGAGTCCTGTGGCGTGCATAATTTTTTATAAATTTATTAATTTTTGAGGTATAACCTAAAGTTGTGTTTTTTTAAATAAAAACCATAGGTGGCCATGGGCTAGTTGAAATCGTTATTTTTTTCTCTTTCCATTAATGTATAATATATTGGGTTAAATATGATTACTTGCAATTTTATTGAGATGATAATTTATTATAGCATTATTTTATTCTTTCATTTTCTTGAAGTAGGCGTGTGTCTTTTGAAATAATTGCTTGTCACAATCTTTGACATTTTGGTTTCGATTGTTACATACCAGCAATGTTATTTAGCTTTTTGCGTATATTAATTTAATTACGTCTTAGATACATTCTCAGAATGATTGTTATTGCGAATATATCATTTTACATTATTTGTTTAGTAACTCATTCTGTCATGATTTTCTAAATCTTGTCAAAAATATTAAAAATTAAATTGATACTTGGAATAAACTGTTTTCTCAGTAAAATGGTGAATAATTATATTTTTCTACGTTCATGCAAAAACAAAACTTTATTGAATTATATTTAGTGGAAAAAGTGGTTCTTTATTGCACTAGTGCAATAAAATGTTTATTGCATTTATCTGTCACTCTACAATAGCGTTTTGTCATCATGACAAACATAAACGTTCAAATCGATGTCACATTTTCCTAGACTTAGTGTCATCTAAATAACATTTTTCTACGTTTATGCAAAAAAACAATACTTTATTGAACTATATTTAGTGGAAAAGTGGTTCTTTATTTCAACGATTTCAACTTGTGTTTAAAAAAACACAACTTTAGGTTATAATTCAAAAATAAAGAGAGATCGATAGTGGGGGGGGTAATTTTTTCTCCTCTAATTAACGAGAGCCTATAAAAACATCGAAATAAGCCCACCCTGTACAATAGGGACCTGAACTACTAAGGATTTCGGAATGTAGTAGCCACAGTGATTTTTCAACCTTCACGCATGTGTATGGATAAATATCCGATATAAAAGATTTGTACGCGCATAAATTTGAAAATAGTAAGGCCACAAGTATTGGCAAGTCAGTTGAGAAGACTTTATCGTCCAGAACTGTACATATTTAACCTAGCAATTTATCTAATCATTTAAGCTCTTTATATATATCTATTCCTGATTATACGCGGAACGTTCAAAAAAATATTTCACCGCAAATAATTGTAATCCCCGAAGAAGGGAATTGCTTATTGGATTTGCCATACTAACCTAAAGGGTTTTTTTCCTATCAAATGCTATGGATTTTAAAATATATGTGAAACATCCTCTGGAATATTTTTAACCACAAACCTCTAGAGGTTATCTCCACCTCTACGCTAAGCAAAACCGCATAGATATCAGGCCATGCCGTGTGTTCATGAATGAATAAGAATAATCTCTGTTCTATCGAATTACCGCAAATGAGGTGTTATAGTAATTCATTAGAGCCAATTTTGCATATAGGAAATAGCACCGCTAAAATTGTGAAAGCAAAAAATACGATGTGCCTGCCGGTAGGCAATTTAATGTTTTCAAAATCTTATTTCTCCTGTTAACAGATAAGAACATAATTAGTTTTACAGCTTTTCTTTGTCATGTACAAGGTGGTTACGCAAAAATTGCGCCATTTTTTCCCGTTATTATTCGAGATACGAAAAAATGTGTAAGAATGAAAGTTGTAGGTATTTTTAAATATTTTTTAAGGCATATATCACAAAAATAACTTTTATTTTTTTTTAACGGAACACTGAATATTTTACGTCATTGGAAAGACCGACAACTGAACTTTTCAAAAATATATTATACAACGTAGAATATTTTACGGTTTTCGAGATATTACATGTTTAGTGTTAATATGCAACATCATGTCACATATAAATATGAACAAAAAAAAATAAATTTTATTTTATATGTACTAACCAAGTATGTATCTCGACAAGCACGGTTCGTGCAAGTGCACGAGACAAGAGTCAAGTTGACGTATGTCGACTTGCAACCTTTCTTGTATCTACGTAATATCTCGAAAACCGTAAAAGATGTATATTTTTGAATAGGTCACTAAACGGTAAAAATATTCAGGGTGTTCCATGAAAAAAGAAAAGTTAGGTCTACATCTACATATTGAATTATTTTTGTAATATATGCTTTAAAAGATATTTAAAAGTTTCTAGAAATTTCATTCTTACACTTTTTTTCGTATCTATGAGCTGTTTACGTTTTATGAACAATATGAGATTTTGATAAAAATAAAGGCAAAATTAAGGTTACAAGAAATATACAAAACGTTATTTTTTTGCGGTACCTATCGAATGATTTTTTAAAATGTATAAACGTGATCTTTTTATGTGGGTGTTTATTTTTTTAACGTCAGAATTTCTAAAGGGGTGCTCGTACCAAGGGTTTCGCTACCCTTGGTAGTAGGATCCTTCAACTAAGTCCGACCTTTAAATCAATAAAATATTCATTCCTGAAACTGGTAGTACGGAGGAACAGAAAAAAAAAAGAATTACAAGCATTCACCTATTAAATTCAAACATTTATGAAAATATTCTATAAGCAATCGTTATTTGCGATTTTTTTATTAGGTGTTAATAGTAGATGTTAGTATATTTGAGTTGTTTCTTCAGTTTAAAGTAAAAAAAAAAACAGAAGTTAGGTGTCTCTATTTTTTATAAATAATTGTATTATAAAAGTGACTATATTTTTAGTGCCCAAATGACTGAAGGTTAAACAAAAATAGTGCATCTTTTATCACAGCTGGCATTTAAAAAACCCAATATACATACATTAATAAAAAACGTGAACTTTAAGATACAGGTACAATCTTTTACAATAATAATGGCACTCTCAAATCAGTTTTTGAAGTACTGGGAGTTCTAAGTAGAAATTTCATTAGATATGTATTGGTGAGTGAAAATAACGAAGTAGATTTCATTACAAATATGTCAGCAGTTCGAAATAAATCCTCAAATTCGTTTTAAAGAGTGCCAGTGTTATTGTAATAGATTATACCTGTATTAAACATCTGAAATACACATATAATACTTTATATGTAAGCACAGGTTGGTCCAAATTGATATATTTTTGAGGAGGATTGCGGATGGTTTAGTCATAGATAAAGGAAATGTGATGCATAAGTCCTGGGCTCTTTTTTCGGCGAAATAGCTATGGGCAAAATCACATCTCTCAATTCCTACAGTTTTAGAATTGCAGGGCGTTTGCCAAACCGAGTGATCTCTCGTAACTCTAAACGGTAAGATATCAATGGCGGCTCGTGACTTAAATTAGTAAGGCAAGCAGACTGGGACTGCTTCAAATTCGAACTACAGAATTAACATTTTTTGGAAACTTTTTGAAGTTATACTTCTTTGTGCCCGTTAGACACATTGGGATGGGATGTTGGTCGAGAAACCGCGTCACGCTCAAAAAGAAAAACACATTTTTAAGAACTTTTTTATACAACCCACTATACAGCGTGGAGAATTACTGGTTGTGGACACCAACATAAATTTACTTCTTACGTATAAGCTTATAATATACAGTGTGTCATTAAGAATATGGGATAAAATTTAATATTAATTATTATTATTATTTTGTACGTTCAGGCTTTGAAAGGAAGTTTTTTTTTTTTTTTTTAAAGAAGTATAACTTCCACCGTCTGGTCCGACGCAGACCCAGTTTTTTTTTCTTAATCATTATTTATAGGTAAATCAGAAAATACAGAATTATTTGGAGTTGTTCTACGAATAAATTCATTTAAGAAGTTTTTAATTATTTGACAATTTTTCTGAACTTTCAAATTAATTAATTTATGACAGTGCTCTGAAATTTTAAATATAATATATTAATAAAGGAAAGAGAACCACGAAGTGCACTCTCCTCATAAGTCTCATAGAGACGAGGCTTGCCTCTGAAGGGCCTCTATCCCGCAATTAGCTACCAACGGATTCCATGCACTCCATCTCTTTCTTACCTATGTGTCATTGGTATGAAGCATGCCTCAGAGGCGTCCTTATTTATCTTATTGTGCTTATGAACGCATTGAAGATTGCCTGTACACATTATTGCATACTTATTAGTTATGACTATGATCGTTATTACAATTCACAGAGGCAAATTTAAAAATGCTTTAACGTCTCTGTTTACAAATAGCGCCGTCGTTAAGGGTGTTGTTGGTATAACTATAACATTTGTGTGTTTACAGTAATTTGTAGATGTACATATAAATTACATAGTCAATATATTCTATTAGTGGATCTAACAAAGTTAGCAGGCAGTGATTCTTATTTGTAGTAATAAGTATATTACTTTCAAATTTATTTACTGAGGCACTGCCTCACCTGCCCAATCATACTGGTCGCCATTATGAGATAGATGGCGTTCGCCAATATTATTACATAAAATAAAAAACCTCAAAAATATATCAATTTGAACCACGCACATATGTTTGTCATACTACAAAAATGATAAATAACAAGTACTAGAACATGAAAACTAAATTTTTCCTGTAAAAATGTACCCAATTAAAAACAAAAACAGGATCTAATTAAAGCACGTTGTAAAAGCATACGCGTGATTTCATGTAAATAAAAACTGCTTTCTTTCGAATATGATTTTGTGATCATGATTCTATATTAGCCAATCACGTTGCTAGTTTTTAAAAATACACCAATCCTGTTGCACATTTTGTAATCATGATCACAAAATCTAAGCGAAAGAAACCAGCCAAAGACTACAAAACGGACAGTATCAATGACGGAGAGTTTATGCACAAAATTCGATGACAGACACGTAATTTGAATGACGGATAGGTATCTGGTCACATTACGACAATGTTTGTGTCTTGTCTGATTCATTTTCAATAATGTTTAATGTTGTAGTAGATAACTCAAAGTCAAAGTCTATTTTGTAACTTACGAATAGGTAATAATTGTAAAAGCTGTAAAATAGACTTAATTAAAGTTGCCTGAATGGAACTATCACTATTGCATTAATATGAATATAAGAGTACGCTATTGAGCCTTAGAAAGTTTTTTTCGGGTCTTTTAATTATAGATTTAAGCAAAATTGTGATGCTTTAAAAAATATTGAAACTTGGTTCTTATTGAGTAAATTATCGGTTGGTAATTATAATTTGAACAAAATAAATAGCGTAATGTTACATCATCGTACAATGTAATGAATAGTTAAATGTCTTTAGTTATGTATAGGGATTTTCTCCGTTAATTTTTAATTTGTGAGTAATCTCGAACATTTTAAATAAGTAACTTAAAAATTTCATGGCTTTTAAATGATGTTCAATTAACTGAGGGAAGTCATCATTTCAATGCCGACTATTGCATCTAACTTCGCGTCTCCCGGCTCTCCGGACGCTGCAGTGAAAGAATGTAACAATAATGAGAGATTTAAAATGAATGTAATGTAACGCGAGATTTTCCCACACTAATTTTCTCAAGTTAAATATTTATAAAGCGTACATAGGTACAAACGCGGATTATTTTTTTATTTCGTTCTAATTAATGCAACGATAAACAATAGAAGATATATCATTATTAATTCCGAGTACAAAAATACATTTCCAACCCTCCGAACTGAAAATACGAACAAATCAAAGAGACAGAGTTTGCGCGCTTCGACTACTCGCCTGGTCCACAACTCGCGCTGGTCCACTGTTCTCTGCTTACAATGTGACCGGGACGTACTTTGCCGTCCTTATCTAATGCATGATTAATTATATATCGCGCTCTCTCTTGACGTCAACTGTAGATGTGAAGGGACCGTAGTACAAAAATAGCTCCTATCGCTCAACTGTTCAATAGAGACCAGCAGCGGCGACCGTTGTACGTGTTCCTATTATTAAATTCATAACTCTTCATGACAAAGACAATAATAATGACACTTCTAATAAGCCTAGTTATCCTAACAAAATTATTAGGTATTTGTTAAGCTAAAAAATATTTGAGTATGAAGTTATGCTTTTACCATTTCTTTAGGTACCTATATATAGGTAGGTATCCTCATCTCCTAACATAATTGTTTATAGGTAGGTTGTTTATACCATATACCTACCTATGATAATTTAATATTTCGGTCAACGTACTATATATTAAATAGTCAACCGATGAAAATTAGGAATGAAAACTAGATGGCGACTCTAACAAAATCTCTATTCACAGTAAATAAGTCTACTTTGGCTGATTGCTTACCTATTTTGTGCATATAAACAAGGTTTATTCTACATTTTAAAAAGGCCTTTTTCTCTTATTTTACAAGATATGTATCTAAAACCATTTACTAACGTAATTATAAAATTTTAATGCATTACGAACACTTTTTGTATAAAGAATCTAACTGTTAAATAACAAAATGCGTAAGTATGTTGATATATCTCTATTTTTAAATAGGTAAATAATTATTAAGAGAGATTTTTCGTCATAAATTCGGATTCACCCGACGTCAATGTTCTGTTTTGTTGAAATAATTATCTACATTAGGCGAAAAAAACCCATCTCAAAATTTCGTAACTTGCTTACGTGCCGCAAACCGAGCACGCTGCTGGCCTCTAAAACGTTGAAGGCCTGCCTTCGTGTAAAACAGAACAGTACAGCCAGACAGTTGTATAGCCGTCTCTTCCTCTCTCCCACGATACCAGCAACTGTTTTCCGTTGGTGTTTAACCAACCATCAATATAGCGCCGTCTTTGTCGCTCGCACCTCTACCCCTATTCCCCGAGTTCAAAATAATCCCGCGCCCAACTCTACACGGTCACATCATCGCGCGCAGCTCTATACAAACTCCATCCAATTTTATTTCAAATAAGTTACACCAGTCTTTCGTATAACCGTCCCGCTCTAGATTATATGGCAGTATGGCTGTCTCTGTCCTTCGCCTGGGGTTTTCTATATTCTTATCTTTTTTTGTTATAAAACCGCTGCTGTCCCGGATAGGACGGCCTTTCTCTCTTTACATCTGTTTACTTCGTACACTGTGGAGCTCTAAGCAGAAAGAAACCTCGACAAAAACACTCGACTGTGTGCAAAACAAAATGAAAATACGAAAGTCTCCGATAACACTCGACGTGTTTTCAGTGCGGCGCCAAATTATTATGGAAAATGAAATGAGGGTGCTACGGCGACGTTTCGGTAGAATTAATATCGCGGGGGCCTTGGTCGGGTAGGTACACAAAAACTGATGGCGAAAATTCGCAGCTTGAATTTTCGAAATTTTAGAAAATCCTTTTTAAATTCAATGACGAAACGATTAAACTACCAATCTTGAAATTGATTGACTTAAAAAGGACCTAATTCAAATCATACAACTTGGAATTGATGCATCAAAAAAAGAATCAACTTTTATATTGCTGGGTTACTCTAAAGGCTAAATACTCAATATTTTGAGCTTTACGTAGAACCGAAAATACTGACTTAAAAACTTAGTTTTATACAAAGTATCTGTTTAGTATCTCCAAAAATGTTAGTACCTAGGTACTACCACGGTGAGTTTTCCTAAAATGCTAAATCGTGTAGGTAGTATCATAATTAACAAATAAAGACCGCTTTTATGTTATTAAACGGAAAACCCTGTATATTTTTATATAACTGCATAGAACAGTTTCCTAAAGGTTAAATTTCATTACATTAATAGAGCTAGCCCTAATCCTAATAGTAGGAATGATATGCCCAGATGATTAAGTTAAATGATAATAATGATATCGATATTAACGCTTTTGGCCATATTCCCTTACTATGGTTAGTTTTTTAATGTTGTTTACGGTTGCCACCTGTCCTTACTTCGGAAGGACAGTCCTTACTTCAGCCTCTGTGTCCTTTCGTGCTTATTTTTACTAGAAATGTTCAAACTTAGCGAAAATAGTAAACTATATAATAAAATATATCATTCCAACAAAAAGTGACGATATGCAAAAATAATTTTTAAATGTATCTAATGAGAAAATAATGGAAAATAATAACAATAACAAATTAAACTATGTATATCACTGTAGGGAAGTGTTCTATTCAAACATGTTAAAATATACATACCTGGTGTCCCATTTCTGTATACACAGGCATGGGCGCCGGCAGAAAAAAAATCAGGGGAGCAACAAAATAACGCGAAGGTAGTTTTTCCAAATTTCAATAAAAAATACAAGAAACTTTGGTAAAATCTTTAGTGCTCTAGCAGATGACTTAATTACACTCTTAAATTAAATAAAATAGAATATTACACCTACAAACGTAACCAAATAATAAAAAAAACACAAAAACTAATCCTAAATTCTAAAAAACAGATATAAACAAAAACAAAAGTAACAAGAAATAACTGTAAAAAAATTAAAATTCTTACGTTATTTTTAATATTCCAGGGAGGCAACTGCCCCCCTTGCCATCCCCTGTCGGCGCCCTTGTATACAGGGTGTCCCGTTCGTTCGCCGTTTTTTATTGGCGAACGGTGGCCTTGTATGGATTAGGATCGATCGATAGGATTAGGTATTATCGCTTTTTATCCTTCACCATCTCTGTAGACCTGGGCGGCCTCGTAGAGGTGGGTTCCCTTCTCCGGTCAGCCTCGACCGCTGTTGCGGCCGATGCTGGCGGCTCGAGGAACCTCCTCCTGCCCTGGCTGACCCCCGCCGCCAGGGGGGCCTCTTCTGGCGCTCTTCGTGTCTTCTAGGTTCTTTCTTCTACAGGGTGTCCCACGTCTGGGGCTTATAATCAGAAAACGACAGTCACAGTCTGTCTAGAAACTAGCCAAGACACACATGTTCTGTTGTACATAACTAAAACCATCTTTTGTATTACAATTTGCTGTATCTTTTTCTTAAAAGTATGTATAACAAACATACAAAAATGTATTCGATCATATTTGAATTACTCACGATTTAATCAACATTGCTGTGAAAAGCAATTGAGAAATATATACAGTGTGATTACATGGTTAGGTAGAACAATTTCTTGCAATTACAGATTACATAATGCACCATTAGTAAAATATACATGGGTAAAAAACAAAAATTGGTTTACTTTGGTATCTTTGTAATACATATTCATTTACTTACTCTCTAATCCAAAATCATAGGCTTTTAAGAACATTCAAACTTTTATATTTAACATATAATAATAATAATATCTCTACCCCTCATTCTAATCACGAGGATTAGCCCAGAAGTCGAAGACTTGTGCGGGAGAGGGGGCGGCATATTATTATTAAGTAGGCCGCATTTGCGCCCAGGAACGACTTACGCTGGTAGGCCCTAACCACCATTCAGTGCAGGAATGAGGGAAACCTGGAAAACCTCATTAATATACGCATGTAATAAGAAGGGTATGTATGTCTTTATTTTTTATTATTGTATTTTGAAATTGATTTAATTCCGTTTTTTCAATGACGTAAATATTGCACATACGTATGAGGAATACGTTTTTGATAGATAACAGGTATTTTTGGAGGCAAACAGATATCGAAATATTACATTTTGATCCCGTAATCGAAGCCAAAGTGTGTTTATCTTGTTTGGTGAATTTGTAGATTAAAGTTATTCGCATTTATCATGAGCTGCGTCGTTGTTTGTGTGCCCGCTCAAAACGTAATGTAAAATATTGGATGTTCGTTCGTAAATGTGGCGAATGCGCCGTTTGAAGAGAATGGCTCTAATTGCAATGTGCAGGGCCGTACGGCGGCCTTTGAACTTCGAATACAATGATTTGGGATTTAGAGATATTTCTTATATCGTCGACCTATGATCTACGGGACAATGTGATGCTGTACCGTTATTTTTTCGTAGTATAAAAATAATAATAATTAAAATATTAGAAAAATAGCTACACCTCATTAAGAAGTAACAATCAAAATATAGTACTCATCTTTTATTATACAGGGCGTGAACTTAGGTCTGGAAACGCTTCGTTTAGGATATGCAGGATGTCATGAAATTTTATGCGGAGGTTGCTTGGGACGGAAAATTCAAATTTTGTGCTGTATCTCCAAGAGGGCGCCACAAGCAGCCATTGGGCTCCTTTTAAATCACTCTAACTTTATTATGCCACGATGTATGTCATTTCGGAATAGAAAAACATTTTTCCCTACCTTTTCTACTAAAGAAATGTAAACATTATTGAAGTCTCTAGGAGCAACCGTTTCCATTAACTAAAGACGATGATGCTTGCAAATTATGTATTAGACTGCCACCTTACTTTTATCTAAGAAACAAGGCATAACGCTTTAAAGACGATTAGTTTTTAATATAACAGCCTAAATTTTTTGTGAGAATTGCAAAAATAAAATCAAAATGTACAAAACCTGATAAAAACTTTAGATTCACTCTAATACATAATTTGCATGCATCACCATCTTTAGGTGAGTTTTTAACGGAAACGGCTGCTCCTAAGGACCTCAATAAGGTGTACATATCTTAAGTAGAAAATGTTTTTCTATTTCAAAATGACATACACCGTGATACAAAAAAGTGAAAGCGATTTAAAAGGATTCTAATGACCGCTTGTGGCGTCCTCGTGGAGGTACAGCCAATAGGCAATTGCATGAAATTTTAAATGCTAAAAATATTGTTATTTTATTATATATTAAGTACTTAACGAGAATATCTTGCTTATTCTGTAAAATTGTTCTTATATTTTTCATAATTAATTATTTTATATAGCAATTTATTCAAATATAGTCACGGGTTCGGAAACAACATTCTGATTCGTCCACGTCACAGTATATGGAAACGTCCATGGTGACACATGTCAAATTGTCAAATCGATGTAGTTTAGTTAAGTGGGTTAGCGAACTCGTTCCATAATCTGTCTTTGTGTGGTGTTCAGCATTGATTATAACATAAGTTTTGGATTGCCGAAAGGGATGGAACCGATAAAACACAAATTTTATAAGTATTGTGTGGTACCAAAGTGCAAAAACACTACGGTAACCACCCCGGAAAAAATATTCTTCTCAGTTCCTAAACATGAGAAAATGCGTAAGAAATGGTTCATTTCAATGAATAGAGACGAAAAAGAGAATGCAACATTATCGAACACAACGGCGTTATATTGTTGCGAGGATCATTTCACCGTAAGTAATTTTTCACTTTATTCAGAGATTATACAGATGATGTGTGTTTTAAAATTAATAGTTGAAAGAAGATATGGAGGAAATGGGAATGTACAAAGACTACAACTAAAAAAAGGCGTAATACCCCATAATTTTAACTGTCACGGGAAAATGGTACCTGAGCAACAAAGTAATGCAAAACGCAGACGTCAAGAAATTATTCACCATATAATTTGGAATTTCTTCCAGAAACGAAAACATTGACAATGAGTCAATTTTGGACAGGTTATCTGATTGTCCTTTGATATATCCACTCTCTGTTGGCATTATTTACTATAATTATATGATATGGATATTACACACAATGCACAGCAACAAAACAAATAATAATTTGACTTTGACAGTTCGATTTTGACATTTATGTCACGAATATAAAACAACATGACATGTTCATATACT
This sequence comes from Monochamus saltuarius, assembly GCA_025584915.1. Lineage (NCBI taxonomy): Eukaryota > Metazoa > Arthropoda > Insecta > Coleoptera > Cerambycidae > Monochamus > Monochamus saltuarius. Next base: position 11,480,879 of record CM046722.1, read on the forward strand.
GTGACGTCACATAACTGCCATTTGTATTTCTCGCGTTTTTGTGGTTGCGAAAGACGTAATGAATTTATTAATTTATTACCGCTTTATTTTTGCAGAGAATGACATAAAACTAACACAGTACACATAAAATTATACTGAATAATATTTTGGTAATAAAATAAAAAATATGCAAATTGCCTATTGTACGTAAAATTTGAATTTCCCGTCCCAAGAAATCTCCGCATACAAAATTTTATTTTCTCAAAAGCTAAGAATAATTGAAAATTTTGTAAGAGACAAAAAGTTTTAGAAGAAACAAATCTGCCTGTGAATTTCACCTCGTTTAAGAAATTTGTAAGTGAACATGGATCGGGTGGTTTTTTTCACCCTCTTATGGCAAACCAGGAAACAGGAAATATGCCAGTGAAATATCATTTTATAAGTGTTAATACTTTCCTACCAAAATTCGTTTATTTATTAAAACAGTTGATGTTTTCGAGAAAAATTGAGAAAACCAGATTTTACCCTTCTCCCTTAAAGGGCTGTAACTTTTAAGGGAGATTCTAATTTAAAAATATATGCAGTGCGTGTCCCTTTTTTCAAGTTAACATCTCTATAAATGTGAAAAGGCTATGGAATTTCCGCAAGCCATATTTTTACAATTGGTACCCTGAAGGGAGAGGTTATATTCTACTAACCATTTCATTGATGCGACGAAAACCTGACCTACTACGATTTTTTAAGAGGGTCGTTTTTTCAGAAAGTGGTGTGAGGCATTTTTTTTATCAAAATGATTATATTACCAGGCTATTCAGCACGCATCAAAATACACATATACGAAATTTGATCGACAAATGTAAAAACGGGACACATTGTATATGAAAGACTCTCCTTTTTATCTGTTGGCAATAAAGATTATTATTATTATTATTAACATTTGTCAAGAAAACTAAATTATCCAATTGGTCAAATGATTGCTAAAATAAATGGGTACGAATAAGTTGCCTCCATATTATGCACAGAATCAAATTTTACTTGCTAGCATATTTGGCAAAAATTAATAAAAATCCATAACAATTTCAATTTTAAATTTTGATTTTGGACTGCTGGGTATCGAACAATACATAATTACTTTCTCCTCTACATCTGCAAATTATGATTTATTATGATGCCTGATTAACTGGTCTACGTAACGATACCTGAAGATAAGAGAGGTGAATACAACAAATACATTTATATTCCCGCTCCCGGTTTTACCGGAAATGATGTAATCTTGTGATTCGTCTAAAAGAGTCTACTTCTCCGATCGCCTCGAGAAGCGCTTACGCCGCTGAAAACAGGCACTCACAGGGTGATGCGATGAATATTCACGGAATAAAGACCGACTTATAAACTGTTTCCGTTGCCTTTACCGTTCCCGTTACCTTAGCAAATACCGCATAATAAACGGAGTGGCATATTTCGTAGATAACGGAGCTGGAAACGGCAACGAAAAAGTTTATAAATAGGCCTTATTGATAGATAAGTTGGTAAATTTCTTAGGTAGCGGGACCATCAACGGAGAAGATTAAAAATCATTGTATTTTGGTAAATCGACAGTAGATTCTTAACAATAAAATTTGTCATGTTTTCAATTGAAGACAAACAAAATTGAATAGAAATAAGGATCATAATTTTTCATGAGTAAACAATGAAAAGATATACAGTGTGTCTCAAGTATTACTGGCATTCTTGGAAGAGGTGATTGTACAGTCAAAATAAATGAAATTTATCTATATCTAAAAGATAACCGTTTGTGAGATATAGGGTGTCAAAAATTTCGAAATTTGTATTATATCTTTTATTACTTGGAATTTTTTTGTGATCAAACAGCAATAGTTCTAGGTTGTAATGACATATCTATGTTCAAATATTCTCATTATCACCAGTGGCGGAGAAACTCTATGGCACTTTTCTCTTATTTAAAATAAAAATAGTACGCCACTTTCCCCTTAAAAAAAACGTAAGAGTAGTTTGATTATTTTGAACAAATAATTATTCTGTAAAATTTATTTTAAAACGCATCGTATTTGGGCAATTGTTCTTTAAAGATATCTCTGCATTTCGTAGTTGCGTGCGTAGTTAGATCTTATTATGTTTAAGTAATACAGGGTGTCCAGAAATTAATGTTTCATAGGACAAGAATAGTTTCCTGACAACAAAATATTGCGATGGAACCAAACTTACTTTAGTCAAAAGCTGATGGTTAAAAAGATACAGGGTGTCAAAGTAAAAATTTTATTTTTGATATTTGTAAATAATTTTTTAAAGCATTCAAATATTTGGATACATTTTGGGGTATCGGAAGTTTTTGGGGACGAGAAATTCAAATTTGTTTCAAATTTTGACACTACTAGTAGAAGGCGCCAATTTCAAGCTTCTTTTAAATGGCAGAACTTTTTTACGATTTAATGTATACATGTGACTATTAAAATAATTGATTATTATTCTACCTTCTTTATGTGAAAAAGGTATACCTTGTTGAAGTCGTTAGGAGTTTTCAATATAATCCAATGAAATACTCAATGCACCGAGGAAAAATTGTTTTGGTTTCAGGTAAAGCGCGTTTTTCACTGAAAATACAGCAAAATGTTACATAAAAAAGTTACTCAAAATGATAAATTCTGGCCATGTGCAAACTTTTAAAGTTTTCTTCAGCTTTCGAAACAAACTACGAAGTGCAGATATTTTAAATGAACAATTATTATTTGGATACGATGCATTTTAAACAAAATTGCAAAGAATAATATTATATATTATAATATTTGTGCAAAATAATCAAAATTTAAAGTATCTTCCTTTTTTTAATTAAGACAGTGGCGTACCAATTTTATTTTAAATAAATGAAGAGTGCCACAGGGATTCTACACCACTGGTAATAATGGGAATATTTAAACAGACTGAATAATTTGACTAAAAATATCTCATTACAACCTAGAACTATTGCTGTTTTATCATCAAAGGTTTCCAATTTAATAAAAATATCGAAATCTTTGACACCTTGTATCTCGGAAACAATGACGATAAATCTCATTTATTTTTACTGTACAATTAACCGTTCCAAGAATGCTAGTAATACCTGGACAGCTGTAATATTAATCTCGAACAAAAAAAACGTAGTTTTTATTAAAAAAAAAGAAAAAAGATATTTATTATTTTGTAAAATCGCTTAGAAATATCTTCTTTCAATTATTTTGAAAATTTTAAACTCTAAATGGATCCGGGAAAAACAACGGAATAAGTAATGAATCGGTCTTTAAAACTATTAACGGTAAGATCATTAGTCGTATTCAAGCTTAAGATTAGTAATTGTTATTTGTATGCCAATATGATTCATTTTCGCTGAAGTGAGAAACAGCTATTGTTCAAGTTACATAGATTGTTTATAGTCAGATAGAAGGGTACCACACCGAATTTCAATTGTTTTTTTTTTGTACGAAAACTCCTGTCAGAGTAATAAGGGAAGTTAAAGTTTTAAAAATTAACTGCTACTTAATAGATATTGAAATACATTTTCAGCACATATTAATTCGTGTTTATAGGGCAATAATACGAAATAAAAATTCAAGTTTGATTTGTTTTTTTTTATTCAGTTTTGTTGTGTTATCAACTAACATACACTGAAATAATGCAAATGTTTTTGCTAATGAACAAAAAGCTGTCGAGAGAACTGCGAAGGTGCATTGTTTATCTTAGTGTTGGCATCTTGTCTTGCTTTTTTATCTTGTCTTGGTCTCGTAAGACAAGATCAAGGCAAGACTTAACAACGCCAATTGTAAAACAAGATTTTAAAAAATCTTGCAAAACAAGACAAGAAATATTGCCACGGCAAAAAATCTTGCAAATAGGAATAAAGGGATTTTAAGTGGAGTTTAGTTGCAAAAACAAATATTACATTTCTATTGTAGGTAGGTATGTACTTTGTTTAAAGGACATTCAATATATAAAATTATTTTTAAAATCAAAGTTTATCGAGTCTAGACCCAGGTCTGCTGAATTAGAACTAATTATAAATTCACTGTAATTTTAATGAAAGAGCTTCAATTTTGTTCCGCTTATTACTTATTATGTAAAACTAAGCGTTTCTATGCTTTATAACATCTACCAATCGACCACTGTCGACGATCGACTGAATAAGTGTAAGCTCCGAGCGGGACCGTGGCCGACCGAGAGTAACCACCACTGTTACCAATTTCGTAATAATGTTCCACATTTCTCATTTGTATGCAAGATCGAGCAAGAATAAGACTTTAAAGAAACTTTTGTCTTGTTTTGCAAGATAAGACAAATTTCGCAAGATTTATTATATCAACCAACATTAGCTTATCCTTATTTTACAAGTTCGTATGTATAATATATCGGCAAGTTGGTAGACGAAAGACTGCATAGTTGCCAAGTGTGTTGCCCACGATTCATAAAATTAAACCACTTCTTAAAAACGTTAATGCGAATTTGCAGTGCTAATAATTCGAAATTTGGTATATGCATATTTGATACTTGTTAAAAAACTAAATTTTATAGAGACAAGGACTCATTTCCGTGATGTACAGAAAGCGGTTACCTTGTTTTGCGAGATGTTACAACGTTGCATTCAAATAGCGGCTTTGTAACCGTTGTTCCGATATAAGTTTTTATAGTCGAGGAAGTGGTTCGATTGGGGTAAAATAATACTGATTTGACGACGAGATATAAAATATTTCCTTAATAACTAGATTACTTAAATAGGCATCATAATATACAGAATTATGATAATATATTATGCATATAATCACTATTATGCATATAGGTAATCACATATTCTAAAAATTGTTATGTCACTTGCTTGAAGTTATATTGCAACACTCAGCACTTAGTTTCGGTGTCTTTTGAATTTTTTTTATCGATCGGTCAGTGGTCGCGCGGTTTAAGGCGTTAGTACTTGAATCGAGGTGACTAGACGGAGTTGGTTCGAGCCCAGCTGCCGGTAGACCGTATATAAGCTATATTCGTGGAGAGGATTGGCACCCTCTCTGTGGGTATGGTAGGGTGGAATAATGTTAGCTTGGGTCAATGTGAGAGATTGATGCCGGTTGATATTTGACCACCCCCCTAATTAATGAGGTTTTCCAGGTTTCCCTCATTCCTGCACTGAATAGTGGTTAGGGCCTACCAACGTAAGTCGTTCCTGGGCGCAAATGCGGCCTGCTTAATAATAATATGCCGCCCCCTCTCCCGCACAAGTCTCCGACTTCTGGGCTAATCCCTGTGATTAGAATGAGGGGTAGAGATATTATTATTATTATTATTTCCTTATATCGATGTACATGTGTCAGAAATCTGATTTAAAATAAAATGAATAATTCCTGGACCGCTATTCATAATTTGTCAAAGCTGGTGTTTCAAGGTCAAAGAATCGTATCTAAAGATGCGTAAAAAATCCACCTAGTAGGTGGAGGTTCTTATGAGCGCAGTGCAAAAATAAAATGCTGAAATTGAACAATTCCTTTAATTTTGTGGAGGGAAATGCGCTAGACAACATGAAAGAATGTGAATTGTACCTTATCACTGTGTACCATACACCGTGAAGAATATTTAACAATTTACATGAATTCAAGTGTTACTAGTTTTTTAAAAGAATTCTGCGGGGTATGACAATGTTTATAATACCGTATACAATTTTCTCAATGTGCAGGTGACGTGTAAAATTCAGGAGATTCTATGATAAAACATACCACGTGAAAATTGTGCTTTTTTTCTTAATCTAAATGACGTGTCAGCCTGAAAACTGTTATACATCCTGAAGACAATTTGTACATTGACACAGTGAAGAGATTTTCTTTCTAATTAACTTACTCAATTTTTTTTAGACTGTCAACAAACAGCCATGAATTCGTTGAAAATTTTCTTATAAAAAACAGCGCTCTTAACAAAGTAACGCCTTTTTAATACATGTTTAAGATTATAAAATCTGTGTGTTCTTGTCAGCTTCTTTATAAAAATGCGTCGCTTATAGGCTCAGCAGGTAATAGTGGCGACACCTCGTTTATATTCAAATTCAGCGAGCCTTGTCCCTGACGGAGAACCTCGAAAGTTTGAAACGAAAATGCCAAGCGTCGAAATAAATATATTTTTCAATATAAACGCAACAAAGACATCTAATTATTATTTTCATATTGGTAGCTCCACCAGTAAAATATTTACTACTGCCATTAGCTCAAAACGAAATATCCAACGAATAACATTGTGTGCTAATTCTCTAAATAATATGGACCGCGCGCGACAACTTGAAATGTTGAAACGTGTTTCTACATTCCGCCTAGTGGTGTTGTGTATTTTTAGTAAATTAATTCTACGAACCGCCGCTGTGAGACATGCGCAATGACGTCACATATTTGAAAGTAACGCTGACTCGTACACAAAATAGGTAAAGGTTTTATGATATGCCGCGTACATTGAGGCTATTTATTTCGCCAAATAATCGGAAAAAATAACCTTTACAGCTCAGCATTACGGGGGTTTCTGCTATCTTTGTAATCGTCGATTTAAAAATTGCTCCAGTCATGTAGGACCGTTTTAAAATAATACCCTTACAGTCTAAAAATACTGTCGAAATCGAGCTAGGACGTGCTGCCCTCTGTAAGATACTAGCCGCAACTTTTGCGAAAGTCGGGGGTTAAAACAGAAATTTCAAATTCGTTTGTGGCCTCCCCCGCTGAATCGATTTTCTACGTGTAATATTAATATTAATGACAAATTGACAAACGAATTGAGAACTGCGTCGCGATTTGTACGTACCGGGTCATAATAACTATGTAATAAGTTTTAAATTACATATAATTTCAGATACCTATGTAGGTATCTGGCCTCTTATGTATAGAATTAAGTGAAAAATATGAATTAGACAGACTGTTTTGTGATGGGTACTTATAAAACGTGTAAACAAGGAGGTTAACAAACCGAGGTAAACTCGAAATATGTAATGTATGACGGAATAAATCATGTCTAATTTTCGCACAAAGACTACGAGATACGAGGGTCGCGCGATACGAAGTACTTATATAGAGATCTGAGAGCGTGTTCGATAATGAACCTGAACGATGAAAAAAACATGATAATGTATGGGAAATCTCTAAGGAATCACGTTAACGACAGAATTCAGCACGTGGTTCTGAAGATCAAAATAAGCGAAGCCAGACCTGTCTCAATTCATCGGAAAAATTAACTTAAAACTGGAATGAATATTCAAAACCTTGGAACGCGATGCACCAATAAAGCATTATATTATATCCTGGGCGAAACTGAACATACACAATTTATTTTATTTTCATTATACCGGGTGCTCCGATTTTCATAAACCAGATCAAAATTTTTTAGTCGGGAAATAATTTTCGTGATATAGACTATTTCTTTTTGGTCTAAATCCCCTACAGAAACGCATCTTCGACATAATATCTATTTTATGCAGGTTTTTTAAACTCAATCATACACTGACAAACTATGAAATATGACACATTTAGAATCATCTTCAGAATATAGTTTTCACATTTATAGAAAGTAACTTAACCCTAAATTTTTTTCTTAAGATAGAACCATCTTTATGAATATTACCCTTATAATTTCTGTTGATTTTGAATTTTGTAAAAAATGTTTTATACCTACTTCAAAGTTTTATACCTACTACAAATATTTTCAATTTTTTTAATCATTCCATCAACATACTTGTTTTAGGCTTATTTAATAATAGTATCAGACAGTGCTCCATACCATTCAAAACTTTCAGAAAAGATACGAGATACTGGCACAAAATAAAAAGAATAATCAATAATTTTTTAATATCCATAAAACTCCATATAGTCAAAAGCAAAGATTTTGCGAAGAAATACGTTATTGATGAGATGGCTACGGCTCAGGGACATACCGTTCTACGATTGCATCCAGACTACTGTGTTTTTATTCTCATTGAATTAAGATGGAGCTATTTAAAATGATACATTTCAAGAAATAATACCATTTAGAAATTTCACAATATTATAGGTGTTATAAGAAGCAAGGTGATTAAAATACATCAGCGATTTGGGCAAAATGCATCGATAATGTTATCAAAATTGAGGGAGTAGTGATTGACAAAAGTTAGTGCTAGTGTGTGTGTGTGTGTTTCTTATTATAGTGTATAAGTAAATTTTTTGCCGTTTTTATGGTGTTGTTATGTAGTATATGAAATATAATATTTTTGTTATATGTTGTTTTGTTTCTGTACATATATCGCTAGGATATAAATACATCCAAAAAGATTTTTGTAATGTTTTCTCTTATTATCAATCTATTTTATTTTCATTAAACTGGGTGCTCCCATTTGCATAAACTCGATTACAAAACTTTTCAGAATAACAAAAAAATCATTTATATGATTCAGGAAATAATATCCATGATATAGACTACTTCTTTCTGATTTAAATAAGCAGCCCAGAGAACGCACCTTCGACATAATATCTCTTTTATACAGTTTTTTAAGCAGGTTATACATTAACGAAGTCTGAAATATGACACATTTAGAATCATTTTCAGAATAATGTTAACTATAGTTTTCAAATTTAAAAACGGCAAGTTAACCCTAAATTTTCTTAAAGTAGAACCAGCTACATTATGAAAATAACCCTTATAATTCCTATTGGTTTTGAATTTTATGAAACATGTTTTATATTATTATACTTCAAAGGTTTTATTTTTTGAGACCGATATTTTCAATTACTTTAATCATTCCATCAACATACGTCCTATGTGCATCAATCACTACTTATTGCCATCGAGTAACATTTAATAATAAAAACCCGTCTGAATCCTACAATTATGTATGATGTTTACTAACAACTCTGTTGATCATTTCGTGGCTGATTTTAAAGGTCTTTTAATAGTAAATGAAAACAGCTATGACCTTTAGCCAACTAAAATATTTCAAATAAACAAGGCAGTACAAAAACAACAGTAGGTATATCACACATTTTCGAGATCTGCTGTGTATTTTTAGATTTATTCCCATTTTCCCATTTTTTTTTCTTGTGAAATATCCAAAAACAACCAAAAATTACACTGTAAACAGCATCTGGACATAATTTGTAGGTCAGAATTGGCTCACATTGCCAAATCAAATAATCTTTATGTCAACTTCAATCCTGTAAGTTTTGTTTAAGACGTGGTTTAACCGATAGGTAAATACCAAAAATGAATCATAATTTAAAGAAAAAGTTGACACTAAATTCTAACCCTGGCTTCGTGCCAGTGACAATGATATGCATACTCATGTCTTTAGCTTTTGTCTTTCTTTCGCCCTCTTTCCCGGATACAACACATGACTGGAGCTGGAGAAAACAGTTAGTATCCTTTTAGTTTCAAAATATAGAAATGATAATCCACAAATGCATAGTTTTATTGGTTGCTTCGTTAACATATTTGACTGCATCCATTAAAATATAGTAACTTGATATTATATAACAAAAACCAGCAGGTATTTTGATTTAAACTCCAGTTTCACATTTGCGTTGACGAATATTCATGGTTTCTACGAATACTTTCTAGTAAAGCTTTGTGTAGACGAATATTCGTGAGTACTAAGAATGAAGTGAAGAAGTAAAAGTTATACTTCTGAGGGATAAAAATTGAGTCTTCAAATTCTTATAGTCTTAAGGTGCGTATAGATATGCGAGCCGAGCGGTTCTGTCCGGTTTTTCTGACGAACACAAAGGCGTTTTCAGTTCACAGTTTGACGGCGACGTGTCTGGTTCGTCTTTTTTAATATTCTCGAGAACCTACCGCAGAGATTAATTTTGTTTGATTTTTTAAATTCAATAATAATTATGGATCAGTGGTCTGAAGAAAATATACTTACCCTGATCGATATATATATATATAAAAGCAAAACGTTACTCTGGGATCCCAAACATAAGGACCATTTTAAAAAGCCGTTAAAAGAAGATGCTTGGAGAGAAATAGGTCTTGAAATAAACAGAAATGCAGACCAATGTAAGAAAAAGGTGATCTGTTTGCTGGCTTCTTACCGGCGAGAAAAGGCGAAAGTAAAAAACAGCAAAGGGACAGGAACAGGCAAGTTGAAAGCTATAAATAAAATTTTTAAAGAGATTTGTTAAGGATATATTTTATTTGTATATTTAATTCGTACACACAATTTTCTTTTTGTCTAAACTAGCCATCAATAAGGCCGCGCCACTCATCACCAATATGGCACAATTTTCTTCATGCGAAGACATGATGGCAGAACGTGAAATCGTACCGGCTCCGGCACTCGACGAGTGACCAATGAATTGCAAAATAATTCGAGGTTCGTTGTTTCCCATGGATCGCTGAACGTTCGTTGTAAGGATTCATTTCAACAAACTGCTCATAAGCTGTTCACAAGCGGTTCGCGAACCGCTCGGCTCGCATATCTATACGCACCTTTAAACAGGTTATCTTATATTGTCCTAGCAGCGAATATTTACATTAGGCTTTTATAGGTATGCGATATAAACAAAATATCAATGAAATGAGATATGGTCACATTTACTTCTTTTTAAGGGATTTACATAAGTATTTGACTTGGAACTAAAGTCAATAAGTCTTCGATGTGTGTCTGATTTATTAATTCGATGTGAGTTGGCCAAATAGAATATATTCGCCAAGGAATACGAACATTTAATCCATATATAATAATAATAATAATAATAATATTGCCCAACAGATTTCTCCAATTATAGGACAACATTATCCAACATATGTGTTAAACATATTACTGTGCTAGAAAATAAAATAATAATAATGATATCTAATAATAATAAAATCTTAAAACTAAACTAAGGCCAAATTATAATTAACATGATACGATATATACCTAGAGATCTAAATCAAAATTGAAAATTAGCAATTATTTTATTAGAGATACTATATAAACTATCAAAATGTATATCACACACTTCTGCAACTACGTTAAAACTACGAAACATATTACACAAAGGAGAATTAAACAAAATATTAGTGTTCGTATGAGGTTGATGAAAAGCAATACAATGACGCGTTCTAAAATGAGGTACATGAAATACAATTTTCGATAATATACTCAAAGAATCAACTTTGTGATGTAGCAACATGTAAAGAAATTTGAGACTAAGTAAAGTTCTTCTCAACTCAAGTGAATGCATGTTAGACTCAGTTAGAAGTAAAACGTTATCATAACCTCTAGGAGGATAGACCCCATTCATTTTAAAGCTAAGAAATTTCAAAAACTTTCTTTGAACTCTTTCCAAAGCAAGTTTATGTGTAGCATAAATATATATAAGTTAAATTGCCAGAATATCAAACTTTCAATAATGTTAAGCTACTCGAGAAGGTTAACAAAATATTCTGCACAAAAACAATGCAATAAACCAATATTCCTCAAATATGCTCTGGACAACACTGATGTACGAATATTTTGATAAGGTTCTATTACATATTAGCTACTTAAAATCTTTAGGAAAATGATTATTTGAAAAACCCATTATTTAGACACATTGAGTTTCGCTCCACATTCACCTATGACGACATGACGAATGTAAGTAAATTCTGCGAATACGAACATATTCATTAAATGTAGTTTGTCCGCATATTATCTAAAAGCTGGTTATCTAGGAACAGGGCTGCAGAAATTAAAAGAGTTCCTTTGAGTGCGTGGATTTACTAACTCAAGACCGAAAACATCGTAATCAACCGTAAGTTTTTCGAATATTGAATATGTATATGTCGTAGTCATTGAGCGTAATTCGTCATTTCACGGAAAGCCTAGTCATTGGCTGTATTGCCGGCAAAGGCTGTAATGAAACGAATATTACTTTGATTGACTGAATTTTGCCGTCATTTCAGGGAATGCCTGTTTCATTCTCGTCAATCAGAGTAATAGGTTAGTTAGGTTAGGTTAGGTTAGGTTTGGTTCAAACGCTGTAACGTGTAATCGTTTAACCTATTACTCTGATTGACGAGAATGAAACAGGCATTCCCTGAAATGACGGCAAAATTCAGTCAATCAAAGTAATATTCGTTTCATTACAGCCTTTGCCGGCAATACAGCCAATGACTAGGCTTTCCGTGAAATGACGAGTTACACCCAATGACTACGACATATACACGAACAATGTAAATGTGACGCCAGGGTAACAATTTCAGGTTAAAATTTATTTAGCTGATACAAAGACAGATGAAAACATAGAAATAAGGATTGCTCCTTTCCTCCATCCAAGATCAGATGACCTTTATCATCAGGTTTTCGAACATAAGTGAAGTGAAGAAAGAAAATGCTCCAATCCTCTGTCATTTTACTATAGTAAAAGAGAACTGTTAGCTGCAGCACTGCTGACCGCATGACTCTAGACTAGAATGCACTTTCAGAATTCTTATTTGTTTCGCTGAGTGTTATTTCTACAGGACGTTTGAAGTATACGTTGATTGTATAACTATACTGAAGATTAGATACATTGTGTCTCGTCGTAACTGAAAAAGTTATCTCTGTACAAGTAAGGTTATTAAATTAAATTGAGATAAGATATTTGTCTATATGCTGGAAAAGCTGATTTATGCAAACCAATGCAGATACAGAGAAGTGATATCTGAAATATGTTATATAACGCATGAATTAATTTAAAAAAGTTATTTATGGAGGTGATGTGTAGGCGAAAAGCCTACAACTTTTATGTCAACTATTTTTTTTTAAACCATAATTAGAATTAAATAACGGATTATGAGTATAAGAGGAACATGACACTATCATCTACCATCCTGTATAATATGATAAAGCTGTAGTATATTCAGTGCATTAAGTTCAATCTTTAAGAAAACAGATATGTGAAAACATATAAATAAATAATTAAGTTTGTTATACCATACGAACCTTATAGTATCATTTATACGGTGGCTAATTTTAATCTTCCTCAAATTCCGTCGGGAAAACTAATTTTTTTAAATTTGTTTTCGTAATTTATACACCCTGCTAGACAGTTTATTGTGAGGCAAAGAAACAACCAAGTGAACTAGTCATGAGTGCAAACATACTTAGAAGCTGCGGCAGCATTGTTGTCTAATTCCAAAATTTAAAAGAAACGTTAGGAATTTTATTATTGAAACGAAATTTCCACACAACTCGTGAAGTACTTCTACACACTAACATACCGTATTGTCACTACACTGAAAAAAATCACTTTATAAGTTTATACACTAATACCACAGAATACCTAACAATCATATTAATAATTGAGGCTCCTTTATTTTTTGTAGGAAATTCCACGACATGCATTGTTGAAAACGATCCCGTTGAAACGCGTGCGGATTTTCAAAATCCCAAACAAGAGTATTATGAACGTTAAACATCCCATTCCGTGTAAAAATAGGTTCATAAATAACTAACACGTCAGCTGTAAATCTAGGATTTTGAGCATTTTGTCGCAGCATCCATTCACAAAACCTAATTCGTAAGGGATAATCCCTTGGCCTTAATGCTTGAACATGCTGTATATGGTACGGATATAAATGAGCCTTGTGTATGATACACCACATTGTTGATTGGGACTTGTACTTGTTGAGCGATTTACCTGGTACTTACTTGGGAATTCTCTTCAACAATCTCTAAAATCAGAAAAATAAAGATATGAAGCAAAAATATGATATACAGGGTGTTTTATTAAAAAAAAAATATGTTATAATTTGAAATCGCATTTGCTGTTTTTTTTAATAAATAAGCATAAGCAGGTTTTATAGGAAACATATTTCTGAGTCAAAAGTAAAAAAAATTCGATTCAATGTTTTCAGTTGGTTTCCTTAAAATAATTCCTATTATGATTTTGCTATTTTGGACAGACTTGTTAGGTAATAGCAGGCCATGCAGTTAGACAAACAAAAATTGCCACGAAGAAAAAATTGAAAATCGATCCATACATTCTAAAATACCAAGGTGGCGTTGTTTGAAGAGCAACGCACCCCAATGAGTATTTTTCTTCTTCGTTCATCACATTTTTTAAATATCAAAAAATAAGCACTGATGCGTTTAAAATGAGAAAAAAATACATATACAAAAAATAATAAAGAAACGCCCATTGCGTTTCACAGTAATAAGCTGGCATTATTAAAATCATAAGGAGCTCTTAAAACATTGCCGACGTTCTACGCTTCCTTTCGTTCGTGGAGGGAAATTTAAAACGTTATATCCCGGCGCGCAGCAGCTAGATCGATGCCAGAAACATTTTTTAAGCCCGACTCGCTCCGCAGCCGGTTCTGAACAGGATGGAGAGAGACGGGAGATGCTGATGCACACCCAACTAAACTCGTTTTTACTAAAGCCGTATCTTTCCCGAAAAAAAAGTACATACCGACCGAGAGGTGGAAAAGTTACTTAAGAATATTAATAATAATTGTGAGGTATCGGGATTCTGGTTATCTAAGTATATCTTCTGGATGATTAGATCAGTGAGATTCAGTTTTTGGATTGAACGCCTATTCTATACAAGTAGATCAAGGTGAATTGTCTCAAATGGATAGCCCGTGGGTAGTCTCTCAAAAATACGGTTTGGAAACTGTGTTTTGGAAATGAAGCGATTGAAATGTTCCCAATGGAAAACGAATCTCATGCAGTACCAACCTACCAACCCCTTAAAAAATAAAAAAAAATAAATATATGGGTGATTAAGAATATTGCTAAAAAATAAAATATACCTATCTAGCAAGGACAATTGAAAACAAACAATAAATTACAAAAATAAATGAAAACACTGAAAAAAAATAAAATATCAACAAATTTTTAACCGGTTTGTAAGGTAAATTCTCGCTATACAAGGTATAACTGTAATGCCAGACTGAACTTTGGTGGTAATTTCCATAAGTTCAGGAACATTGCGTTTTCGAAATACAGAATGTTTAAAATTTATGAACAAACAAACAAATGAATTTTGCGACTTCCTTTGAACTTCTGACGTATTCTTAATGAAATCTACTTTTAACATTACTTCTTAGTTGTTTCACTCACTAACAGATTCAATGGAATTTCTACTCATAACTTCTAGAAGTTCAAAAACTGTTTTGAGGGAGTGTCATTATTATTACAAAAGCATGTACGTCACAGTCACGAATTCTACGTAAAAAAGGATATCTGAGGCAACCATTCTGGTATCTCAGCTATTCTCTGAGGTACGAAGAATCCCTTAAAAGTGGTGTTTTTAAATTACACCCTGTATCTTAAAAACGAAGAGGAGTATGAAAATTATGATTGCGGCATCTTAAGTATCGAAATAGTAGCCCAGTTACAATCAACATACTGAGGACATTCAAATACTTCTTAGAGTTGCGGGCCAAATTTTAATAAAATTCATTTTGTTGTTTTCCTGTCCTGTCAAATTTTTTTATTTATTTTTCAAACTGTAACATCTTGTATTTTGAAAACGAAACATATATTTATACAGGGTGTCTTGCAACTCGTTACAAGTGTTTCAATATTTGTGATAATTAATTTTTTAATACTTTTTAATTTAACTTTTTATAACAAATATTTCTATACGTTTTTTATTAGGATAGAATGGATTATTTAACCAATAAAATCTAAAGTGGCTTTGTTACTTACCTAGAACTTCTTAAACATGGTTTCTCTACTTTGTAAAAGCGAAGAGTCAAATTTAAACGTGGATTTTATTTAAACCTTTGTGTCTAGGTTTATTCAGATATTACTAAAAACTTACCTAAGCAATGCTCTTTCAGTACTTAGGAAAAGTTTCTTGATAAACATCTAAAAATTAGGGAAATTAATCTTATCACTTTTAAATATGCAGGCAGTGCATTCGCCAAAACACGACAGTCATTCAGTATGTAATAAAAATTGTTTAAGAGATGAAGATATTTACTAACAAGAACGCAACCTTTAGAAAATATTGAAGTTAGTAAAATACCGGAGGATTCAAAAAGCTAAATATTTATTTCAATTGTTCAAATCTTAAAAGCTAATTTAAAGTTACTGCGTAAAAAAAACAATGTTTCTATTAAATAGCTTGGTGTGCCATGAAAAAACAATTGTCCTTAGTTTCCATAGCAACCGTAAATGTAGATCAACTGTCAAACTAGGTATACCTACTGTCCTCTGTTTTAGCGAATGCGTTTTGACTCTTCGCGTTTACAAAGGAGAAAAACTATGTTTATGAAGTTCCAGGTAAGTAACTAAGCCACTTTGGATTTTATTGGTTAAATGATTTAAATAATCCATTCATTCCTAATAAAAAGTATAAAAATATTTGTTATAAAAAAGTTAGTTTCCTTCTACACTTCAATAATTGTAGAAAAGCAAATTAAATAAAAAAATATTAAAAAATTAATTATCACAAATATTGTAACACTTGGTTATGTTTGTTTCAATCGACTCAAAATTAAGTATTCTATCACCTCCTAAAAGTATTGTAACGACTTGCAAGACACCCTGTATAATGTCAGTCATATTTTGTTAACATAGAACACGTTAAAGTGTATCCAAGTATTTTAGTTACACTCTGTATATTCACTTATTGGATTTTTACATTTTTCGTATACATAGTGTCATTTTGAATAAATACATGTTTATTTTTCAGATTTAAACAAGTGACTTCCTATAAGTACCTACCTGGATTACGTAATTAGATGTCAATCGTAATAAAGCCCATTGATGAGTTAATCTCTTCAGCAGTATTTAGGGGAGAGCGGGGCAAGCAAACATTAATATAAATCAACTTTCACATAGATACTTCTGTATCATTCACATTATGATAATATTAAATATACTCGAAACATCAGTGATATCAATGAATTATAATTCATCCCCGTTGCTATGCTAATTTCTCATCCAGATAATACACACAAGATAAGCAACTTCAGTTTAATTTCTAATTCTAAATCAACCCAGTTAGTTAGGAGAAAGTGGGGCAAAATATAACAGTGAAGTCGTACAGTAACGAAAGAAATTCCAGTGTAAAACTAAAACTGGTAATGCAGAAGATAATAGGTCTGTTCTAAGAGTCAGTTTGAGATTGTCTCAAACTATCACAGATATGCGACCAATAATGTTGCTACTATACTTTCAGCGATATCAAAGCAATATTCGCCTGGTCAAACAATCCCAATTTTTTGCACTCTATGAACAAAGCTATTGACATAAAAAGGTCCTTTTTAATGAAAAGTGCTAGAGAATGAAAAGTTTGAATTCCACAAAAGCGCGGTGCAAATAGGTATCTAGGTATCTATATGTATATTCCTCTAATTATGGAAAGATAAGTGGAATCTATTTTGACAAAATAACAGTAGCATGAACATAACCGCTGGCGAGATAATTGATAAAAGCATTAAAAAAGTGGGCACTTGAACAATATAGACGGATAGGTACGAGCTGAAACTCTCGTTCAATTATTTCTATTATTTGATCTCTGCATGACGTGTGCGCAAAACTGACGAATCGCGAAACGGGATGGAACTAGTACATGAAATTTGACCAAACCGCACCAGCAAGCGGACATCAACCAAATATTCGCAGAATATGTTGCACGTTGATAGTGTGCGGAGGAGGCTGTGGAGAAAACGGGCCGGCCAAGCGTCACCGCCGAAGAAATAGCGTTTTTACAATCGGCTCATTATTAATTCTTTCGCTCCACGTTATCTGGGCAACGCAACGGCATTTCCTGTTCAACATACTCACGAACATTTCTCGCTAATTGTTTAATCATCGCATTAGCTAATGATACACAAAAATGCGTACCGCAATTTGAATATAAATTAAAATTAGAAATATGTCACGAGATATTTAGCAGTTGCTTTATATACGCGCAAATTTTGATTATCTTATTTCCATTATTATGCTTGAAATACAGAGTAGAAGTTTCGAAATTATCCATTCCATGGTTATATGTAACTAGCAGAGTGAGCCAGGGATACAGTCGACCGTTTTCGCTTTGTTTGTCGTACGCTGGCCTACGCTCTCCAGCAGGCGGATTGTAGAGAGAAATAGACTGGAGGGTCGCTGTGTGTTGTAGCTTTCCGTGAAAGCGGCACAGTGTAGCCTAGCAGTGTGCTGTGAAACAGTGACGTCAAGGGAAAGGGATGGCGCTACGGGCTTACCGCGGGCCCGAGCGAGACGGCTATACAAGAAACTTATTAGAGTAGGGAGAACGAACGACCCAACCTAACCAGACCCCAGCCCGTTCAGCGATCGATCCGAATGCCGGAATAGACAAAGACAGACTATGTTTTATGCATGGCTGTGAATTGTGAACGGGCCGGCAAACGGCTGAGTCACAGTAATTGATAATAACTTAGGCATTGCTCTTTGCGATTGGGATGAAAACTGAACTGAAAACCACCTCTCTAGATGGACTTGCTATTACAGATTTCTGTTCTGTGTCGTTATAAATTGTTCGGGATTATTAAATGCCGACTCCTAATAAAATTAAATATGCATGCGTAGCAGCGTTTTATTTAATTGACCTTTTCTAGGTACTAAGAGATGGATTAGATGCTTCTTTATCATAAAACATTTTTCTTGGTGTAAACCTCAGTATCTACTACTATCTATTTAAATCCAGACTCACAAAATTGTCGAGTAAAGGAAACACGAGGAGGAAAAAGATGACAATCATCTACGTTCTAAATACGGATTTGACGAATGTTCGTTCTAACAACCTAGATAGGTACTAGGTAGGATACTTAATTTGAGGCGGAATAAGCATGACTTATCTACCCTATCTATTAGGTATAATCTATCCGATTATATCTATTAGTGCCTAGTACCCATATACCTAGAGCATCTATGAATTTACTATGCATAATATAAACTTCTCAATATAAGATAGGGACACTGGGAATAATACTTAGGTAGGTATTATAGTAGTATAGATACCTAGATATGTATCCAGTTTAAAATTCCATATCTACAAAATCCTTCAGTTTAAACATTGAAGGGGTAAAGGAGTAGGTACCTCAGGATTTCTCATTAAAGTACAATTAAGGGATGGAATAATTCCCAACTCTACAAATGCCGAAGTAAATAATTACGTGTATTTGTAAACCTTAGAGCCAGTATTTATGTAGCTACCATTGATCAATTTAGTTCTGAAAATTGCTATATTATACATTTGTCGAGAAGGAATTATAGGTACGTGCTTTTGCAATAATAATAACACTCACTGAAAACAGTTTTTGAACTTCTGGAAGTTCTGAGTAGAAATTTCTATTGGTGAGTGAAACAACTAAGAAGTAATGTTAAATGTTGAATTGAAAAGTAAATTTCATTATGAATACGATAGTAGTTGAAAAGAAATCGCAGAATTAATTTTAAAGTGCCATTATTGCAATTATACCTCAAGAACTGTCTATGATCTTGCAATTGTTTTGGTAACTGTATTGTTCAATAAGACATTTGCATTTTTAATCACATGCAAACAGTTCTAGCACTGTCAAGCATTGCTTTTAAACAACGTGCTTTCAAAAACTGTAACGACATGTCCTGAAAATGACAGGGTTGCCATAGTAACAGTAAATGTCTTAGTTTTTGTTAGTATTAGCATTGAGCAAAGGAACTCTTTTACTCAATGGAATTAGTAGTAGAAAGTACGCCAATCCCTGGGGACTAAACGTGACACTAGACTGCACCGTACAAAGAAAAATGTAATGATAAAAAATTTATACGATTTGAAAATGAAATGATGATCTTATGCTTTTAACTATCTATAGGTGATTCACAAATGAACAGTAATTATTCTGATAATATTCCAATACCGGAAAAAATTGTCAATTGAGTGAAAAAATCTAGCTCCACACATTTCGCAGTTACCAAAAACGAACAAACGTGAGTATATACGTTATCGCCAACTACAAAAACGCTACTAATGCTGTATTATATGAATTTGTAGTGTTCATTGCTCATAAAAAGATACACGAGATATAATAAGTTGTAACGAGAAATATGATGTTATGTTTCTTACCGTTTTCTAATTACGACATTACCTACTAACTTGAATTAATAATTTATTAGATTTGATATCCAAGCTTAACAAATACATTAAACGGAGTTTTCTCTAAAATGGCAACATAAAGCAAGTATCCTATTTTAAAACTGAAATAATATAGTGGCACAGGCGCTCAGAACGCCCTGTACATTTAACTCAAAAATCAATTAGATATTCGTGTTTATCTCACAAAAGAACCTTCTTTTTCAAAATTTGAGTACAATTAATTACCCTACTAATAACAAAATTATCGTAAAAAAAATGAATTAAAAAACTGCCTCAGGCCTATAATTTCTCAATAAAGCAAAATTGAACTGTTGATTTAATTCACATTATTTTATCCGAGAAAGCTATCCTTACAATATTGCTCATTCTTTACTGAACACCCTGTATATGACAGAACACTTGGTAGATGCCTGAACATAAAACCTTTTCCTAATAGGATGGAAGTCCTGGGACAGGGAACAAAAAGTTCATTTTCAATACCGTTTCGAAAGTCTTTCCAAAAAATACCATTTCTTTCCCTTTTCAAATGGTACCATATGAAATTCCAAACTGAGCAATTATCGTTTTTGAAATTGCCAAGTAATTTAAGCTTAATTTCATTAGTCCCCCAATAAACAAGCAATTATCTGTAGATACGGGCAGTCAAACAGGATATCGAATATGCCGAAGCAACAAACTCAAAATTGTTCCACTTTAAATACATGCACTACCCCCTAGGAAACAATAGACGCATGTTTTTACTACTTACACAATATTACCACGCCAGCATTACAGGGTGTACTTACGAAATATAAAATTTTTATTGGAATAAAAATCGATGGGAAACGTTAGAAAATCTATTGCCGGATTTGATTAAGTAGTTATTTTTATGTTTAATCATTTTTATTTGTATTCGATTTACATTATTAAATAAGATAAGAACAACAAAGTTTTATGCAAATTAGTCAGTGGGCTATTCCATATCAAAAGGTTCGGGAAACTGGACTTCTGTCTTAGTAGGCGTCGGCGTCGGTGGTTGTGAACCGGACCCATAGGACCCGGGAGAAGAAGAAGGAATGGCCTCGCTTGGCGTCACTGTTTGATTCTGAGAAATATACGCGTAAGGTTCAAGAGACGAAGACTGCATCGACGAATCTATCTTCACCATTTCTTCGGGATGATAATAATTATGTGATTGTCTTGAACCTGAACCGTTCTGAAAAACACTCGGACTGTTGTATTTCCCCATCTGACCGTCGAATAGAGTTGTGTTTATGATATGCTGAACCACAATTTTCGCGTGCTCGGTTGGCAACTGTCTTAACTTGATCGCAACCAATTCGCCGAATAGAGTGTATTCGTCTTTTTGAAACCTTTTACAATTTTCTGTGATAGCAATATCTTTGTCTGGCACATCAGCTTTCCTTTTTCTTGTTGGTATTTCTTTGAAATGTGTAAACTCATTTGTTTTGCCATTATCAATTTTCTCGGTTTGTTCTTCCGTGAAAGGGATTTGTAAGGGATCTCCAATGCTGTGGTCGTCTTCGGAACTGTTGATAATCTGCAATCAAAATGTCTTTCATGTAGCCCTACAATTTAATTAGGTATAAGAAACTTGCTGAATATTTGACAAAAGTATTATAGAGGCATAAAGGAAATGGTGCACTTTATATTTCGAGAGAAGTTGAAACAGGTTTTATTCGCCCTGCACCTGACGTTTACTTTTTCTAACAGTCGCAAAAATAACCCTCTTCGTGAGTGCTACAGGATTTTTTTTCAATTTATCTGTTTTCGTAATCATAATAATGGTTTTAAAGAGAAATAATGATAAAATTATAATCCTGTACATGAAAAACGTAAAAATTAATATACCTGATAATTATCCTAAACTACTCACTTCATCCTCGTCAATAACCCTCCTCCTCAAATTGCTCTTATCCTTTAAAAACATCATGGCCTCGTACGCAAACCATTTACTCTTATAATTAGAAATGGTGCCACATTTCGAACTCTTGCCTTCCTTTTTCAGTTCTCTCGAGAAATGGCTGAGTAGATTCTTCACTTTCCTTTCGACTTCTTCTTTGCTCTCGCTCAGGCAAAGCGCTATCCTTCTCATTTCCTCGTGCCTCTTGGCTTTGTCTTTGAAATTTTCGTGTTTGCTATCCCATAGTGCTGGGCGATCGCGATACATTTGAATCAAGCGAAAGACCTTCTTGTTTGACCATTCTGCCATTTTCGTATGCGAACTTCGAACAAGCACTAAAACCAAGCCGTTTGCCGCCGTTGACCGCTGTTTCAGCTCGGCTTCATGCGATGCCAGCAATGGTTGGTGCCTCGATCGGCATGCGACACGCCGTCACGCCGCGTGAAGCCATGCGGTGGTTTCTGGCACTGCCAAATGCTTGGACACGCTAGTACATGGTACGTATATAATTGAGTGTCATATTTGATAGGCCACACTGCTGCAATATTATGCCGTGGACGCCCTGGGCCTTCATCTCTTCCACGATTTCCCATGTCACGCCCGCGTTTGCACTACACTTGCACTAACTGCACATCGTTGTAAAAGTAACTGCATCTGGCACATGCTTTACCAAAGAGTATTTACGACTTTATAACCCAAAGCTTATTCGTGAAAAACTCGAAAGAAAATGTGGTTTATACAAATTACGCAACATTAATAAATTACTAAGGTCAGGATTAATTTTCAAACACCTTGTATGAGCAATAATGTCACACGTAAGAGAATTTTTAGGTTTATTGTCGAGTTCGATTTTGTATACAAAGTGTATGAAAGTGGAACGAGGAATATCGACCAAGAAACTATTCGTTATGAAATAGGTACAACTTTAGACTAATTATTATTAATTACTAATCAAAAAATTAAAAATAAAATTCATACTTATGGTTAAGTAAAATAATATTTTACGTTGATTTTGCTGTCAGACGATTTTTGATTTAAAACAAAATTTCCGATAATTGATCATTTTGTGTAAAGTGACTGTTTATATTTCCACCATTGGTTGTCTATAGGGGATACAGTATATGTATATACATATATAATATGTACCAAATTTAACTAAGATTTAGAAAATAGATATAATGAAACGGAAGCATAAAACAGGTTTTTAAAGAAAATAACACGAAAAACACGTTCGACCATTGAATTTGTTTAATATTTAACAACTAATTCAACATTAACAACAACAACACTGACGTTTGGTGTGCAATATGGTGGTGGAAAAGTGTTTTCGGCTAAGATATACCTTTATACAATTCTATCAGTGGCGTTCCCTGCAGTCAAAATTTTATACTTGCAACGGGAAAAAATGACCATTGTTTTTTCATAATAGGTACCTGTTTCTTAATTAGAAATACCTAAATTCTGAAAACAAAATAATTATTTCTTTTATTTGGTAGGTTAGGCTGTTTTTGAGTAATTCTAGTAATAATCTAAACACTCTGTATATAAAAACACCTAAACGACAAATATTAGAATTTTAAAGATTAATGCAGATGTGTAGAAAAAAATACATAGCAAAAGTAAAACAGAGTTAATAATACAGAATCCATATTTTAGTTGTAACTCTAGTTATAACTCCGTTTTAAACTATTTTTCACTAAAATATATTTAGAAAGGAAACGTTTATTGCACTAGTTTTATGTTTCCCGTCTGATAAACCAATTTTTACCAATGGTCGAGTCTAAGGAAATTGTATTCATTTGTTTGGCACTTACACGGCGCAACTATCTGGTCTGTTCCTCTTGATACACAGTGATTTTCCGGGTTGTTATGCTTCTTCGGTAACTGGTCACTGCCAATAACAGAATTAAAGTGCACATCCCTGGCTTTAGCTGGGATTTGGCCTGCCCTGGTTGTTCTCGGACTAGGCTCTGTGGGGACAGGTCCGCTTTCGGCATCTCTGGCCTCGCCCATATATTGATTTCGGCTCCTATTGTTGGTATTACGACTGCTACGGTCGGAACCGTTCCTCGGATAATGGTGGTCTTCCTCAGTCGCGGCGAAGCTTTGTCGGAGACACTTTAATTCTGTCAATTCTGTATCAGTTTGATACTGTCAGTTACCAAGGTCACGGCATAACAACTCCGAAAATCACTATGTACCAAGTGAGAGCACCGGCCGTGAAAGCATAAAAGCCACTATGGTATTTTCTTTATTCACTCGTATGGACATATCGATTATGTCACAAAGTAGAAGTACTAAATTTCCTTGTAGTTTTTTTTATCGATTATTGAATTTATGCAAATTTAATTTCAAAATAAGGAAATTCAAAGTACAAAATAAATAAAGTACTTATTATTTATCAAACATTTATCAACTACAGCACAAAATATAGGTGGAATTAAATACAATTTAAAAGATACTGTAATCTATTATCACTGATAGTGATGCAATTTCTATGTATTACTTGTTCGCACTTTTATTTTATCAAGTTCAAAATACATTTCAACAGATTCAAAGAAAAACATTGTAAAAATCGAATCATATAATATGTCTAATAGAATAAATGTTACTTTACATGTTTTTTAGAATTAAAACAATATAATAATAGGAAATATTTTGCATAGATAACTATTTATTTATCAGCCTGTACATATGTATTGAGAGTCATACATATAAGGTTTGTTATACATTAAATCGAATTTAGGAAGTATACAGTTTTTATAAAAAAAATAAAGTGCTTTTAGTTACCCCACATAACGAGGCGCTTTCTGTACATATTTGAGGAGGACTCAGTACTTTAAAACAATATAGAATTATCGTAATATATTTAAGTTTGGATAAACCACTTTTAATTGTATATACTTAAAGCTATAAATACGTAGACAGACAGTACGATACCCTAATTATTTCTGTTAGGCTTAGCATTACTCATTATTTTGTACATATTTACAAACAGAAACATACTTGAAATTTTTATTCATTATTTACGATGGCGGAGACGCCAACCTGTCTGGCAAGCGTGAAATTTTTACTCATCATCATCAATATAAACAAAATAAATCAAGCGAAGCCCAACATAAAACCACATCAATTACACAATTTTATTATTTTTACACCAACAACTTAGAACCGTTTATTATGACAGTTAAAAATGATATTTTATTATGATATGCCTTGTTTCAAATTGAGTCGGCACTACCTTTTTTATTGTTGGGACTACAGCACGAGTTGTTATTAATTGTGTTGATTTTAGTGGCGAATTTGAAATATGAATATGTGTTATGGTCTGGACACACGAGCGTAAAATATACGTGCGTCGTATAACATCATGACGTACGCGAAGGCGCAGTTGACGTTAGTTGCAACTTACGTATCATCGACATCAATGCAATCAACTTAGATGAAACGAAACTTGACTACGTGCGTTATAGCATTTCGTAGCGAGAAGTGAAAGTATTCCTCCACACGAATGCATTTGCGACGCTAGAAAGTAAAGATACCATTTCTTCAGCTATACTGAAAAATCCCTCTACGTAGATTTGTTATTTTGATTTTTATTATCGGAAGTTGATGGATAGTCGAAAATTATTGAAGAAATAATTAACAATACAGCAATATCTATTACATATTATACAGGGTGCCCCGTAAAGTATGTTACAAACTTGCTAAGAAAAAAAATATATGAATAGAAACTCTAATAAACTTAACCTCTTAAATGGTGCAATTTAAAAATTAGTTTTTATAACACAACACTTTGATGGAAAAATAATCCGTAATGAAATCTTCACAGGTAACTGGAAAATGTAACTAGATTATTTTGGCGGTAAATTTGAA
Source organism: Monochamus saltuarius (assembly GCA_025584915.1). Taxonomy (NCBI): domain Eukaryota; kingdom Metazoa; phylum Arthropoda; class Insecta; order Coleoptera; family Cerambycidae; genus Monochamus; species Monochamus saltuarius. Next base: position 11,506,679 of record CM046722.1, read on the forward strand.
AAAAAAAAACAAAAACAGCTATAAAATAATTTGTTACTGATTTATGAACAGAACTATTTTATTTGCTTTTGCATTAACCTGAAGGAATAAACACAAAATAAGTATACGTTATTCTTAGACTAATACTGACATTTTAAAGGTTAGTGTAGTTGACAGTGTTGTCATTGACAATAAACATTAAATTGTAAACTTGGCGACAAATTAACCAATAACAAGCTAGTGTTTAAGCGCGAGGTATTTGAATCACTCCTCTTAGTTTAAAAATAGAGTATAGTCAGCTTTAAGAAGTCAATAAATATTATTGATATGACAAATCGAGAGAAGATCGTGGATATTTTTATCATGTATCCTATCTTGCACTAAAAAAAAATTTCAGCTAACAGAGGCTATTCAATTTTGAAATTTTTTGTCTCGTGTTTTTTATATTCAAAATAAGGTCCAAAAGGTTCCGAGGTTCAAAAGGTTCCGAGATCCAAAAGGTTCTGAGATCCAAAAGGTTCCGAGGTCCAAAATAATAGAGAGTGATTGATTCATTCACACCACTTAGACGAGTAAGGGAGGTCAGAGTTGCAGGAGACAGGATTTCATAGGCATGTCGCTTGAGAAGGGTTCAAATTACCGAAAATAGTTTGACATTGAGTGAACCTAACACTGTAATAGTTTTCTTTAAAAAGTTTGTACTCACTAGTAGAATGTTTAGATGGCAATGGCCTGCACTTACACCCTACCTGATGCGCACTCGGCGGATATCACACTTTAACACTTAAAACACTGCACTGTTTACATACACATTATATATACCACCGGTTACTAGCACTGTCACTATAACGGTCACAACAGTTATCGTTGGTTATTAGGCCTTGGAAATAGTGTTCAACTCATTCAGACTCATGCGCATTGGGTTTATAATGTCCACAAGAGGTTGAAAATACTTTGTTTTAGATGCAGTGTGCTTTTTCTGACGGTTGGAAATTCATGTCACGCATAATTTGCAAAATCACCCTTCTAGAATATTCTTGGCAAAGTTTCATTCTGTGAGAGAGCAACTTGATTTTTTTTATTGTCGGAGGCTCATTTTTAAAATACATTCGCGTATTTTGTATCATCAACCTCTATCTTCTACCTTACGTAAGTTTCCGTTTTGCAGTTGTATATTCTTCTTTGCCATTCTTTATTGCACTATATACATTAGTGACCCTTGTTGATATTTCCACCGCATCACTCACATACACTCATATTTTGGCCTTGAGCCCTAATTCCTACATACAATTTGATGATCAAATTTGCGGTGTTTTTAGATACAGAAATGTCGAAAAAATAATATCAAATATAAAATGGTTTTTGTTTTGTTTATTCATTGTTCCTGTATCAAATTTTCCTCAAATACAATAATAACAATAACTTTTAAAAAGCGTTTGTAAGGCACATTTTAACTATTATTTTCATATACTTTACATAGATAAAGCGACAAAAAAGTTGTATTTTTAATGGCATAGTTAGAAAAAATATAAATATAATTATAATTCCATATTCTCAACAAAGAGTTATTTCATACAGTACTTTTGCAGTTGTACCTTTCAAGATCAATAACTGCAAAACGATATAGTCATATTTTTTATGTACCTACTACTACAACCTAAAGTTTGTAACATAATATACGAGACACCCTGTATATACAAGAATATTTTTTTAAGAAGTAAACATACTGGAGAAACTGATATAAGTGATAGGTATTTATTCAGATCGTTTATTCGGATCAGTCAGTGGTCGCGCGGTTTAAGGCGTCAGTACTTGGAATCGAGGTGACTAGATCGCTGTGGGTTCGACCCCCGCAGCCGGTAGACCGTATATAAGCTATATTCGTGGAGAGATTGACACCCTCTCTGCGGGTATGGTAGGGTGGAAGAATGTTGGCTTGGGTCAATGTGAGAGATTGATACCGGTTGACATTTGACTACCCCCCTAATTAATGAGACTTTCCAGGTTTCCCTCATTCCTGCACTGAATAGTGGTTAGGGTCTACCAACGTAAGTCGTTCTTGGGCGCAAATGCGGTATGCTTAATAATAATATGCCGCCCACTCTCCCGCACAAGTCTTAGACTTCTGGGCTAATACTCGTTATTAGAATGAGGGGTAGAGATATTATTATTATTATTCATCAAATTTTTCTTAATATCCTGTGTGTTAAATTCGTTTTTCGAACCAGAAGCTGCTATAAACAAAGTCCAAATTAACTAATTTTTATATCTAACAGTTAACGTAAACGAATATGCTGTCGATTATGATCTTTATATTTAATAATTTCCCCAGTTAAAAATAAGAAATTTATATATAGTGCTAATTAAATACAACAGTTCTAACGATTTCCTTCCTCTTCACCTTTTCTACATCAAACGGAAGCAGGTATGCGGTACTAAATAAAATTTGTGTCAGTCGTCTCAATTCAGTTATGTGATTCCCTCAAACTTTATATTTCGTGACCTTAAGAAGTTGACTGCGAAAACCGTTCGTGAAACTGTTGGAAGTTTGAGTAGAAAACTTTAAGTCAACAAAAGGAAAAGTGCATAACGAGGAATTTTAATATTTATCAGAAAATTGTAATTGGAGATTATGAAAATCCTGGGCTGGAAATACTTGATCTACGGAAAGATTTCTTTGATTTTCTTATCTCAGTTAATAGATTTAAGGGGAGTTGACATATTTCAAATTCAGGTGTATTTCCACAGGGTGTTTCTCATAAGAACCGACACAGAATAAGTAAATTTGGTAAACATGGTTTATCATTGGTCTTCTTTAAATTATAAGTTCAAGTAGATTGAAACACTACAAGATGTTCAATGAGGGTGACTCACCCTCAAAATTATACCAATTTTTTTTCCGTTGAGGAAATTTAAAAAGAATGATAATTTCCCGCGCAGTTTAATTTAAGGGTTTGATATAATTTTAGGTGTGACTCACTCTCAATAAACACCTTAAACATTACAAGGTGTTCATTGCGAATGCAATATTTTGGGACCCCCTATATGCACTTTCTTATGCGAAACACCCTGTATAAGGTATTTTTATGTGTGTTGCTAGAAGCTCATCTGAGCAATAAAACTATAAAAGTGTCATTTGTGTCGTACCACATGATCTGATAATAATATAAGATAAATAATAAATCAAACCAAAAAGAAAACAATTTTAATTAACATTGTCTTTAATTTATTATTCATATAAAACAAAATTTTTGTTGCACATAACCTTAACTTAATTACAGTGTTCATACAATGTTACTTTTAAACAAATTAATAAATTATGCTGCATATTACTCTACCCATACTATAAAAATAAACAATAATAGATATTTTTAACTAAGAAGAAAAGAAGAATTGTTGCAGATTATCGAGTTGAATTTGCGACGATGCCATGTTACAACTTAACGTTTGTGACATCATAGAAACTATTTATTTTTAGCGTTGTAAATAGCTGAATAAATAGGAAAGTTCAATGAACAAACTTTTACTCTGACTATTTTTCGTGTGTGGCCCATTTTCTGTTCATAATAGTAATGTACGTAGAGAAAAACGCATTTATTGCGAATTTACTGCACGATTGGTATGTATAAAACGACCACTGAAAAAACAACAGTATTTTTTCCCGCGAAGCACGCAAGTTGACACAAACACTATAAAGGAAAATATTCGAGGCGTGAAAAAAATGCGTGCGTCGATATTTTTCACGAAAAATTTCATTCATCCGAATAGCGGAATTGGAGTCACGTAATCTTGCGTTGGTGCCCCTTCTTGACCGAGTTCGTGTGCGTGGCAAATAGTCTCCATGGTGGCCTTTTCTGCCATCTGATTTATTTATTTAAAGCTTAATATAAATTACACAAAAAAAACATATAGCTGTATTATAAGTAATTTCTAAGCTCATTCTCCTCATTAAAATAGAATGATTTGATCTAAAATGATTCATATAACTTTATTTCAATAACGTCACAACTTCATTAATTATTGACATGATATCGTATAGTGAATGTATTAGCTGACATACATATCGTATATATTTAAAATACTGATATTTTATGGTAGTTATATGGACTTATAAACAAAGAAGGACAGAAACCTTCGTCCATAAACTGCCACTTGTTTTGTATCAAACACTGTATATGTGCATGACACAGAAATCAGAGAAAGTTGACATATTGACAATGTTCAGTTGATTAAATTTTATCTATAAAAAGACAATTCAGGATAAGAACTCAATTTTCCACATAACTGATACTGACACATCATTTTTTTAACAATTTGAATAAGTTTTATTAAAAATCATCGGAAAACCACAAAAAACACACAAACACACATTCCGACTAACAGCAACACTGTAGGTACACCGAGGCTTACTATATATGGATGCGGGTCGGGTATTATCAATGACCACATGCATAGAAGGGTCAACAGTATTGCCTTATTTCTTCTACATTTTGTTAGTACAGAATGGCTAAAAAATGGATATATTTTATATCATATTACATTAGTGCAAAGAAGTACAATTGTATTTATATTAAAATTACAATATATGGTATTTATGTTTGAATTAATGAATTATTATATGCCAAACACTAAGGTAAATCTGCGAATTGCTGTATAAATAAAAATATACCAACTGTTGAAACTCAATCTCCATATCAAATCTTTCAGTAGGTAACTCAGATTAATGTAGAATAAACTTATTCGATTGTTTCTCACATCTCTCTTTTGAAATAAATCTATGGGTAATTACTGTTTCTTGTCTTATCAAATGGTACTAAACCCACAGTAACATATTTTGTATATTAATATTTTTAAATTTATTTCTGTCGTTAGAAAAACATTATATGAGCTACCCCTTACTATTTTTTTAGCAGAAATTTTCACTTCAGTTCTTTAACACCGTGTATATTAATAACTAAATTGTCTTAAATTCCATTAATTTTGACATCAGGAACCTGTATTGTATAGTAACAAAAAATCAGGTCATGCCATTAACTGCGTATATTTTACGATAAAATATATCACTGTTTAACCCTACTTACACCATACAGGGTGTTCAGGAAATAATGGTCCATACTTCCAATTTGCAAGTACACCTACTACCACGTTAAAATATTGTACAAGGAACTATGCAGTTGATTGTTGAAAAGCTCTCTCTCTCGAAAATGGTCAGTTTCTAAAACAATTAATGACAAGTATACCTTTTTTCTTCAAAAACAATGTCAGTTTAAGATTTTTTAATAAAAAACGTGATAACGTTAGAACCAAAAAAATTACGTTCACATTTACGTCACAAATATGGCGCATGTGGCACCCTCTAGGAGATGCGTCAAAATAGACAACAGATTATGATTTCTCGTATTCAAAAACATCTACATACTCCCAAATTTTTATGTTGATACAGTCAAACACAGTGTAATTATTGCAAAAAATCAATTTTCAAATTCCAAATTCAACACCCTGTATCTATTTTGAAGTGAGAAATCCAGTATGTTTCCATGGACCATTACTTACGGACCACCTTGTATAATTAACAATGTGTGAGTTACGAGATGAGATTCTTGTTTAAGCGATTCGCTTTAGTTATTTTTGAAAAATCGCCTCCCGAATCCGTGGCAAAACGTGAAAACATGAGTCGCAGATCGCGGGCCGCTACAGAAATTCATTATAATCGTACCAGCACACTAATTAGAGGTCGTGCTTCAGTGGTTCGTCCTTGTGAAATGTGCAGCACGGCAGCAGCCACGATCGGCGTTTTCTTTAGGTACTTTATACTTTACTACGGTAATGCAGCGATTCTAGGTAACTAGTGATGATTAAGCACACGATACTTAAAGGCAGCAGCAGTTTTATTGACATCAGTGATAAATAAACTACAGGCGAGTTGCGTTCAGTGAAATACTGCGTCTCGCTAAAATTAAGCATTTTTAATACCTTAATTTTAATTACAGTAAATTGATAGTTTCCCAAAATAATCCATAACACAATTAGAAAAATTAACATTATTTAAAGCATACTGATAAAAACTATTAGCGATATTACACTGTGATTGTTGGTTGAATAGTGTCAAATAACACAACCAGAATGTAATGTTACAACTCTAATGGAAAATTGCTACTTATAAATATGCATTTTCGGTAATCACATGTAGATTCCTGTAATATAGTATACAGAGAGTGATTCAGGACTTATATAAAAAAAATTGGGAATAGATGCGTCATGAAAAATGGAGTCAATATTGTACATATATTTTTTTAATAAAATCCTTATAGTTTCCGAGTAAAACATTATTGAAGTTGTAATATTTTCGACCTTTACATCGCTTGGCCACTGCAGTTCTAAACAGGCGTTTCCAAATATTAAAATCCGATTACTTTTGTAGGTACTAAAGTTTTTGTGACGCCAGTGTTTACATTAGTTTTTCAAGTGTCAAAAATGGCTTACGTGTACAGGGTGTTAATTAAGTATATGCACAAACTTTAACATACGGATTCATCAACAAGGCGTAACGTTAGTCAGACTGGCGGAGGTTACGCGAAAAACTAAAGGCTGAAATTACGCGATTTTTAGACAGGTACAATACTAGGTCTAACTTTTGGCGCAAATATGAACATAAATAAACAGCCTACCTAGCAACGCATGTTTCGTGAATGAGCGCAAAGCTGGTTAGGCCGACTAACGCGCTTTACATGGGCGTAAAACTGGTTAGTCCGACTAGCGCTACGCCCGTTTCATGAATCCAGCTGTAAGGGTTTAATCTATGATTGATTCTACCACAGAAAGTTCATATAAGCATGGGTCCGCAACCGCTTAGTTTTTCAAATATAGAGTGTTAAAGTTTCAAATTTTTGGATCTACTTTCTAAGTAGTAAGAGCTACTTAGTTGAAACTTAGCACACCCTAATAGGTATTTAGAGACTACATTTTTCAGACGATTTATTCAAAATTTGAAAGCTCTGTCGATTGAACCAATTAAAATCATACAAAAATGGTCTCTTGGTAATTTTTGATATGATAAACAATTTCGAGAAAATTTCTTAATTTCATTCTTATGCACGCAATTTGAAATAGAGCTAAAATTGGTCAGAACTCAACGCAAGGTTATTGCGACGTAAGTCATAAAAAAAAATAAAAATAATTTAATACCCGCAAAATGTAGTCTTTAAATACCTATTAGGGTATGCCAAGTGTTTCAACTAAATAGCTCTTACTACTCAGAAAATAGACAAAACCGTTGCGGATCCATGTTTATATGAACTTTTTGTCCTGAAATCAATCATAGATTAACCCCTTAAAGTTTGTGCACATACTTAATTAACACCCTGTATAGTAGCAACTCAGAGTTGATAGATATCGTTTTAATTTATGATGCTGTGAAAACGCTTTAGCAGACGGCTTCCCCTTAAACATATGTGCCAAATGTAGCTACTTTTACCGCGGTGTGCAGTGAGTGCAAATGTAGTACAACGCGTGAAAAATATGAAACCCAATCGTGAAAGAGATGGCACTTCCAAGGCCTATTGCAGCAGTGTGACGTATCATACACGAGGTTCAATTATATCTACACCATGTAGGTATAGCATGTCCAAGCATTAACACCAAGGAACTGGACAAGGAGGACTGGTACCATGGCCGCCACGATCTCCTGACTTTAAATTATTTGGACTTCTTTTTCTGGGGATACTTACAAAACGAAGTGTATCGCGTTCACAATGGAAAAGAAGCAGAAACATTTGTATTAACTTGAAGAAACCGGTAAGACGGGCCCAAAATGTTGTTGTAACATTAGGTATGTTAAACTATTTTATTCATTAAAACCACAAATTAAATCTATTAATAATTATCATCCAAGAAACTAAGATTTTTTTCTAAGAAAACTAGTGCAAGCCGCATCAAAATCGGATCATTATTACGGGAGTTATTTTGAAACTAGTTTTGAGATACCTAAAGAGGCCTCTTAATGTATGATGTGAACAAGGTGCAAATTTACAATCATTTTTATCAGTGTAGGAATTTTATAAACGCTCTTTTCCAATGATGTCATAAACTGCACCAATAAATAAATAAATAGTTTATATTGACGTCACAATCATTAATTTGCTAAATGGCAACATCGAAATTACATTGCATATTGTAGGTACCTACATACTTTATTTAAACCACATGCAGCATATAAAATTATATTTAAAATCAAGTTTATTGAGTCTAGGTCCAGTTCTGCTGATCTAGAACTAATTATAAATTCACTACCACTTAACTGAAAGAGCTCTGATTCTGTTTTGCCTATTTGGTCATTACTTATTATATACAACTTGTCTTTTATATATCTACTTTATAAAGTCTACCAATCGACCATTGTGGACGATCGACCATATCAATAGTGGGACCATATCAATTACGTGTGAGCTCTGAGCCGACCCCTAGCCGACCGAGAGTAACCACCACTATTACCAAATTTGTAATAAAGTTCCATGTTTTTCATTTGTACGCAAGAGTCTCGCAAGAATAATGCAAGAGTTTTCTCTTGCAAAATCGAGCAAGAACAAAACTTTAAAGGAACTCTTGTCTTGTTTTGTAAGGTACCCAAATCACAATCACAAATTTCTACCTCTAAATGGGTAGCTAGCGAAGTCTAGCAATTGATTAAAAACTAACAGCACTGACATATCCAACACTAAAAAATTTACCTGTACCACATTTATATGTAATATAATGATTAATGATAATGCTTCTTGGAAAAGTTACGGCTAAAATTTTATTTAAATGATTATTTTTGACGCCTTGTATATCACAAACAAAAAAACGATAGATTTATAAACAAAAAACTTTTCTTACATTTTGACGTTGTATTAGCCTTGAATTTACGGTAGTTTTTTTCCAAAACCCCTAGTATATTTTTCTCAGATTGTAAGAAACTAGGTATCAAAAAAAATCCTCCTAACTTTTTCTAGATATAAGGCCAAAACCATAAGATGGGGGTAATAGTATGCGAACGTGTCATACGAAATATAGTCACGTGAGCTCATGCGGCAGCATATAGTTTCACAATATAGTGTCGCAGGCTTAAATCGAAGTTAAACCGCTTATTTACTTATCAAGCATACGTTCGTTGGTACATCAAAACAAAGTTTTGTTATGTGATACAAAATTCAGAAATTTTTTTTCGTACATTTTTTATTAGGTATATATCAACAATATTGTGTGAGATTAGCTATGTACTGTGTAGACAGACAAAACACTATGAGGTCGCGGTATAGATGCATCACGGCTGTGCTAGTCTCATTCTCGTCTAGTGAAGAATCTTATAATGATTTTAAATGTACACGTTGCACTAGTAGGTCGAGAGCTGGACTCGCTGGCATCGCGGTCTCGCCGAAAACTATTTGGAGAATTTCGACAGTCCCGTCAAATAAAAGAGCTAATCAGAATTCATCTTCCACAGAACATATTTTGACACCTAAATACTACAGTAGAACAAGTCGGAAGCTCATAGAGAACGACATATTCGACTGATTTTGTAAAAGTCCGTGATCAGCTCGGCACAGAGCGATCCGCGATGCACCTAGACCGCGACTTCATAGTGCGTTCTCTCCTGAATGTATGATTGTATGATTGTGAACAGACATAATTGTGAAAATAAATAAATAAATAAATGTATCGATCAGTGTTTGATTATTATTCAATGTTTGTCTATGGAATAATTTTTTTAGCATATCATACCTAGATATTTGGTGACAAAGACATCCCTTCATTTTAATACGCTTTTGTAGGAAAATTGGTTAAAATACCTTTAAAATAAAGCAAAAAATAAAAAAAATCTTTTTCATATCTACCAAGACACATATTATTGCTTTTACAGAAACAAGTACAATCACTTATACGACCTACACAAATATTTGTTAACCTTCAGTCAGGATTTAGCTATCTGTTGGCGATAAAGTTACGAAAAATTTATCTGGACTTATCTATCCTGTTTTTGTCTAATCATTTAAGCAAAGCTTAACAACAAATAACGTCGCGTGTACGCGACGAATCATATGTTTTTGAATCAGTCACATATATCGCAAACTTTCAATAGAATTTTAAAAATTTGTTTGGTCAGCACTATTAATCCTTGCCATTCAATGATAAGATTGATAAAATTCAAATAAAAATGTAGAATTCCGAAAGATTAATGATTTACGTTTGAGGAAATCCAATATAGAAAGTAACTACAGTGATAAAATACTCGTAAAATTGTGACGACAATTGTCTTCATGGGGTCATATTTTAATTTATTAACAATTTAATCTAATATGTGTATTTAGGTAGCAAAAAATTGATCCAGTTATTAGTTATATTTTATTTTAGTTACATTTCTTTTGAATGAAAGGAAAACGTTGATATAAGGGTAGTAACACACTTGCAGTTTAACCACGTGGTTGAATATGCAGATTAGATTTAGGTAGAAAAATGACACGCAGTTGAACACCAATTAGTGTTTGGCTGAGACAAGAAATCTTGAAAAATTTGAAAAAATCTTTCTTTGAAGTCTTATTCTTCCTAATTTAAGCCACCCTGTGTATATTACCGTTTCTGAGATCCCTGAATTGAGAGTAAAAGTAAAAGCGACCACCCCGTATACCTACAATAACAATAGAAATGCATTTTTTTTTAGATAATAAAATGTTCGCTTAAATATTACCCCTTTTTATATTTATCTTGCAAGACTAAGACAATATCCAGAAAACGCAAGATATGATGATCCTAACTAGCTCTCCTGGTTTTGAAGACGTCTCAGTCACCAGTGGGACAAGCTTTAAAGAAGAACTTGCAAGTGGCAGCAACTAACCTATATTACTAAATATAACTTGAAAGTTGCAATCACTTTCAAGTAGCTTTGATAGTCGTCGCGACGTACAGGGAACTTTAATTGTTTGTTTAAAGTCGTGGAATTTTTAAGTCATTATTATTGGTCCAAACAATGTTATAACTACTTGCAGAATCATTAAGCATCTTCAGACACAGCAAATACAAAGTGCGTATCACCTCTTAAATTTTCCATGAAATAAATTTTACCATGTGGTTTCTCAAAGTTGGGCCCTATTGATTTTTTAATAACGGATTTTTTTCTGCATTTTGTGGTACAAAAATTTTTAAAATCCGGCAAAAAAGAAAACAATTTCTGCCAGTCGCGGCCTTAGTTTTATTTTTAAAAATTAAAAAATATTACTTACATCCAGAAAATGTGTCAGAAAGTTGGTCCTACCATACGTAAAATGATCCGCTGATTCCAAAATTGTCAAAAAATACAGGGTGTCCCATTTAAAAATAAGAATTCATGGCCACAAAATTTCAATTTTTTACCAGCAGTCATAAAAAAAGTTACAGCGTGTTCCCACTTTCCGTTGTCACCCAGTATATCTGCCTACTACCCTCTTGATCAGAGTTAAGGTAGAAAGAAATGAAATGTAACAATATTAGCTACTAGACAAAGCAAGACAAATACTAATATGAAAGAGTGGTGGGAGAGTAGTGTTCCTTAGAAGTTGTGGTTTCCACTCTACGACATCATATCCACGGAACTACAATGTCGTTGAATCGTGGCAGTATAAGTTCAGAAAACGTTGCTGGAACCTGGCTAGCACCAAAAACTTATTCTCCAGTTTCGTCGTAGGCACATAATGGAAACGTTTCTATTACGTGCCCGTTGCTAGTGGCAAAACACTTTAAAGTACCTACAATAGTCGTAGCTACGCTCTAACGATTGGTTGTATATACTAGCGGTTAACTACATGGTTAAACTGCAAGTGTGTTATGGGGTTAAAGGACATGATTTACTACAGTCTAAACATTACTGTCTACAATCCTTATGAATACTTGAAGAAGACAAAGATAACAGTAACGAATCTTTTTCATTTTGTCACAAATAAGTACAAATAATTGTATATAACAGTGCATTAATGTTTGCAACGCAACTGTTGGTTCTTTTATAGTACATCATTACCGTCATTAGTAAACGTATTTGGGCTTTTCGTTTTGTTTTACCACACTATTATCATCATTACATCATTAAAGTTACCTCTTTATAGAAATATCTTCCTGCAGCACAATCACATCCACGTAAAGGAATATAATATCATTTAAGACGATTTCTCTCATATTTCTGATAATATAAATACATTATCGAAAAAAGTGTTTCAAATTAAAGTTGCACCAAATAAACTTCATGGCATGTTAATATTTTTTGATGGCACTTTTGTTTGAAACAATAAGTATATAATTGAAAAAAAATTACTGAAAATATTTATTTCTATAAGTTTACATCTATCTTGACTATTTAAAGAATGCAATATAATTTCAGTACCTGGTACATTCTTTATGAATGGATTATAATGAATGAGAATCAGATATATTTATAATACATTTTTACATACAGTCATTACATTTGCTTATAGAATAATCATTTTTTTAGCAGTAATAAAGGCGTAAATAACTTATTTCGACGTGGGATAACAGATTTCTTCGTAAGGGCATTTTGAAGTATATGGCGGATGCGCCTCGCAAATTTACGTTTCCTCTGAAATGCGCGCAACTGATAATTGAAAGTCGCGTTCTTTATCTAATCGGAGACGTGTTTGAAGGGTAGATTAAGTTACTTAAAATAAAACTGACTTTATTTGGAAAAAATGAATCAAAGTGAGGCTTTAAAATTGTATCTACACATTTGAATAATTTAAACCGAACCAAAATAGTTTTTATCAATTGAAACTATAATTTAGCTGTTGCGAATTAATAGAGATAGTTAAATATTGATAACGTATTTATTACAGAAATAAAGTATTGTTGTAATTGCAATTAAACATTTTTCATAGTGTTCACCATCTCGTCTAGTTGACAAGACAAGACTAGTCAAGATTTACAAAAAAAAGTTTTACGAGATAAGACAAGAAATATTGCTGCGGCAAGATACAAAAAGCGGTAATTTTTAAGTGAACGTTGGCTGAAAAAAATAAATATATTTCTATTGTAGGTAGGTTTAAAACAAAATTATTTTAAAATCAAAGTTTATTGAGTCCAGTTCTGCCGAACTACATTAATTATAAATTCACTGCCACTTGACTGATTGATTGCTTCTGTTTCGCCTATTTCGTCCATTATTTATAACTTATTGTGTAAAATTGGCCGTTTCTATACTATATATTTTCTATTCAACGTGTACTGTCGACGATCGATAATATCGATTGTTACATGTGAGCTCCGAGCGGGACCGTGGCAGACCGAGAGTAACCACCACTGTTGCCAAATTTGTAATAAAGTTCCATGTTTCTTGTAAAATTGCTAGTTAAGAAATTTGCGAGATCTCGCAAAAAAGACAAGACATGATCATGCAAGATCGAACAGGAACAAAACTTTAAAGAAACTCTTGTTTAACAAACAAGACATTTTCAAATTTTGCAAGACTTCTTGTATCAGCCAACACTAGTTCTTCCTCCTTAGAAATAGTGATTGCAATAATAAATTTGAATGTGGGGTAATAATAATTGATAATAAAAACTGTATTAATAAAACGTTAACGTCATGGAAATACAGTTGGAAAAACGTTTTGCAAGCATTTAAAATAGCCATTTCTTAAACTTTTTTTCCCCATCTTATTATTGGTATTTTGGTATTTTACAGATTATGTCTTCTAAAAAATTAATCTTGAATTTTATAAGCAACTAGTGCAAATAGGACTACTGTTCTTAAGTTAATACATACAGTACGAGTCACTAAAACATATCACCCAAGTTTCTTTCATCTTGACATAAAAACTAAAAATGCTCAGACCTATCAACTTTTGTTTTGAGAAGACATATTTTATGAAACCCCCTAAGCGGAGGTAACATTCACCCTTAAAATTTTAAATGAGTATTATCTTTTCAACGCCATCTGGCTGTTTAATTGTAGATGATCCAAAATCGGCCACTGGAAGCGTAACTTGTTCTCGTGGATTGTGATCTTGCTGAGGCTTGTAAGGACATATAACGTTCTATGGGAAATAAACATATTTATGCTTGTTACTCTATTAGTCCTGCTTGGTAAAGAATTAACCCGGTGCACTTATAAAAATGGGTGTTCTGTAATGTTCTTTCTACATAATATTTATTGATTTTTAATTTACATTATACAAGGCGAACCCAAATAATGCAAATTTTTATCAGTGTATGTATGTTTTAAGCACATGTCAACTCACATTAAAAGGATTTTACGTAAAAGTTAATTGTTTTTATTTGAATACTTATAAAGAAGGCAAATGCAATTAAACAACGACTGTATCTATTAAAAAGCGACACAATATCCAATTAGACCTTTGTAAATTTCAATACCAAAGTAGAAAAAATAGATTTCTAGTATGTCTTTACTCGGCCGCCACAAAATTTGTCTTATTTGGTGTACTCGCGTCTGGCAGCATTAGACTAGACCTGTGGCAATGAGCCAGAATCGTCCTCCAATTCGACGACTAAAATATGTATGGTTAGGATTATCTACGAGTAGCTCTAAATTAAGATGGACGCGAGCAGTGTAATTCTAATGAACACTGTCGATGGGACCACACGGATATCTGAGGGAACTAATTTTTTTTTTTACTAGATTTCAACGTTCTGTATACGCAGCAATTGAAGCTTTGAGCCCAAAAATATCCACAACACAATATAAAAAACGTAGCAGTGACAAAATCTTTTTAGGTTTGTTATTTTACAGCACCTCAAATTATACAATTACTTACTAATTAGAAATCATGCAGCAAAAAGTAATCAATTCAAAATTCGTACAAATATTTTAAGAGTGTATTTTTGAGGTCAAATTAAGATGTAAGATGATTTCTCTATAATCATAATAATAATAATAATCTTTATTAATCCTTTGAGACATTAAAAATGTATAGGACAAGTCAAAATAAAGTAGATCACAAGAACACAAACGATCTACATTCTACATAACATAATTCATGAGCACACACAAATCAGAATAAAACAAACCAAAATAAAACAAACAGAATGTAAAATACTCATAACTAGAAGTAATCAAAACTCCCGGTCAGAGAAAAATTCCTGTAAACTATAATAACATTTTTTCAATAGAATTTCCTTGAGCCTAATTTTAAAACCCTTAAATTCCATATTTTTTAATTGTACTGAGAGGTGATTATATAATTTTATACCTATATATGTAACACACTTTTCAAATTTAGCTGTTTTATGCTTCGGGAGCATAAGCTGATCAGAGTATCTTGTTACATAATTAACTAAGTCAGATCTACAAGGAAATTCGTAAATATTTGTTTTAATATAATTAAATTAATAACGTACGATAAATATAAATACATGTAAAATTCATAATGCCATTATTAATAAATACAGGTTTACAAGAATCCCTGCGATGTAGGTTGAAAATCAATCTAAAAATCCTCTTTTGAGATATAAAGATTCTCTTGCTGTCAGTGCAATTACCCCACAAGACAACATTATAATATGTCAAATGTCCATAAACCAGGCTGTAGTACACATTTATTAATGCATTCATGCATGCAGTGTTTGATTCGCGATATTGCATAAAATGTATGATTAAGTTTTTTCCTTAATGAGTTGAGGTGATCACACCATCTAAGATTATTGTCAAATAGCACGCCTAACAAATTCGTGCATCTAGTTGAGACTATTTGAGCATTTCTAACAGAAATTACTAGGGGAAGATCTTGAGCTGAATTCAAACAATAATGAAAATACAAACACTGTGTTTTCGCTACGTTGACCATTAAGCCATTATTTTCACACCAGTTTATGAAATCATCATGAGTTTCCGCTGATACCACCATGGATGTGTCATCAGCGAATAACGTAATCACATCTGCACTTATATTTACAGGTAGGTCATTCACAAAAATTAAAAAAGCGAAGGGCCCAAAACTGAACCCTGGGGAACTCCAGTATTTACATCATACAGTTCCGAGGTTTGGTCTTTGATCTTGACATACAGTTTCCTCTGCGAGAGATAGCTGATCAGCCAGCTGAGAAAAATACCACGAAATTCTACATTATATAATTTATGCTCAATAAATTTAAGATTCAAATCAAAAAATAGTCCAGGCACATGTCTACCGAAGTCAAGTTGTTTATAGACGTGTTCTATTAGCAGATTCAGTTGATTTCCCTGTTCTGAAACCGTGCTGAGCTTTATTGAGAATATTGAATTTATTTAAAAAATCAAAGATAAATAAATACAATATAAACAGGATCCATGCTATACAGGGGGTTTCAACATTCACTATAAATATTTTAAGGGTGTATTTTTGAAATCAAATTAAGATGTTTCCTCTATAAATGTGTGTTCTAAGTGCAGCCCCTCCGAGTTACAACCATAGTAGGGCTGAAGATTTGAGTCCAAAAATATCCTCAACACAATATAAAAAACGTAGTCACAAAATCTTTTTAGGTTGTTACTTTACTGCGCTGCAAATTATTCAATCACCTACTAATTTGAAATCTGAAAAAGCAAAAAGTAATAAATACCCTACACCATATTATGAACAGGATCCACGCTATACGGAGTGGTTCAAAATTCCCTACAAATAGTTTAACAGTGTGTTTTTGAGATTTTTGAGTTTAAAAACATTTTTCCTAAAATGTACCCATTTCAAGCTACAGTTATGTATAAAATTTCTTTAAAATTTGGTGTTCCTGTTTAAACACTATTCATTTTTAGTCCAAAAAATGATGTTGAACTATTATTAATGATTTACGTTGTTTTATTTAAAAATGCCTTACTGAAATCAAGAATCAGCAGATATGGTGTGACTAAGTGTGCGTGTGTGTCTGTCAAATTTGAGAAATTCTATGGTGTACCATCTTAAAAGTCATCAGTATAAAATAGAATTCTGTCATAAAATTATAGATACGATCATAATCTTTTCAATTGCCGGTGTAATCGAAGTCATACACACACACGGAGGTATATATTTTAAATAATTTTAATTTATTTAATTTCCCATTATACAACCCCATAAAGGAAAAGAACGATATTTCGATAATCTCATAAAACCATTTAGGCAACTGACTTATTACTGAATTAATCACATTAAGAAATCAGTTCCGCTACCTGTACCAGCTCCTGTCCCCAACGTAAGTTAAGTTTACTGCCACAAAATGACTTCATTAATACCCTATTCCAAATAGTACCCTCAGATTGTTATTCGACAAGGTTTCGAATTATCTGTGCAAATATAAAATTTCAATTTGCGATAGTAAAAATGAAATGTTCAAGTCAAATTTAGTTTTAACTTGGTAGTATGCGACTCGTAGAAAGAATAAACAAATTGTACAAATAACCCTTACTGACCTAGCAGAATCGATCAGTTGAGTTGTTTTCAATTTATTTTTTGTCATACACACATACCCCTAGTACGCCAGTAAGTCTTGAAGCTAAATAAAATTGACAAATTAAGAACAGTGCATTGGATCTAGTGTAGATTAATATATAAAATATTTAAGAAACCTCATCCAAGTTTATGATATCAAAAAAATAACAGTTGACCTGTCGGAGCAATTTTTCCAAAAATTGAAAATTTTTAAAATGCTCATGACTTTTGAGACTTACTGATTTTTCCAATTTTGCTCCATCTTAATCAAAAATGCCTAAGCTTTCATGGGAGAAATAAAAAAGGTGACCGCTATTAAAAAACCTTATCCCATTCCCGCCGCCGCGCCGTTGGTTTCAAATTTGAAAATAAAACCACTAAAACTCATGCTCCAAAAAACCAAACTTGACCCGACCGAGCAATTTTTCAAAATTCGCCAGTTTCCGAAATGCGCATGACTTTTGAGACACATTGTATATATTTGTAACCTAAAAATGTACATTTTGTATGATTTTTACGTGTTTTCCCTAATTAATTTACTTTTCAAATTTGAATAATGCGTAGGCAGCATCTGTACTGCTGAAATATTCTATACAGAAATGTATTCGCGCTATTAGCGTACTTTTCGTAATTAATATTCTATTCAATACAGAAATGAATTAATTAAACAAAAAATGTGAAGCACATTTAGATCTATCATACAGCTTTTCCGCCGATACATTAATTACACCCGTATTAATAAAAAAGGGATTTTCAGGTAGATACCTACTGTACCGTTTTATATTAATTTAATTAAAAAACATAATGAACAATAAATAAATTTATATTTAATTACACATAAGTGGCTGCAACTTATACTGGTTAATTTGTAACAAAATATAAATATTTCTTTTTCGACAACATTTGTAAAACATTTTCTTGAAGTAGGTATTGTTATTATTATTATCATTGTTGTTCGTATAGATACTGTAATGACTTGTTAAAAATGTTGCATCATGTTAATATTCAGAAAAATTCGTGTGCAATTTGAAAGAATGCGAGAAACTATTGCCCTTTCGTGAAAAAATAAGCAATATATTTTCAAGGCTTTAAACAAGTTGTTTACTCGCAGAGAGAGAGAAAACAGGTATTCTAAAAATATAATGTAACATGTTATTCATATATTAACAATGCAAATACAATCTATCGGAGTTAATGTCATTAAAGAATTGACAGAATAAGTATATCACAGCTAATGCTATTTTCACAAGCGAAACGTGCGAGAAGTGCAACTTGCAAGAGTTTATTTGTCAGGGATGCTTCTGCAATTACAGTTTCTTACAATTAGCCATTAATGTGGTGATATTTTAAATGTAAATACGATTTACTCTTTTATACAGGGTGTTTCTTCAGTAGAAGACAATAATCTAGGGGCATATTCTATAGTCAAAGATAGCGGTTTTTTGGTATAAAAATGTGGGGTCTTAAGACAGTCATTGTTCAGCTACAGTGCGCCAAAAATTAAACAAACAGTAATTTTTAAACCGCTGGAAATAATTTAACCGAATTCGGTATGTAGTATGACAGCAGGTATGAAGCAAAAAAATTACCAGCTATAGAAACATACCAGTGACGGAGGTGTGGGTATCATCTATCATTATTTGCCAAAAAAAATATGTCACTCTGTATAATATTACAAATAAAATAGGTCATCATATGCGCCATTGTATTATCTTAACTTTTTTGTATTCCAAACCGATCAACAAGAAAATATTTATTTAATCTAGTGCATTTTTACGATACTCATTACATTGCTTAAAATAATACAAAATTAATTAACAATGGAATTACTATACTATGATTTAATATTACAAATTTTGGAAACAACCACCTTCGGCCAAAATACATGCTTTAGATCTTCTTCAAATTGCAGTTCGAACACTTCACCTCACAACCAGCTATAATTTTTGACGTAAGTTATCTATAAAGCGCTTTAGAAATTAAAAACTGTTTTTTATTTTTGACACGCTGTAGCTAGACAATAGCTGTCCTAAGACCCCACATTTACACAGGGTGAGTCAGAAAGAATGAGTCAACACTAAGCTGAAGATACTAGACACCAAAATGTTGTGTTTGAGCTCGTTGGTTTAAGAAATACAGTGTTCACAGTTTAAATTTTATTCTGAAATTTCTCACTCCACTGCACGAATAATAAATCACACGCACACAAAATACGCTAATATTTATTGACACGAAAATTTGACACATGCCTACTAAGAAAATAAGTAGCAATATCATCGCCTGAAAGAAAATCACCACAAAATACATTGAAACTTTTAAATGCAAATAACTCGGAAACCGATCAAGTTTAGGCGACCTAAACAAGAGTACATTTTTTATGTAGAATTTCAACTTTTTTTAACCATAGCTCAAGATAAAAGAACATATGGTTTGATTTACCTAAATAATTAAGTGAAATTTGCGCCTTCTAAGAGCAACGTCAAAATAATCCTCAAATTCGTAATTCTAACACCAAAAAACCCAAAACAACCAAGTCATGGTATCAAAACTTTCTCACTATTGATAATAAAATTTAAACCTTGAACATCTTATATTTCTTAAACCAGCGTCATTCGTATAAAGCATGATGAGCTCAAACATAATATTTTGATGTTTAACCTCCAGCCTAGTGTTAACTGTATAAACAAAACAAATTTTGGCCACAGAATACAACCCCTGGAACTTAAGAAACGCCCTATATGACACTTCTCCTTTCGTAATATGGAAATTTATTGTTTCAAATCTTTGTCGCTGAATTTAAGGATACTATTTTTAGACATCCCGCGCCAGTGACACCTAACAAGAGATTGATTTCACTGCTTAGGAATGTTCTCCTGCTCTATCCGCCGCTGCTGTAGCAAACTTGAATATCTAGTTCTAGCACTATTTGAGTATTTGCCACATAAGACCAGATACATTCGCGAAGTTAGCACTAATGATATATCACAAACATTAATATATCTTGTCAAAAATTGGCAATCTGGTAATCCGCAATTTCTGTGTCACCTATTGTCCAAATACTATTTTTATTCAATAGAATAAATAAATAATTCCTGCGCCAGCAAGGCCTTCAAGCTATCTCTCTAAACTTATGTTTTCCTGATAAACAATCTCACTTTTAGGATGGTGCTGCTATATAAAATTTAATATGACAGACAATAAATATATAGCGCGTCTCAAAAAGGAATGTGTGAAGACAAAAATAAGTATCTAATGATTTATGGAATTCTAGGAAAAATTTGGGAAGTAATATTTGCAATAGTTTTAATAAAGGTAAAGAGGAAACATTTTCTTGGCCTTTCTATATCTAATTGTTTAAACATCTAAACAGATAGAAATGTTGAAAGACTGATGTTTGTTGGTGTTGATTGAAATACGCGGCAACTATACACCTAATTTGTTACTATGATGCAATAACAATAATAATAGATATGTGTTCGAATTACACAATCAGATATTTGCAAACTTTTCAGAAAAAAAAATGTATGGAGAAGTACAAAAGCCAAAAAAAAACAAGCAAAAGAAAAATATAAACAACTGAAGCCATACGACGAATTGTTCAGTTTTTTTCTTAAAAAATGAATTACCAACGTTGGAAAAAGTCACGTAACGACAACATGCTGTAAAAAATCTAATAATGTCTAGATTAATACTAATTAATTTTAGTTATAACAAAATATCTCCATGTATACCTTTAACTACCATATACAGGGCGATATTAAAAAACCGTTACGTTATTTTAATCTGACGAAATTATTTCAAACGTATTTTACTTAAAACTGGTAGATTTCATCAAAACACTACGCGAAAATTATGTCCATTTGACAAAATTAGCAGTGGCGTACAAAATATATTTAAAGAAGGGTCATGCTGCCACGGCCTTAAGCCTTGTCATCATGGTCGCCAAATTTGCAAAATTTCACGGGAATTTCGTAGTTTTTGATTTAAATTATTAATGACGGGAAAGTCTCAACTTTTAGCGAATTTCGCAAAACAGTAATATTATTGCTATGTTAGTAAGTTTAATTTGAGTTTTTGATAACAGCATGACAGTTTTATGAAGAAAATAATATAAAATATGACAGTTAACGAAATTAGCAAAAAGTTGAAACTTTTCCCGCCATTTTTGTGAGCATGAGAACAAGGCTTCAATGCCACTGATGTCCATACAGATAAAGTAGTAATTGGTCTGTGGGTGCTTACACGTGGCAAAATTGAAATAAAAACGTTAAGTCGTTTTGGAATTATAGAAGATAAAATATACAAAATATAAAAAACCTGTACTTTTTATCTGTATTTTTAGTGAACGCAAAAATATTCCTACATATTTCGATCGTGGCGAAAAATCGTTAAAAATCGCCAAAAAAAAGTGATTTCTACTTCTGACCAGGCCCACCTATGTTTATGTATATTGACGCACTGGATCCGAATCTGAAGTCCGCTTAGCCTTACCTTTAAAATTTTGAGTAAATCGCAAAATATTGCGAAAATTCGCCAAATCACGTTAGTTTAGTGCCGGGGTAATGTATAATTTTAAAAAGAACTTCTGTTAAAGAGGCATTTGCCATCTGCCACCCCATGTTTATTAGGACCTTTTGCCTTAATTTTTGCCCTAGAGTCCGTCAGCAGTGTTTTGAATTGAATATATTACTAATTATTTGTAACCATTTTAAAAAACAACACCTACGCCTCTGTTTACGAATACATAGGTACGTCATTTTTAATCATTAAACTCTGATTTGTGGATAGACAAAAAGGCTTACTTGTATGCATAATCCCAAAATTTTTTTATAAGCCATTTAAAATTTAAGTAAATATCTTAACAATTCCGCAAATTTCAAAATTAATAAGAAACAACAAGAGATTTTAGATTTAACCCCTGAGGAACATCATACATTACAGTAAAATAAACATACCACAATAATAATTGTGTCATGATTCTCATATTATATTATATCTATCAAAAATGCCAAGTTGTGATTGTTTTCAATTTGAAGCAACATAAAATTAAGACAATTAGCTAAGCGGTGTTTCGTAATTCTGGTGATACGTCTAATTAAAACAGATATGCGTTAAATAACTGTTCTGTATACTTTTGTTTTCCTGGCAAAATGCCTTCGGCACTTACCTAGATCAACGTTTTTGTTAGACTGAATCAAAGTCAAATTATCTAATAATTGAATTGCAGCTTCCGACTTATTTTTATAACTGTCGCTGCACGATCCCAACACGTAATTGAAGTCGTGCTATTAGAACCGATTTTCTTTGTGAACTTCTCGCTTGTTAATTGGCCTCTTTGATTTAGGAATTACTTATTTCATTACTTATCGAAGTATGGGAAATATGTTTGGAATTGTTTTAGGGAAACTAAATCTACTGAAGAAGCGATAACAGAACTAATTTGTCACTTCTCGTGAGTCACCACTGAAGATGCCGACAGTGAAGAGAGCCAAACGTTTGTAAGCACAGGATGGGCTACGGGACGTCTTGGAAGACCACCATTATCCAAGGAATGGTTCAAACCGCAGTACCAACAACAGGAGCCGATATCAGTATATGGGCAGGTCCATAGATGCCGATAGCGGGTGTGCCCCCACAGAGCTTAACCCGAGAACAACAAGAGCAGATCAAAGAATCTCAACTAAAGCTAGGAATGCGCACTTTAATTATGTCACTGGTAGCGACCAGTTACTGAGGTCACGGCAACTGAGCAACCTATTAGCGTCAAATTCTTGTTTGAATTTGGAGTTTTCTTACAAAAATATTTCAAATGATGCAAACTTATGAGCACGAAGTTTTGTGTCGGTAAAAGTGCCATTAATAGTTTAAAAAAATTTCAAAGAAGGTCGACAATCAGTCAGAGATGACAAGTATCATGTTGCGCGAGTAAAAGAACTTATGTGGTAAAATTGCCAATTTAGGATATTCTATGTTGTACCATTCTAAAAGTGTATAACAAAGAATTCTGTATTCCATAAAATTATATATGCAATCAAAATCTTGTTGGATACTAATAATTTTAATTTATTCCTAAACACTGGCTGTTAAGGAATAAACATACATATTTACAAATTGAAAAGTGAAAAAAAAATGATGAACTCTACAGGTTGTCTTACCGTACATTAATCACGAAGTTTGTACAAGATAAATAGCAGATTACATTTGAATATCAATGACAATTAAAAACATGTCTTTAATAAACGAGATATTTCGTAAAGTAATCTATTTCATATAGATACAGGTATCTTAAATAATTTATTGAAATTAATTTCTCATTATACAACCACATAAAAGAAATGAAATAAATGTCAATAATCTCATAAACCCATTTAGACCAACTGTGACTTATTATCTTAAAAGAAACAGAATAAGAAATCATTTCCGCTACCTGTACCATCTCCTGCCCCAAACGTAAGTTACAGTTTGACTACCAAAAAATGACTTTATTAATACTCCATTCAAAATAATAAATCCCAGATTGCTATTCAGCAAGGATTAGGTAAGGTTTCGGATTAATATCTAGGCAAATAAGAATTTTCAATTTGCGATGGTAAAAACGAAACGTACAATTCAAAATTTAGTGTTTTCTTGGTAGTTTGCTGCTTGTGGAGAGAATAAATACATTGAACAAACAACCCTTGACCTAGCAGAATCGGTCAGTCGAGTTGTTTTTACAAGTTATTTGTGATTTTGCCTAGTCATACAAATAGTCTAGGAACAAGATTAATAAAACAAGCCTAATGTAAAAATAAAAAAATGGTTTTTATCACAAACATAGGTAGTTCTTATGTTGAATGAAATATTTATGTTATATTTCCAAACATAGGATATGTCTTACTTAGTTCTCGGAGAAATTATTAACTATTATCGTCCAAATATATTCTAACTTTTTGGAGGATGCTTATCATCAAAGTTTACTGAATATTTATTCCGTAAACTTTGCTATCATCGTATAGGCATATTTCTAAAGCTGCGTATACATATGGCGAGCCGAGCACGAGCTGTAGTGGTGTATTAAACGTTTTGCGTTGAAACACTAAACGTTTATTTTTAGTTATAAAATATATCGTTTAACACATGTTAATAATATTCGCCTGTTTATTGAACTACTGTACGCCAATGTAATATATACGTCTATATTTTAATAATATTTAACTGTCCGTTAAGTGCAACGTTTATAAAACGTAAAATTAAACGTTTTAAGTACTTATATGATTTTAATGTATTACGTGTATTATCCAAATAATAATAACATGTTCTCTACACAACGTTTTTAGTAACATAAGAATAACACGTATAAAACACGTTCATACTACACCTGTTTTCAACTACAGGTAGAACACCGACATTTTTTTGTAAAATTTTCTGGTAAAATTTTCTTCACGATGTATATAATACAGGTTTATACTTTAAGATGATTTAAGTACACGATAATTGCAACGTTTGCAAATCGCCTTACGCAACGTTTACTTCACGTTGTATATACGTCCAAATCGACAAAATATAACCTAAATGTCAATAGATACAGACACTTATATCTCACGCACTATGTCGTTCTATACTTCTATCCTTTTATAGACTGGATGTAGAATCAAGCAGTCATGATTATCGTCGGCCTAGCGAGCTAACGAACTCGAAATGGATATACATCTGGTCACCTGCACATCGACTCTGGACTCTGGACCTGGCTGTCTGCTATGTTTGGGGGTGTAAATTTACTGCTAGTTGGTCGAGAGATCAGGACATTAGCCCGGATAGTAGCTGTTCCTCGAAATATCGCTGTTACTAATCATCACTGAATTAGTAGTAGGTATTAGTATCATAATTTGAAAAGATAATCGTAATCATTAATAAAACTCTAAATAAACGTTTTCCATAAACGTAATTTCTATATTATTTAAACCGTTGTTTCAACCTTTGGTTTTCAACCACGTTTAAATGTTTTTTAAACATATGCGTGCCCATTGGGTAATAAATTATTCATTTGCTATAATTTGCCATAAGTGGTCTGAATTGCTGCAGCGGTCCGCAGAACAGATCGAAGAAGGCTCGTGATGTAGGTATTCGCGGTGCAAACGACGTCTAGCTTGGCTTGTGCTCGCCTCGCCATGTGTATACGCAGCTTAATATTATGTCAGACCACTTCTTTCATGTGGTTAGACATGCCGGTATTTTCTGCAGTAAATCGCAAATGAACTTTTCATTTTCAATTATTGCATTACTTAGGTAATATGAAATCAGCGATAAAATGAACACATTTCCAAATAATGGAAATTTATTTGTGACAACTCTATTAATGGGGTAGGTCGTTCAACTGTCAACTATTTTTAAATGGATTGCAATTTTCAAGTGATAAATATAATACAGGTACTGGTACATGCTTTAGCGATAATAATAACAATCCCTCAAAACAGTTTTTGAACTTCTGGAGGTACTGAGTAGACATTTCATTAAATCTCTATTGGTGAGTGAAACAACTAAGTACTAATGTTAAAAGTTGAAAAGATAAAATTCAAGTGTTTATTACACGGATCATATCAACAGAATTCATGAATCTTGGAAGTCAACCCACCATACCAGATGTGAATTTGTCGTTCTGGTTACTGACCATCGCGAAGTAACAAACACCATAATTACAAACAAGTAGGTAGGCATACTTTTCTCAGGTGGACGTAGGGAAACGTCTATCCTCGTTTTACTGTCACGCATCTTTCGCGATGAGGAGACCAGGAATTGAAAGAAGTACGTGTATAAGGAGCCGAAAAGCTGCGTGAGTTGCACCAGTACCGGCAATTGTTTCTGAAATTTATGCCCTGCCCAAATTTTACTTTCATTGAATATCCTGGCGTGTTGACAATAAACACTACCATTCAGTAGCTTAATTCAATAAAGAGATATACGACAAGGTTTACAGATAAATATTTAGACCATATAATAAGATTTTCTACGGGTTTTGAGATTGTACAGGTAGGACGAGGGAAAGTGCAAAGAGATTTTTTTGTAACCCAATTTGTACTACATGGAATCTGGAATGTCCCTTATATCAAAGTACTTGTTCTAGTGTTAAATAACTTTTTTTAAAATGTACAATTCATTTTGGCTGGGATTTTAAAGTGCAGTGGGAGAAAAAAAAATAATATAGAGATATGGTGCTCTTTTTGAACTTAATTTAATAATACAAAAAAAATCCTGACCAGCTTGATTGGTTTTTGTTGTATAGAGTAATTTGATTTGATTTGAAAGGTCCTTATATCGCGAATGCTATAAGATATATCAACAACAGAAGGCAAACTAATTCTAAAAACAAGTTTTTGCAGATAGCATTCATAAAACCAGAATGTTCCAAAACTTAAGAACATTTTATTCCAATTTGATAAAATTATCTTTAAATCGAAATTACAAACAATTTTATTAGAGAGAAGAAAGAATTGTCACGGATTTCCCAATCCGAATAGATCAATTTTTTCTCGAGTTTCATACAGGCGTTAGCAGTAAATACAGCATCTACAAGATCTCAAAAATCCTGTTGTTGAAGGGTCTAACCGTTGTCGTTACCAAGACAGAGCGTTTTACCGATATTGGCAATTTCTTCAATTTGTCATAAAAGCGAACCACTCTGTATAATCAAATGATATTCGGTAAATGTATTCATTTACCTCACTCAATGTACTAGAGTTGTAAGCGAAAGAGAAATGTACGTCTACCGACATAAATATTTTTCATTTTGTTTATTTGCAAAAACAACACCCTGTGTGATTTTGAGAAATGTTTTCAGGCATTTGAGTAGAGCAGAAATTGTAGAGTTTATGGTGAATTTGCTGTAGTTGTGCATTTAAGTCTTCCTGTTTCAGAAAATTAAGAAATATCCTAAATCGGTAAAACGCCCTGTATTTCGATAATGACAATGATTAGACCTGTCAACATCAGGATTTTTGAGGCCTCCTTGATGTCCTGTATTCACTGTTAACGTATGTATGGTTCCCAACAGAACACCTTGTATTATTTAATAAAACAGCAAAACGAAACATGAAACTTTTATTTTGTATTATTGCACTGCTCGGGTAAGGAAGTCTTACAAGATCGTGTCTTGTCCGTCTCGCAAGTAATATTTGAAAATCCAACGTCGTGTAAATAGAAATATCTTTAATTTACACACTTTTTTAAGAAACCAACTTTCAAAAATAACAGTAGTATTATGTATATTACATTTTAAAACGTTAAAGATTTAACTTTGCAATTCCAACTAAAATGGGCCCATTCCGTATATTCGAAGAGATGACAAAATTCTGCTAGTGTTCTTAGAAAATAGTAAACTAGGATACATTCCGTATAATGTTAATTGTACAAATAGACACGCTTTAGATTACTATTAATGTGTATGAGAGAGTATGGCTGCAACTATTTTCTTTATTTTGTTACTATGCATTTGATTTTATATCCTCCAGACTTGATTTTGTAATAGGTTAAGGTCATTTATTAATAAAAAGATCATGAGATATTCGTAGTTTACCGAATACATTGACTAAATCACTATGCTCGTAATGGAAATCATTAAAAAGCTATTACACATAGGTATATGCCCTTGTACGTGCAAGCATAGGATTTTTTAAATTCGAATGGGTTCATCACTAAAGCTGTTGCCGTTATAAAAAATAGGTCGATCGTGGATTGGTCAAATTATTTACAAAGTATCAAAACAAAAATATAATGAAATCGTAAAAATACTATAGTTTTACTAAGGAAAACTAGTCCAACGTTTCGTTCATTTAACATAAACTTCTTCATAAATAATCATGATAATATGTACCTATATAGCTATTAAAGTTGATTGGTGTGTTCGCAACTAATAACATCTTTGCTATGTGCCCTGAAGAAGATTTCTTAAATAAACAAAACCTTGGCAGTGTTGTTCTTTTTGTCCATTTCTAACAATTAAAATTCATTATTTGAATAAAATATTTTAAGCATTGTAGATACTGAAAGAAAAAACAAAATAAGGAAAAATTATCTCTCAGATACCCTTACAAGATGTCAAAGTAAATTAAGTAAAATAGGAAAATCGTATTTTATGAATATTTTGAAAACCATTTTTCAGTTCTAAAAGTTAGGGAACTATAAACTTACATAATTTTGAATAACCATAGTATACCTACTACTCGTAAAATAGAAAAAAAAACAATATTTCTCAAGGTAAATTAATATAATGCAAATAATAATAATAATAATTCGGCAGAGATCTTAGCCGGCAGAATGCAGAAGGCAATCGTCCTTGGTTCGCTACGTCTGCTCAGAACACACGATTTACGGGCGCAATGATTACTGACTCCACGGAGTGGAGAGTGGTCATTGCTTGACTCTCCAGAACATCTCCGAATGTGTCGGAGCCTCGGAAGGTGTTTACTGGAAAAAAAAAATAATAATAATAATAATAATATCTCTACCCCTCATTCTAATCACGAAGATTAGCCCAGAAGTCGAAGACTTGTGCGGGAGAGGGGGCGGCATATATTATATTATGAACCCACAGCGATCCAGTCACCTCGATTCAAGTACTGACGCCTTAAACCGCGCGACCACTGACCGATCAAATACAAGAATATATCGAAATTTTTTATCAAGCGGAAAGACATGGTTCTAAAATTTTATTTTGAAAAAGTCTTTCGAAACAAGACTTAATATTGCTACGGCAAGAAGTCTTGCAAATATTAGAACGTGTAACATTTAAGTGAGCATTAGGTAAAAAAATAAATACCTACTACATTTCTATTATTGGTATATACTTTATTTAAAGGACATCCAGCATATAAAATTATTTTTAAAATCATCTTATGGAGTCTAGATCTAGTTCTCCTGAACTGAACTAATTATAAATTCACTCACTGCCAGCTAACTGAAAGAGTTCCAATTCTGTTTCGTCTATTCCATCCATATTTATAACTTATTATGTAAATTCTGATCGTTTCTATACTTTATAACGTCTACCGATAGACCATGTAGAAAGTTACGTGTGAGCTCCGAATAGGATCGTAGCCAACCGAGGATAACCACCACAGTTACCAAATTCATAGTAAAATTCCATGTTTTTCATTTGTATGCGAGTCTCGTTCAGATGAAAGTGTAAGAGTACCTTTAAGTAATCAAATAATACAAAATTTAAATAAATGGTTCGAAAAGTCGAAATTCAAATTAATTTAACATGCGATAACATGAAAAAGTTTAAAGTTTAATAATCGCTTAAGCAGTAAGGTTTAACTCTATAAATGACCACAATAGAAAACTATTTTTGAAATTTAGACCACAAAAGATATATCCACTGAAACATTCAAGGATCGATAAATTGGGTTTCCAAATACTGACAAATTTCTATCATTATTTAAAACCTTGAGTAACCTTTTTCTATTTCACATATTTTCGAAAAAAGTAATGTTGCTTCCTACAATGGTTTTAACACCCTGTAATTACAAAACGCCACTTTCATAGTTACTACGTGCAGTTTAAGATAAGGAAAACTTTTTTAAGAACCGCTGTTTTCGAAAAAATGTAAAATAAAAAAGCTCACAAGTATAGGTATTAGGTCCATCCGTGGACACACTGTAGATTGAAAAAAAGCTAAATTTCATTTAGACATATTTGTCTCGTCTAGCTGTGTCCCATTCATAAAAACACCCATATTATTAAGAATTGTTACAATGTTTTAGTATTTATAACAAGTCAATCATGGTTTTAAAACAGCAAATATGTCGGAACACAGGCGTAACTAGGAGGCAAGCGAAGGTTTTTAACACCTTCAAAATTAAAATTATCTCCAAATCAAATAATTTCCGAGCAACATATACCCTAGACTAAAGAAAACTTGTCGTGGTTATCTTAATTAATTTCTCAATTTCTTGACCGTTAATTAATTGTAGGTATGTAAAAAGGTATATTTATTTACAACAATGTAACTTTAATGTACAGGTAGGTATTTCGTTTTTATCTTAGTTACATTGCATTTTTATCAATAATAAAAATTAAAGAAAAATAGATATACTCTATGTCACTTTTCTACTAAAAATTGTTAATATTTCTTCATATTTACTAAATAAATTATTTAAAAAAATATGTAAGTCGAAAAATAAAATACGTAGAGCAAGAGTAATATCAATAAAATTATCGATGTTTTGTTTGTCCACTTTTACTATTTAAATTCTCCTCAAATAATACAGGGTGTTAAATATTTCAGGTGGTAATAGGAACCAAAATAAGCAGAAAAGTCTTAATAAACATGGATCCGCAAAGTAACGGTTGCGGATATATGGACCACTATTCGTTTTTCAAACATTTTATTTTATGAGGAATAAACCGACAAAGGAAGCTTTTAACAAACAAAAAACAAAGTTACAGAAGATGTTCAAAGTGACCTCCGTCCATTTCCAAGCAGGCACGACATCTTCGTCTCAACGATATTCGAACTCTTTCGAAAACACCCTCCTTGGTTTGGATTTCTTGACACTTTTGATTAATCCGTAGCTGCAGCTCTTCCAGGCTATTTACAGGAGTACCATACACTAATGTCTTCAAACTTTTCCACATAGATTGGTAGGAAGGGCCGGACCTGTCTTATGGCCTCCAAGATCGCCTGATCTGAAACCTCTAGATTTCCTTGTTTGTCTTAAATACCTTTACAATACAATAAAAGAACTTACTATTTATTTATATTTACTGAAAAAAATTAATTGAAAGAAAGAAATAAAACATCGGTTTTATTAAATTTTCTTAGTTTTTTTTCTTTGCGAATATGAATATGGAGTATTAATATTTGGGTACCTAAGCGTACAAGTATAAAAATAATAATCTTTAAAAAACATCTTTACTTTGTGTTATGTCTTGAGCAATACTAAAAGTTCTCATGAAACATATTTCCAATACATAGAATAATCTTTCTCAAATCTATTTTCACGATCTATGTTAAGTTGCTTTTTTCGTATGAGATATATTCATATTTTCACTGTAAACACTAGGACACAAAAGAGTAATAACTTGAAAGAAATACAATAATTAAAAAGGTCCCTTGATTTCAGAAGCCCCCACCCTCTCCCCACTCCAAAACAAAAATTAGTTGTTTTGGAGTGGGGCAAATCTTACAGAAGCAGTTTACTATTAAAATTCTGATAAACAAATAATACGGTTAAATAGTTTGTTACGCCTGATAAATAATTTATCTCCATATAAACTAGAACAATCCATTTCGTAATTCCTTGGACCTTCCGCATCAACTGACCTAGACCTACGTAGGTATTTCAATTTACTCATTTTTATTTACTACTCATTATCATAGCATTCCGCAAATTGTCATTATCGATATACTAATACTACATTCTGTAAGGTTCATTACTATCTACCCATCTACACCTACATAGTGTTTATTGAACCTGGCCGGTATGAATGAATGTACACACTCTATTTTTATGCCGATTACTATGATTTTATTGTTTCTTGAATGACTTATGGAGATATTATTAGGTGAAACATTTCAAGGACGCTCGTAATGATCGCCGCGATCGCAATTAAAATAATCTCTCTCTGACGTTAATTAAAACATTAGTAAAGTAACGTAAACACCGGTAACAATTACAATAAGCTATGCTGAAGTGTTATAATAAATAAGCAGAGACGTGTATAGCCTTAATCTTGAAATTAAATTGTTTTGTGGGATTGACACCCGATTTATCTTCAAATTTGGTTGTACAGGGTGAACGTTTTATTATGGTACACAGGTTCACTTCAACTGAACGTTTTAGCTACTACTGCAATTTTCTACTACTACTCCACTCGTATTTTGTTAAAGATAAAATACAACTATAATATAATATTTAGGTGCTATAATACTATAAAAACATAGATATAATTTTTAGTACAGCCAAGAAAATTGTTTTGGATTATACGGGGTGCTACAAATTAGTAGATTAAGTCGTTAACCACATATTTTTTGAACTAAAATGATGGGACTTTTCTAATATCACATTTCATTTCGGACCACTTATTTTCAAAATACGGGAAGTCTAAATACAAACTTTAATTTTTTTTTATTGTTGACCAGCAATTTGGCACATATTTTTATCTTAATTCGGCCTTAATGGATCGGTCAGTGGTCGCGCGGTTTAAGGCGTCAGTACTTGAATCGAGGTGACTAGATCGCTGTGGGTTCGACCCCCGCAGCCGGTAGACCGTATATAAGCTATATTCGTGGAGAAATTGGCACCCTCTCTGCGGATATGGTAGGGTGGAAGAATGTTGGCTTGGGTCAATGTGAGAGATTGATACCGGTTGACATTTGACTACCCCCCTTATAATTATAATTATTAATGTAATTTTTATCTAAAATATCAAAGCAAGAATGGAGGTAAGGGAGTTGTTTGAGTACGCCTATGGTTTCAGAATAATTTTTTTAGAAAGAGCTTGTTCATAGTATTATTTTCAGTCTTGTAAGATTTTGATTTGAGGTTCAGTTTATGAAATATTACTTTTTTGGATGTGCTCAGTTTTTCATTATTACCACTCTTAATGTATCACCCTGTAGACTGATCAGTTTTAAGGTCGACTAATTCAGTTAAAAATTTTACGTAATATAAATTTTTCATTAATTAGCAATGGCGTTAATTTTTTATTTATTTCGTATTTACCAAAGTTTACAAAACAACATTTTTCATGTTTAGTTTATTTCATTAAATAGCATCAACAATCAGTTATGCATCGTTCTTTGTACAATATTTTAACGTAAGAGGCACCAAAAGTAAGTTAAATTTTAACAATAATTATTAGAAAAAATGTATGTTAAAGTTAATAAGTATTTTTAAATGTAAGGTATTTATCCAGTATTTATTCAATTACTTTACAAAATCGAACAATTCTGGGACAATAATTTTTTCTTATCTCTGCAAGGAAGGTACTTCCTCAAAAACTCGTCTCGAAACAATTTCATTATGTTTTCTTCTGAAAACTGAGATACAGCACGAATAAATGATTCAACGCTGATGCTTGCCAAGTTTTTACTCATTTTGGTGAGCCACATAAGTAATTACACATAGTACAAAGCTTGTCCAGTCACTGAAAAAAATTCCGACTGCTATAAAGTTGTTGACTAGACTGAGACTGTCATATACAAAGAAAAAAATAGTACCTAATTTAGTTGTGTAGCGAGGTACCGATACTATTGATGGCCCCTACTTGACCAGTCATTCATCTGTTCTTTAGTCAATCACGTCTATTATTAATTTAGAACTTCACAATTTGTAAAATGCCACTCGAAACTATGAATTAATTAAAAGTAAACAGATAATAAATAATATATATCTTGATTGTTACAAGTAGTTAACCAATCTAGTTAATATGCATTCTAGCCTAGTGGGAGGTAGTACTTTTTTCTGACCTCGTATTTTTTATAGTTGTCTATAAATAGCTCCGGTTCATTGAATGTTACTGCAATATTGTTGACTCTGATAATAAAAATTATATAATTTAACCAGCAGATTTGTTTATCTATTCCTTGCGAATATCCAATGTCAGTTTCAATTTCACTGTTTTCTCCATTCTTTGCAATGGCATTTGAGAAATCTAACAAATTGCCTTTATATTGCATTCTCGATTAGAAGCAATGGTAGTTGTACTGCAGGGCCTAAAAATGGGAACTAATTCAAAACCGAAAAGCTCCTCCCACGTGTTCTGCTACATTCTGGCGGTCGTGTTGCCGAATGAAAAGTCAATGACTTAGATGAAACGTGGAAACTGCTAGGCCACCACTCGTTTGGGCATAATTTCTAATGTTACGGATTTCAGTTATTGGGTAATGACTATTAAAACGGCAAGGAAAATCATTGATACCTTGAGAAAAATAAAAAAAGTAACTTAAATTCAAATGTTCTAAATATGTGAAAATAACTGTTTGGGAAGAATTAAATAATAAAAACTAAGCGAAAGAATATACTGTTTTCAAAGACAATTGGTGGCATGGGCGTCCGCATGGGTAAAGATAAAAGAGGGCGGTTGCTTTCCTTGGCTTTTGGATACATGCACAAAATTTAAAAAAATACATTTTGAATTATTTTTCATATTTTTTATTTACCCTTGCCCTCCTAGCAAAATTTCTGCCAACAAATAATCAAAAATAAAAATAGTTTTTTAATGTTTAGGACTTGCATTGTTTGGCACGTCCACAGTTGGTTGAAAAATGTTCCGTAAGCAAGTCTGTTTCAAAGCATAGGCGTACATAGGATTTTTTATTAATAATAATAGTAATAATATCTCTACCCCTCATTTTAATCACGAGGATTAGCCCAGAAGGCGAACACTTGTGCGGGAGAGGGGGCGGCATATTATTATTAAGCAGGCCGCATTTGCGCCCAGGAACGACTTACGTTGGTAGGCCCTAACCACTATTCAGTGCAGGAATGAGGGAAACCTGGAAAACCTCATTAATTAGGGGGGTAGTCAAATATCAACCGGTATCAATCTCTCACATTGACCCAAGCTAACATTATTCCACCCTACCATACCCGCAGAGAGAGTGCCAATCCACTCCACGAATATAGCTTATATACGGTCTACCGGCAGCTGGGCGCGAACCAACTCCGATCTAGTCACCGCGATTTAAGTACTGACGCCTTAAACCGCGCGACCACTGACCGATAATATGATTTTATTTTCATAGTTTCTTGCATATTTATATATTTTTCTCTCGACGAAAGTAAAAATTGATTAAATTTCCAAATTTTTCTGTTAAGTTGTTTTTGGAGTTGATATAGGTCATACTTTAAAAACGTAATTCTGTTTTAACAAATTATATGTGTGTTGCAACTGTTGTAAAGCTTGTTGCAAACGACATATTTTTACAGCTGATTATGCTCAGGACACCTACGTAGATTTGGGCAGATTTTCTAGCTTAGTGTAGCCGGTGAGAGAGATTTCTAGAAGGACTAACAGATCCTTACGTATCGTAGTATGGTGTTCCCAGGCGTGCTCAGAAAAGCCGCCTCACAGAATGAGAGGCACCGACCGTCACGTCGTAGAGGAACCACAGAGCGTGAGGAAGATATGGAATGACATATGGCCCCACCACTTTCTGGTTGTAGTGTTGGACTGTTGCTTCTAATGAAAACTAGTGGTGATCTGCTATCATACGCTTGATCTATAAAACGATACTTGTACTTGTTACTCTAACATTCTGTATATTTACTTTTTATAACACTGTATATCTTATAAGTTTCCAACTGGTCACCGATGTTACTAAAACAAAGTTATGTTTCAGAGGACAAAGTTATATCTATAGACACTATGCAAGCACGTAATGAAATGTTGACTCTAATTTACAACATCTCATTAAAATATTCATTCAAATTTGTCTTTGTTTATTCTGAAAACCATTGGCGTAGGTAGGATTATTTGCTTGGGGTGGGCCTGGAGGGTTACACTGTTAGCCCAACTAAAATAATATGGTACCTATTTGGTTTTATTCACGATCATCGTGTTTAATAAAACTGTATAATCACGTACTACAAATAAAATATGAAACCTGCATAATTTTAGTAGGTTAGGAACTCAAAGTAGGTACTTAGGAAAACATTAAATAAGAAAAAGTAATAGTAAATTAATTAAAAATGAAATAAGTTTAGTAAAAAATTAAAATTAAGGAAAATTTTATTTTTCCTACGCGCTTGCTGAACACAGCAAGTCATAATTTTCATCTAAATAAATTTAAACCAGTTGTTTCTGAGATTCTTAAAATTACATACCTATTCGTAAATTGCAATAATTATACAGTATGTTCTACTCCGAGAAAAAACACTCTTGTAACGAATTAAATTTCAAAATATCTTCGACCAAAAATTAGAAATTTGTATTAGATATCAATTATGAAAAAAAAAAACAGTTAACTAATTGCATTGTACATAGGTCCTCGATATTTTGCGTACAGGGTGTTACTTGGGTATAATTTTAAAATGCAGATATTTGGAAA
Organism: Monochamus saltuarius; assembly: GCA_025584915.1. Taxonomy (NCBI): domain Eukaryota; kingdom Metazoa; phylum Arthropoda; class Insecta; order Coleoptera; family Cerambycidae; genus Monochamus; species Monochamus saltuarius. The sequence continues at coordinate 11,543,104 of CM046722.1, forward strand.
ACTCTATATTCATTTTTTTAGAAAGACATCAATATATTAAAAAACGTAAATTATCACATTGGGTTAAATTCTTTAAATTCACATTGTCACGCTTCCTCAAATACTTAAATATTTTAAACAAATCCAGTGGCAGAGGAAAAGACCGACACACTTTCCCAACCATCCACGTCCCTTTCTCTAAATAGACTGCAGTAGGCAGTAGCTCTTACTTTTAACCAGTTCTTCACTTAGATAAACCAAACGCCTAAGAAAATTGATGAATTTGCATTTGTTGGATGCCATGGTGAAGTACAGCTCATCTAATTACATAAATCTTAACAACCTTTACACAAGTATAGAAACACCATTCAATAGTTTGGGTGAAGAGTAGGTATATATAGACAATGTTGAGGAACGTATTGTATAAACGTATTAAGTATTAATTACGATACAATTAACAGTGAATGATAACGAATTATTTTATTATTACAAATTTTTGCGAATTAGCGCTTAGAGTTTTTGAGAATATGTTGACAACCATATTCACTGCTCTTTATGACAACCTATATTCAGAATAGTTGTATATAGGTACTGGACTATTTAGTTCGACAAAATGTTTTGAAATCTATGAGTATACAGGGTGTCAGTTAAGAATGGGCTATACATTAAGGTTAGCTTCCATAGACAAAAATAATTTGACTTAAATCAGATATCTCAGTACAATTTCGCTTGCCTTAAGAATTTATAGCCCTGAGAAAGTACTTTTTTATTTCATTTTTTTACGATAATTCTCTTATTTATTGAAAAGAGAAGAGAAAAATAGTTTTTTTGTGAGGTAAACACGAATATGTAGCTGATTTTTGAGGTAAATGTAGCCACTATACTATTCCCTTCAGATTTTTTTATGGCGAGATTTTTGGTAAATGATTAGTTATTTTGAAGTAGCCTTCCAGTTTTAGAAAAAGGTATAAAATGCACCACGAAAACTACGTTTAAAGTATTTGCTAAACTTGGAAATACATACAAAAATTCTAATAAATTTATTAGTTCAAAAAGTTATTAACAGTTAGTAATGTTGTTCTGATAAAACAGCATGATAAAACACAAACAACACCGGGGCAAATGGCAACATGAAAGAAAGACAACATTTAAAAAATAAGAATAGAAAATAACCACTTAAACCAAAACGCAAATGTACAAACAAAATTTTTATTTAAAATTTATTTTTTAAATATCCGCCAGAAAGCTACTTAGCAGCTAACTGTGAAAACTTTTGAATTAATAATTTTTTAGAATGTATGTATTGACTTGCAAAAAACTTCATTTTCCAAATTTTGAGTTCAATTACCAACAAAGAAATTATCGTAAAAAAGTGAAATGAAAAAATACTCTCTCAGGCCTATAACTATACACCACCGATTTTTGGACAAATTGGTATCGCTCTCTTAAAGCCAAGTTAATTCTGCATAAAAAGTGTTTTTTGGACTTTTCCCTTCTGACGCACTGATTTCGAGATATAAATTAATTTATTATACAGGGTTAACTATGACTTAGTACAAATATTTTAAGAGGGGATAGGGAAAAATAAGAATTAACGGAATCACCCTTCAAAAAAATTCCAAACTTATTTATAAAGCCAAAAAAATTTTTTTTCGAAACTATATTAAATCCCTATTTATCGCCGTCACTGACCTGTCAGCCGCGAGGTTAAGTATAATCTGCCAGAGGTTAGGCTAGGTATAATATGCCAAAGTCAAAGGTGTCAAACATAGTGACAGGTCACCGCATTGACACGCTTCCAAAGAAAAAAAAAACTACAAAATGTAGATTATTATTTAATGAGAAATACGGTATGGTAGCACAGAGAGGCAGCACCTATCTTACTAATATTTATTTCCAGGATTGATACTTGGAGAGATTTGAAGAATGTTTAATCATCTGTTTTCTTGCTTGTTTAAATTAAAACTTGCAAAGATTTTTGTACTTGCTGTGGACCTCTCCTTCCCTCGATCGTTCTTTTTGTGTAAATCGAGGTAACTACTTGGTTTGGCGGTCTTGACCAAGTCCTATTACTTACGTCGGGAAAAAGCACAGATGATAACAACATAATACACGCAAATGTACACAAATACATAAAAACACTGCCACACGTTTACTGCCACGGCATAAAACAGCTGTTCGATGTGGTTCAAAAAGTATTCAGCATTACTTTTGACAACAGCAGAATATTTTGTATACTCGGAAACGTCTTTGACGCTGTTGCACGATAATATGCATTTGTCACACTCCCATAAATCAGCACCTTATCCGTCATCTAGGCATTTGAATACAACATGTTTGTAAATACACAAAAAATACGCAAATTAAATTTTCGAAAAACAAGTACTGAAAAATTATTTCAAACTATCAGACTGTAACCGTATACTATACATCTACAGACGACATCTGTAGGTCACTAATGCCAGGTGCACTCTTCTTCTTTTTATGGCCTACTCACGGCACATAAACAAGGAGAAGAAGAAGAATTTTTTATTTTCATGTGTTAATACTAATAGTAGCAACAATATTAACAGTAATCGACGATGTTTGCATAAAATAATTAGTAATACTTTAAACTATAACATCCCAAGATGTTCACAGTGTTCTGTAAAAATGACCCTTAGATTATAGCTAACTTCGCGTTTCTGCATTGTTTGGAGCATGGAAAGTAGCAATGCAATATTCATAACCTAGAACTTACTGTTACTTTAAATCAGCTAAGTGACTAATTTTAAACGTGTTATAGTAATTAAATAAAGTATTTTATGTCGGATATGTTAATTATGATGAATCTGCAAGGAATGAAAATGTGCAGTGTGCAACGAAAGAACCAAGATCAATTACAATATACTGCAGCTACGCGTATTAGCTGGTATCTATCAGTTAATTAGACATTATTATTTTAATAAATATGTTTATTTTCGTCGTTTCTACACTTGACAATTTTGATAAAAACGACCGCATGGTTGACATATCTAGCCATCTCGGAACGATGATTGATTGTCATAGGCGCCGACTTTCCGTAGGAAAAGAGGGTTTTGCCCCATTTTTTAAACATTGAGCAGGAATTCCGAAATAAATTTTTTATTATTTTTTATACCTTCCTGAGCACGTGATTAAAATTTTTGTACTTAGTCATAGTTAACTCTGTATACATTGATTATTATATCAACTTACTCAACTCAAAATTATATTCTTAGATAAAATATTTTTTTACGTATTACAAGCGGTAAGCTTCCAAAACGTTTTAAAACTTTAGGTAAAGTTTCAAAATATCGAGGGAATTGAAAAAGTTAAAATAACACTATACTTACCAAAACTACTAAACCAAAACGCTGGATACGCCACTGGTTTGATTTAACAACAATAATCAAAACTCAATTTCCTTCAAACGTTTTCATTCATTCTCATTTGTATTTATCACCATGAATTAGAGTTTTCTACAGGGTGATTCTTTAATATTGCGAAAAATTTTAGGGACAGGTTCTTTAGATAAAAATAAGAAAAAATGTTCCCATTAGCATGTGTCCGGAAACGCTTCGTTTCCGAGATACAGGGTGTTCATTTTTTTTGTAATCTACTTTTAATACTTGTTATTTCAAAAGTCATTTAACCGATTTATTAAAACACAAAACGAGTAGTTATTTTTACTCACTCCTACACTAACAATGTGACAAATAGTAATCAACTATTGACAAAAAACAATTATTGATAGTTGGTGGGCATTCCAATTTCCAAGCCAACTGGGACTATTTTGTTTGAACACGATAAGATAATTTAATCAGACGTCTATCAAGACAGATACCCTAATCGTATAGTTAAAAGACTTTTGAAATAACAAGTATTAAAAGTAGATTACAAAAAAATGAACGCCCTGTATCTCGGAAATGAAGCATTTCCGGACACATGCTAATGGGAACTTTTTTTCTTATTTTTATCTAAAGAACCTGTCCCTGAAATTTTTCGCAATATTAAAGAATCACCCTGTATATCAGTTGCGGTAAGTATACTCTTTTAGCGAAATTTTTATTAGTCCTAAACAACTTGAAATAACTTTTTTGTAGGTTAATTAAACGAATTCAAATTTATATTTGAATATTTATCAGAGTTTTATAAAGGGTTTTATGAAACTTTCTTGTTTAAATAATACTATAGGTATTTGCGTAATTTACTTCAATGACAATTTGAATTTTATTAAATAACAAGAGACACCTAATTTTTGTTTATCGGCAGGCAATGTTCCAGAAATAATGATATCTCTATAAATGAATAAATAATATGCTCTCATACTCATATTTTTATCAAAAGTGTTTACTAATCTTTGCCCGGTGGAAAATATGTTTTTCAAAAGTGACGTGGAATCTTGGCGACCTCAATATTTACATTTGTTCTCAGTCAGGTGTTTTGGATTTCCGTTTTGTTTTTAGCTACTGGTCACTGATTCATCAATCAATATACAGGGTGATTCAGACTTAACTAAAAAAAATCTGAGTGTACAGGAAACTCTTACAAATACAATTTTTTAAAGAAAAAATCAAAAAGGGCAGTTCGAAAATCATTTAAAAATACACTTCTGCACGGCACTGAAAACTGGTCCACTGTACAACTTGTTAAGGTGGCAATCTGCGACCGGACAAAAAATGGAAAGAAATGCTCAAGGAAATAATGAATAACGCCGACTTTATACAGCAGATTTAACTGCTTTTGTCGCTATTGTTATTAATTACTATACCTTATTTTTAAACTAAGAGTAGTGATTTAAATTTCTCGCGCTTAAACACTAGCTTGTTATTGGTTAATTTGTCGCCAAGCTTACACAGGTTCACATAAATTCATGTTTATTGTCAATGTCAACACTTTCAGCTACTAACATTTAAAATGTCAGTTATATTTGGCAAAGATTATTAACGTTGCCACTTCGTTGATTATTTTGTATTTATTCTCCCTCCTAGTTCCTAAATCAAATGAAATAGTTCTGGTCATACCTCAGCAACCAATTGTATTGCTTTTTGTCTATTTTCTCTTTTTTCTTCAAATTTACCGCTAAAATGATCTAGTTATATTTTCTAGTTACTTTTTCCTGTGTATATATGACTTCTTCATTTACTCCTCTTAGTTTTAAAATAAGGCATAATAGATTTACTTTGTGGTTTGAATTATTAAAATAGTTTGACGTACCTGATGTTACAACAACATTTTGGGCCCGTTTTACCCAGTTTCTTCAAACTAACACAAATGTTTCTGCTTCTTGTTCGTTTCGAGCTCGTAAGTTATTGACAGCAATGACAGCAACTATTATACGTTTCCGTAAATCATCAATAGTATGTATTCACTTCGGTGTGATACCCTTAATTTTTTTAATATTCTCACAAAAAGAAGTCCAAATGATTTAAAGTTAGGAGATGGTGACGGCCATGGTACCAGTCCTCCTCGTGCAATCTCTTGGTGTCAATGCTTGGACATGCTGTACATGGTACGGATATAATTGAGCCTCGTTTTGGATCTTAAGTTGCAATGGGACCCACTTCCTCTGTGATAAGTTATCCAAAGGCATATACTTAATCCGCAACTTGTACGGCAAGGTATCTCAAGAGACACTAGTGACTGCTTATCACAGCCTGCTTCATTCTCGATTGTCTTATGCTATTCTGGTTTGGGGACACGCGCCTTCTTCTCAGATCGTCTTTTTAATGCAAAGGAAGGCCATTCGTATATTAGCTCTTTTCCAACACGGCGCTTGACTGGTTGGAAACCTGTCCCAAGTGGATAGCCAAATCGTTCACCAACTTACTGCAGCGGAGTTGTATCTAATATTAAACTGACTGACGGCTTCGGACAGGTTTCAAACCAGTCAGGTGCCGTCTTGGAAAAGAGCTAGTATCAGGTTTGAGATATAAGGTATGTTCCAACAGCCATTGAGAACTGGTTCAGAACTGTCAGAAACATTTGACCAGCTCCGTCTTACGTCGCATTCGTCGAAAGCATAGTAACAACTGAACTGACTGAATAGTTCTGGACGGTTCGGAATCGGTTCTTGGTGTTGCTGGAACAGACCTATAGAGATTACTGTAGAGGACAGTTTGTAAAACTAGGCATCTTAACTGTGCCATGGGTGGGTCAGTGGTCGTGCGGTTTAGGGCGTCAGTTCTTGAATGTGCCGCCCCCTCTCCCGCACCGCACAAGTCTCCGGCTTCTGGGCTAATCCCTGTGATTAGAATGAGGGGTAGAGATATTATTATTTTTTATTATTATTATGTACTTATATACTCCAATGCTTTTTGTATATTAAAGAACATGAAAATATGTACACTGTCCGTAGCCAAATCCATTGCCATGGCACAAGAAATAAATATAACATAAACACCAACTTTCATCGACTAAATAAAACACGCACCGTCACATCTTATCTATGAATTCAGTTTTTTAATGCATTGCCCCCTTCAGTGCGAAATTTAAGCCCTACATTGTTTAAGAGAATAATAAAAAAATGTCTATTGAACAATGCATTTTACACTGTACAACAATTTTTAGTTAGTGATCTCACCGTTTTATGAAATCTTGACTAAAGCTTTGCATACTTTATTTGCAATATTTTAATTCAATAAATTATGACGTTTATGTATGTCTTTATTTCTTATTTTAATATGTATCTACTGTTTGTCTTTTATTATGTATGTTTATTATGCGTATTTTTATGACTATTTTAGTATTAAATATTTATATTTTGTATCTTACCTGAATGTACTACAAACTACCATTTTTTTCTGACGTGTGTAAACATTTTATGTGTATTTAACACTAATAAATGTCTAAATGTTAAAATATCGTGTATGATACGTCACACTACTGCAATAGGCCGTGGAAGTACTGGATCTCCATCTTCCACGATTCGGTAAAGATTGAAAATGCTACAACTGCAATAATGTTTTTATCTGAAGCTATAAGGATTTTATAAAAAAAATTTACGATATCGACTCCATTTTTCATGTTGCATCTATTCCCAGATTCTTTTAGATAAGTTCTGTATCACCCTGTATACATTTATAGTGTTTACTTTTAAGTATCAATGAAGATGCCAAACGTAGAATGGGTCTTGGGTCAAACATCCTACCAGCGGAAAATGAATTAACACGATTTTCTCGCCTTCGTTGCAACGTCCGATTGTTTATCAGAATCCTAAACCCATACCGGCGGCATTTGTTTATTAATTTAACCATGACCTAAATGAAAGAACACTGACTGAATAGGTTCAGATATCGAAAATCTCGTCATACTCGTTTGTTTTTGTGCAATACACATTAGAATTTCCTATAGTTTTAACATTCGATTGTATCAGCGTGTGTGCACTATGCAGGGGTATGTCTAGATGGGCATGCAGTTCCTCTACTGGGCCGATAATTTCTAACAAGGTTAAACAGATGAATTATGCAATGCATCTATTATCCTGTCCCGTGTATAATCCATTCGAGATACGATTAGGCTCGTGTTGGGCACGCACGTCATCTGTGTCACGATACTCAAATGTGTCCTATGATTATATTTTTAAAATTACTTTAAAAAACGTGATTTTATCTATCGGCAGCAACTTAATAATTTAAATCGATATAGAGCCGGAAAATAAATTAAAATTAACCGAAATATAATTTCTGATCCAGTTTTATTTTAATTCCTGAATTAAGTTTGCATTAATTGCTGTTGATCGGCAATAATCAAGTATGTATATCTTTCTTCGGTAGTAAATTAGCTAGTTAAATTTAGAATACAATACAAAGTCAATAACATATTGTTAAGGGTGATTCAGCCATAATGTCATAGGGATATAGAGAAAAATGGGTATAATACAAATACGCGATTTAAAAAAAATAAATGCATATTTACGATGCAAAAAATATTTTCAAACCATTATTTAAATCCTCTTTTCAGACTGTCACTGACCGAGTGACCGCTGACGGCAATAATTCAACTTGGTATCGGCCTGGAGCGACGATGCCAAATTTAAATATTTTCCTATAGTACCTACTTATCGTAATATGTAATTAATGCTATACATTATTTTTTTAAAGTATGCTGTTAACATAAAAACATATTTAATATTGAAATTACAAAACTCCGACGGATCAAAATAAACCATTCATATTTCATTACATAAATAGTGAAGTAAAATCCACTACTCACTAAGTTAAATTATTAAAGCTGAAAACATTATGTTTTTGCGTTGAAACAGTGACGTCACACACGTCGTTGTTTAAACCGTGTTTAAAACGTGCACTGAGTCCGGTTTGAACTCTTTAGACGTTTTGCTATTGGTCCATGCAGTAGTTGCCTAAAAAGTAGAGATTTGTTTATTTATTAAGGAGTTGGTTGTGGACTATTGTATGTACCTCTACAAATTTAAACGTATTCTTCCTAATCCAATAGCGTAACCAATTAATTTTCTATCTTAAATTTCATAAACCTGTCACTCATATAAACATGTTAGGTATTTGTTTTTGACTTTCAGTTGCTAAAATCAATTTCTATGTTTTTGTTGCAAATTTCACACATTTTCAAAATATATGTACAAAAACATGTGGAAATAGGTTTAATAATCGTTTTATTTTAATCCAAATCTATTGTAGACAATAGTTTAAACAATAATCAAAAAGTGTTAGGCGCTGCAGAGTTGCGAATTTTATAATAAATGCCAGCCGCAGTAATGAGTGCCGACATCAGATAGGCTGTAATCGGCATATTCGGTAGAGCTAAAAAGTTGGCAGTTCAAATGCCCGTTTAATACATTGCCGACGGAATAAGTCGAACATCGTTCGGGTCATTATTTTCGTGTGGTAGAGGTTGGTGCATTTCGCATTTCGTAAGTTTCTAAATAAAAATGCAATTCAGGTTGGGTAAAGTGAAGTAGTGAAAGACCGGGATTGTGCTCTGCTGAGCAGATCCTTGAAAAAATAAATAAAAGACATTTTATGTTTTCCGTGTGCGTCTGTGGTATTGGGTACCTACTGATCATGGGTAATGGATTTGATTCTGATTCATATTCATAATCAATTGCGATTTGCATTGTTTGGGAAAGACAAAAAATAGGTATGCTTTTAATGTTTTACTTAAGATTATTTACTGTATAAAATTTTGCGGAGCTTTTGAACTTGCATTACTAGGGCATAATGAATGAATTTTACGTCAGCACTTGACAAAATGCTTAATGAATATCTCAAGGTACCTCATAGAATACACAAAATGCATACATTTTAGATTGCAAACAAAAAGTTTGCAGGAGCGTCGTGTTACTGATTGTTATAGGGAGATTAGTTCATCTTTTGAAAGATCGAATAAATTTTTTTTTCAATTTTCTGTGTTTATTAGACCTTCCAAATATGTGGTTAAAATGAAAGACATTATGTCTGAATCACCCTGTATAAGTGTCCTTAATTTTTAGAATTCGCATGTAACAAATTGTAAATTAATTTGTAAGTTGTGTCTTTAATAATTAAGAATTTCTCCGGCAGTTTCTTTTAGACTTTTATCTTTATATTTAAAACTGCATTTTTAACCAAACAAATCGAACACATTTTCTCTGAAACGAGCATTTTTTAAGATTTCAGATGTATTTCTGTTCATTTTAAATGAAAAAAAGTATATCATGAAAATAACTTGCTAAAAATGTGCAAGATAACTTTTTCTTGCAAAATCCATTGGCATAGAATTTTGGAATTACTGCGCCCTCCAGGTTCTCCGCCACTGTTTGACAAATGTGTAAACCAATTCGAAAACTTTTTGCCTCTAATGGAATAAACTATACTACTAGCAATATTTGATTACCTACCTATTATGTAATACATTTATTTTTTAATTTTAGCAACTACCTAGTAGGTATCTCGAGAACTACTGGTTCATCAGAAATTTATGACCTTAACGATTTGCTGAAGTTACAAGGTAGACTTAAAAATACCCTGTATATTACTATATTAATAATATTGGTAGCTACTGTCCCTTTTTACATAATAATATGTCCTCAAGTAAAGTGTTTTACCTACATAGGTATTATAAATTTCAAGAAAATTAATTAAAACCTCTTCGAAGATCTTTGAAAAATTTCGACTTGACAAAGATCTTACAAAGTGAGCATCTAGCTCAAATTATTTCTAAAATGGGTCACACTGTTCCGCGTCTACGGCACTGGTCACCACGAGTTATTTCTCCTTGAGTCTAACGGTGCTGTTAGAACTTTCGTCGCACAGCGTAAAGTAAAAATTCAGCTGCCTACGATTCCTTCTTCGTCTTCTTCCATCGTGTGGAATTTCCATGCGTTACCCGCTACGGGTACTGTCTTTTTGTTTCAAGCAATTGGATAAAGAAATAGAATGTCGAATGGATACGAAACGGGCAGCTATTTGGGGTCATATTTCATTAAAAATTCCATAGGTATTACAAAAAATGTTTCCGTTTCTCGAAACCGACTCTGAAATCCATTGAGTAACTTCGAAATTTTGCAGTTTGGAAAGTAAGTAGATACCTACCTACTCCACAAAGGCTAGCAACGCTAACGCTATATTACAGCTATCCAGCTAGCAGGGAATATTTTTCATCTAACCTAACCTTTCGCAGTGGGCATGCAGGTGGGCCGATTGCTGGCGGAGCCGCACGAGACCGCCCGACCGATTCAGACCGGTCTTGGTGCTTGCCGTATTTTCGTGCGCCTACTAGTAATAGACGGTGCTACGTCGATGCTGTACGTGTGTGACTAAAATTTGTGTATTGTGTGTTCGATTTTAAACAGAGATGTTGCACCATGCAACAATGTCGCCCCTCAGTCCATATTGAAAATGTGGTTTGAATCGCAGGTAAGCCCCCTTTTCACTCCAAAAATCCCTCGAATTAATCGAGAAATTTGCTTTTCTAGAGGCGAGAACAAAAATCATAAATAACTCTTTCAGTGGCTTTGAGTGCTAAAATACTAACATACAAAACTGTATAAATAACACTTTCGTTTTTCGTCGTTTTTTCGAAATAGAGAAGAATTAGACTGAATGTCTTTGTGGAAACATCTAACTATTGGCTTCACGAACCCATTCCGACAGCTATCCGTGTGAAACCACCTAATTATCAGTTATAAATTGTTAAATTCTTGTTCCACGTGACAACTGTCAAACTCGATCTAGTTACCTATGCTATCTCCGCATGTGTTTTGTTTTGAAACGAGCGGGATCGCAGTGTGCATTGAAATGATTTTATGCGCAGTCGCCCAGTTGATCAGTCGATATCTGCGGGCGTCGATGGCGCTTACGTCACATCCACGACACGCTTGGTCGACTGGACATTACTCTTGTACTTCCAAGACTTAAATGTGGAGGGAGACGGCGCCACACTCAGACGGTGCTGTTTACGACGCTTACTTGTTTTTTCGCCGTTCTTTACGGAAATTTAACAACTATTGTTCTTCGACGGCGTTTAATCCTGTACATCCTCCTGAATTTTTTAGTGCGGCTGTTTAGATATTTCTTAAAAAATTAATTCTCTAGAAATTACAACTACCTGCGAAATTATGCGTTTATGAATTATGAGAAATGATACGTCGTTAACGTTTTTGAGGTTATGTTGTGCCGGCTTTGAAACAAAAACCTGTCTATTTTAAATACAGAAAGCTTTCCAGACGCTCTATTATTGATTTTCAAGTTTTAAGTAGGTATAGTTACGCCAAGCTACTTCCTAGATTATTTAACGGCAGGACATTGTTAATAATTATTTAAAAAAAAAAAATGAAATTATCAATATTTATTTATATTTCATGTTCAATGAATCGTTGGACGAAAAAATTCTGATAAAATATTTGAAAAAAATTTGCACATGTGGAAAATTTCGGTTTTCCGTTTGAAGTATGTAAGAACGAACAACGCATGTCGCTTTCTTGTGTACAACTCTATAGCTGTTACGCCCACCGTTGCCATGGTAATCACACCAACACTGGTACGTTAGGACTGACAAAACGGCAGAACACGAATCGATGGTAGAGTGAACCCTACAAAACTGTTTAAATACCTATTATTACAAAATCATTTTAAAATTTTATATAGCTACGACCAAAACGATATCGGATAAGTGTCGACAAATATATGTACCTATGCTTAGTGATTTTTGCAAAATTACACAAGATTTTCAAACGCTGTGAATTAGATATAAAATAACCTCAAGTTAATTTTTCTGAACGTTGCAAATTTATTTTAGACAGCACTATGAACAAATTGCTAATTATGTGGAATATCTGGACGGCGAAAATTCTTCGTGTACCTACTGTAATTTGTTATTAACTTTGGGATCCGACCGACTGCAATAATAATAGTCGGGATATTTCTGTTAGGAGACGGACCGCGCTCGAGCACGGTTCTATTTTCGACGGTTGCCAAAGCGGCAGAGCTTCACGTAGACGTTGGCGCTCTTCTCGAAATAGTTTTTAAAAATAGCGGGCTTAAATTCGAAAACGCAAATTCGGACGCGTGCACTTCCCAGACCAAAGCGGCATAATATCAGTAGCCGTCGTTATATTAAATAATCGCAGAAGGCCGCCGGTTTTTTACGGCAGGCGCTAAACAAATTAGCGTTTGTTTAACGAGCTCAACGTTTAATAAAGCCCGATCACATGACCTGATAGTCGTGTGCCCGCCGTATGCGGAATGATTTACGACTAGATTTAGTAAATATTATATTGTAATGAATTAGTTCCTAGCCGTTGGTGTGACGTCAGGCGGCGAGTATAATGTAGTTTATGAATGGGCATAAATATAAAAATGTAATCGCACTATTAAGATGTCATATCAACAAGTTGTAACAATAATTATTACGTTGGGATAGGTTATTACACCGATTAATTATAACATAGTAATAGTATTTTTATGTAAATATGTCAGATAAAACGTTTCATTGTTTTGTTTATGTTTTGTTTACATTTTTAATGATCGCACTGAATTAATAACGACGTTCCGTAACACGACCGATACAAATTCATTTGTGCGATGGAAACGCCATAAATGGCTTGATTGCCGGACAGGTTTTTTTTCATCAGCCGATCTGATTGTTCCAAGTAGGTAAAAATAATACAAGCGCACAATCGTAAGTGGTTGTTTTAATTTAAAAAATATCAGTTAGTTAATGTTTCCGATACCCTATTATTATTTTAGCAAAATTTAGGAATATTGTATAAAATCACTATTTTATGGAAGACCTCAACTACGCTCGGTTTTGAAAATTTACGTTCAATTTCAATACTGGCCTAACGCATTTGGAATATATAGTATAGTGCTTTTTTCCATGAAATTAATGAGTATATTTCTTGTTGTGCATAATTAGAGCTACTATTCAGTCTGATATAATCTCTTCTCGGTTTTATAAGAGTATACGTTGATTATAGGCTAACGTAGTAACAAATAAGTCGATTGATCTATTTAGAGCAGAATATGTGCATCTAATAATATTATTAAATTATAAGCGTGCCGAAGTAAATAAAAAACATTTATTAAGTAAAATTATACCGTTTTCGAAATACATGTTATATATTAAAATATACAGGGTGTCCGGAGTATAACTGTCGATACTAAAGGGACTTGTATATCTACTAAAAGCAACAAAAAAAACTAATTTCTAAAACAAATAGTTTTTGCATAAATACATTTCAAAAATAAAAATACAACTAGGTACAATAAAATAGTCATAGTAGTATTGTGGTTAGTACATTTCGTTTTACTGTAGTGCTTCTTTGATACTTGTGACACTTGTGTACATAAACAAAAATGGAACAATTTTTAGTAACCATGACCAACTACATGACATAGGCAAAACTCTCTGGCTATGAAACGTTTGCACGGTAAACGCTTCTCGCAAGCAGCATGTAATTTTGAACACTTGTAACTATTTCACATTGTATTCTGTTGCAAAGAGAGCTCTAAGAAAACCATTCACAGTAAGTACCTATATTTAGGTGTACCCTATTTGTAGTTACTGTGTACAAATATCTGACATGGTATGTGAGCGACGTCGGCACATATTGAAGACCGTGTCAGAATTCTGTTATCGAAAAAAAAATGTTCAGACAAATATGTTTTGTTTGGTACAATTTGATCATACACCAAAAGAAAGACAAACACATCCTGTATATTTTTTATATTATTTAAAGTCTTTGTTTCTAAACTTTGCCACTTTCAAACAAAACGTCCACAAATGCAGTTTAATATAATAACGAATTTATATACTTGTGTACTTTTCTGAGCTACTATTTTACACTTGCGGCTCGGAAAACCTGTCGATAACTGCAGAACGAAAACGTTTTGAATATTGTGTACCTATTCCAAGATTCATTCATTCACATATTGTTTCTTTTTTATAGAAAAAAGTAGGTTAAAGATTGAAACTGCAAGAAGCTGTAGTAGAAAATTTTTTATAAGGTGATCAAGCACTTAACAACGTAGACGGCGAAGTAAAATGGAGAAAGAACAGTCGCCACGGAAGATAACAATAGTTTCAATTGGGAATTTGCGAAGCACTTGTTGCACGGAAGCTAGAACGTATACGGAAGCGGGCTGCACCGTCGAGAATCCAATAAGACATTTAAAAACGTGTCCGGGAATTCCCGTTAGTCATTATTAGAAAAGTTTAAAGAAAGGCTGAGCCCTTTAAGAAGGTCAGGAACGGCCGTCTCGCCGACGGCAACGAACAAGGGATAGAGAGACGTGCGACGGACAAAGACGAGGAGAGACGTTATGAATGGGCAAGTAGTTGGTTGCCGAGTAGCCGGTCACATTCTTGCATTACTCATTCCTTTATCTTGTACTACTTATGCGAAATCAAATCCCATTCCCCTTTTGATGTCGTAATCGAAAGTGAGTTCTCCATTCATGGCGAGAGGAGAGAACACGACGTCGCCTCTTCTTCTTGTACGTGAATCCACGTCTACTATATTCCCGATTCATATGCTCATGTCGCCGGCAGAACACACGATCCGCCTCTATTTGGGTCACGGACCCCGTGATAAAACTTACAGCACACTTTGCTCCGGCGACGGCGAGGACGTGCATACATGAGGCCGCCGCCACCGCCCCCGTGCACATATTTACGAGACTTGGCGGGTTCGTATGCAGATCGCGGAATGCGAACAATGCGATGCCAACTACGGTTAAACAGTAAACATGCATTAAGAAACTATTACGTGTGCATCCCGTCAACGGGGTTAAGTGTGTTACGAGGTCTCTTCGATTCCGTGCCTTCGAGTGAACTTGGAAGTTTGGAGAAGTTAGTTACATGTGATGCGAGAGTATAAAATTAGATAGTTAGTGGTTATAACATCGAGGTTCTGGAATTAACTGCCCTCGTTTATAAGCCAAGACCGAAAAAATTAAAACTGACCTATGCAGAAGTGTAGAGCCCAACATCACATGCCTCAAACTGACAAGAAGCAATGTCCTATGTTGTCCTTGTCGCCTTAGCCATTTCTAGAGTTAGTTAGTTACCTCGATTTCGAGATGAACACTATTTTCTACATTACGCGACCTGAAAGAACCGAAACTATTAAATACATAGTCTATTGTCCATGCGGTATATGGTTTGGTATATTAAAAACGTCAATACACTATACAGTCCACTGATAGAAGCGTCGCTATCAGATCAAAGTAGGTGAGGCTTTCTTTTAACAACAAATGTTGACGTTTGTATGTCGTTTAGATCCAGAGAGCATTGCGATCCACAAATTGATTAGCTATCATTATTGCTTATTACTCCATTATAATATAGATTATGCAACAAATGCCCTCTTTTACTGACAGGTTATTAGATATCTTTGAAGATGTCGATCGCAATGTCGTTTGGATTCTGACATTCCTGACGGTTTACAAACGTCAAAAGTTTTGGGCAATATCAACAATTTGACGGACTGATAAAATATTCTGACAATAATTTGATATATTAAAAATTTAAGCTACCTTCAGAGAACGATGTAGTGTTACCAGCAACACGAAGTCACGTGACTTTCAACCAATAAAATTAATTATTGTATTCGCTGTTGAAGTCGGGTGAACTTCAATTATCTCATCTTTATTTCATTGAAATTAAAGTGGTGGGGATGTTGCCAGCAACACTACGTTGTTCTCTGAAGCAGGCTTAAGTGTCGATTTAATACCTAAGAACTAAGTTAAACCAGATACTCCCAGAAATTATAGACTCATAAGTGTACTTTTGGCCTATACTGCTAGATTACAATACAAGCTGAACCTACAACCCTATGAATCCCCACAGTCGCTAGAATTTTCATACTCATTCTAAATAGATGGCATGTAAAGAATAACCAAAATTAACGTATCTACTTTATGGATTAACAAATGTTTTAATATATTTTGCCAGAAAAACAGATGTTTAAATTAGTTATTTATTGTGAATACAATATGTAACTCAATATACACGTTTTACGAGCTCTAAAATGTTCAAAACGGGTGCACAATTTCATGATACCTCCCTTAAAAACTGGAAAAGAACCTACGACCGAAATGACAATAAATAATTTAACATATTGTTGCAGAGATTTACAATTTACGTAGGCATTTTAACGACTAAGCATATAAACTAATACATCTATTTAAAATTGGGTGATACGTTTCATCGGTGTTGAGTTTGAAATCGAGCCCCGCCGCAAAAAACACTAGCGGTAATAAGCCGCTATTATCCAGTCAAATAGCCGTTTAATCCCATTACATATCGAGTATAATGGCTAAAGTTCAAGTTCCGACTGCGAGCTCATTATGCAGACGATAATAATCCGCGTTCTCGTAGACAAGGTGCAGACAGTCGGTAGTCGTGCCCATAAAGAACGTTTGACATTACCCGAGCGGTGTACGTATGACCCAAGACATGACAATTGCAGAGGAAGCGTGTTTTGGCGCGTGCCGACTGTCACTTGTCTGCATGAAGCAGTAGATTAGTGGTACACACGTGAGCCAATAATGCAATAAAAACGGCAGAGGGGCGGAACTATGAGCTTCGCACCCAATCGCCGCCGCATTATCGGAAGTGTGACATACCTGCTCATTCAGCAGCTCGCAGATCACTTAGGATAGGTCAGTGCTAAAGAGGGCCATGATTGATGAGTGTCATGATTTGTTGTTTTATGCGGTTTTTATGGCCCGATCTAGTTGCTCGATGGAGGTCACGGCACGCTCAATTATCTCGTCCCCCCTGCGGACGTCTATTGTTCTCTCGGCTTGCCGCGATGCTAATTGTGTGTGTTTATGTCTGGGGCCAACTAACAGGTGTCGGCGCTGTTAATCCTCTCTCGGCGTTTGATATCGGTCGGGTCCACGCACAATTGCTCCACTTGTACTTGCACCACAATGTCGGCGGGATACCCCACAGGTGACGGGTTCATTCATCGTCGGTAGGTGCAAACCCGCCTTTCCTTCGGACAATGCAAGGTGCATTAGAGCAGAAAAGATCCACTTGTCGGCGATGTCATTTGTCACTCTCGTCTCTCGTTTGTTGAAGTCGCAATGTAAACAAAGCGTGCCTACCGCGATGAATTGCGTCCGCCACTTCCCGACTATTTGGAGCAAGTGCCGCCTGCACAATTCAGATCAGCTGACGTAAATTTTGTTTACCTTTCGTATTATGACTTTTTATTTGGCGGCAACTGCCGCAAACACTCTTACGTTATGTTTGCTGTTGTGCGGTATCGCTTTCCGGATATTCATTTTTGATTCCAGCAATGCAGTGTCCGGATCTTTTAAATCAGGAAAGCTTTTCCAAAAATAGAGTTAATTATTACTTGGGCCTCCATCTAATACAATATTGTTTCATGGAACTTGTATTATCTACATAAAATCGGTAATTTCGTCTACAATTATAACGATAGACGAAGTTTTATTTCACATTTAATACGTTTCAAAGTAACTTTTCGAGCAATCAATTATTTTATAGCAAATTTAGTGGACTGTATCATATTCTTCATGAAATTGATAAACGTTATCATATTCCACTGTAAGCTAAAACTGCATGAGCTTTTAATACATACAAACCATATTTATACAGGGGCTTTCAGAACTTTAAATATTTTTTAATATACAGGGGACTCTTAGAAATACAATTTTGTAAAAATAAAATCAAAAAGAGCAGTTCAAAAATGATTTAAAAATAAACTTCTGCACGGCAAGAAATTCCCAAATAAATAAATAAATTACATTTTATGGCACCTATTTTACAACAAATTCAACTGCTTTTGCCGCCATTGTTACTAATTATCTTTTGGACCCGTCTTACCCAGTTTCTACAAACTAACAAATATTTCTGCTTCTTGTCCGTTATTGGCAGCAGCTATGATAACGTTTGCGCAAATCGTCAATAGTGATCTCTTCGGTGCAATATACTTCATTTTTCAAATATCTCCACAAAAATAAGTCCAAATGATTTAACGTCAGGAGATCATGGCAGCCATCATATCGGTCCTCCTAGTCCAATCTCTTGGTATTAATACTTGGACACGCTGTACATGGTACGGATATAATTGAGCCTCGTGTATGATACGCCACACTGCTGCAATACGCCGTAGACGCCCTGGACCTCCTTATCTTCCACGATTCGGTTGCAAATTTCCCGTGTCACGCCAGCATGGTCACCGGGAAATCTTTCTGCTAAGACATTTTCACTTCACCATAAACTAAAACGATATGCATCAACTACCTATTACTATAAACGTAGGCCATTTTTGATATTTGAAAAGCTAATGTAAATACTTGCATCACAAAAAAGTTGATACGATGAGTAATCGGATATTTTAAATCGCCTGGCTACAGACTACAGTAGTCCAGCTATGTAAAAGTTGAAACTACTAGAACTTCAATAATTTTTTTCTCGAAAACTAAGGATTTTACAAACAAATTGTTTACGATCATGACTCATCTATTCCCAAATTCTTTTAGATAAGTTCTAAATCACCCTGTATATAAACACCAAAACGAACTTTACAGACTTTATTTCACTACAATTATGTTTCTATTGTTTACGGTAAGCTACTGGATTCCAGCGTATAATGATCCCTCGAGAGATGGCTTTGGCGTGTTTCGGTTATTTCCGTTGTTGCTAAATTATACGTTGGTGAAAGAGATTTTCCAAAAATCAAATTAATACAGGCAAGCAATTTTTCGAAAACAGCTAATATATTTATTGAATTTGAAATTGATTTATAATTGCTATAAGGAAAGCTGTTCACCCTTAGCGTATCGGATAAAAACATGATTTGATTGAAATTTTAATGCAGTAATACACTAAAAGATATTTAAATAAATTCAAAAATTTTAATTTTTACGTAAAGATAGAGGGAAAATCTTTCGAAGTAAAAAGTGAAATCGGTGGAGACATATATTTTTTATACTATTTAAAAATTGTAGCGCCGTATAAAAACAGATAATTCCGTCAAATTACAATGTATTCGACGTAGCGCCTTGGATCCAAACGGGCTATGTAGCAGGCCATGGCTCCGGCGCACATCTAACAACTGACTGCATAGCGAAGCACACCCGTTATCATCTCGATACACACAAATTCCCCATAAGCTGGCTCGCTCTCCGCTGATTAATATTTAAACAACCTGTGGAAAAGTAGATAGGGCGAACATCACGTGACGAGCTGGTTTACTACGCGACCACGTGGTGTCGGTCGGGTCCTGCAGGGCAAAGGACGAGTTATGGGCCGCGGACCAGCGACTGTCATCTAATGCAAGGATGCGACCGCATTCGACGTGGCTTTGCAGCGGAGTCCTAAGGTCATATTTATCGGGAATACCGAGCAAGAGCGCGTTCCGTGTTCTATTTTAGGTTATGATCCAAACTGTTTGTGGCTCGCTTTTGTTTTCGCCGGAGCACTGAATTGATAACCGGCGACGGTTGTTTACGTATCCTTACGATAATTTTTCAAAGTTATGTTTGCGCCTTGGTACCCTCAGATGTGCATACCGGGAAAATGCATGATTTGTTTTTTAAGAATTAAATATTTTGAAATGTGGTCAATGTGTCATTTTTTTTAACAGGTAGTTGGAATTCTACTGTTTTTCCTTGATACACGAAAATCTGAAATATCTATTAATCTTGAAAGTCGGTGCATACCTATAAAAAAATCTATAGCGGCGATTGCTTTTCAATCGCTTCACAATATATTTTATCTTGTATCTTATCTTATTTGGTATTTGCTAGATATCGAAATCAATTGATCAAGATTTCAAAATATCTACGGCATTAAAAATGTATGCATACATCTCTTTCTTCTTTCCTGGTGTAGGTATTTTGTCATTTAATATTTTTATTTCTATATAATAGATCTCAAACGGAAATAGAGCTTATGTTATTAGATTATCTGCAATATTGCGATGAGCGACTAACTCGAGTCATCAAAAGGCAGAATTATTTTATAGTTAGCATTTTTACAATTACAATTTTTCCTTGATATTGTCCCTACGAATTATGAATGGCATATTTCTGAATGAAATCGAAACCGCAGTGTGCCCGTTTTAGTAGATTTGATTTGCAGTAAACTGTAAATCAATACCGGCAATTTGTTATGCAGCGCTTATCGATTGTTTAATGCCACAGAAGTGAACAAATAAAGCGCCGCTGTATTTAAACGTGTCATATATATAAAACGACTACGCAGGCCACGCGGAGTAAACAAGTGGTTGAGAAACATTTCTTCCGAACGTTATTATAACAACAGTTACGTTACAACCAAGAAAGTTGGAATGATGTTTGTTTTACTGTGGATATTCGCGTAAGCCGTCGCCTTTAAGGTCGAGAATGGCGTCACAGCCGTTTGTTTCCAACGTCGGTCGGGCCAATAGCGACCTAACGGCGCTCCCCTTGCCTGGGCCTCCGCTTGGCGATAAGATAGAACGATTCAGGCCAAGATCGTACCGGGACGACGCGACTGGCCAACGTCGGCAGCCACCCGATGGCAACCGAGCGGTTCTGCTTGGCGTGCCTCGTTAAAAAGAAGGCCAACTGGATGAACTTTTCACAAGCGGTGGCGTAAAGTAACTGACGTTGCCAGCGAGCACATAAAAAATTTCCGATTTGTCGCCGTCTCCTTCGCTCGAACGATGGAGCCTCTGCGAGGCGCTACTTTTGAAATGTCGCACGAACGTTCATCGTACTTCATTTGTATGTGTGCTGCACGTGGCGGGATTCGTCATTGTTTGCATTTTTCCGTGCAACCCTATTTCCTCCGTTTGTTTTAACAATTTTTTTCCGACGCATCGTACCGACAATTTTCATTTTTTTTGGAAATTATAAAATTGACAGAATCGTTATCGACTGTTCTTATTCGATCACAGTTGAATTTCTCCGAAACAATATACAACCAAAATATCTGATAATTGCGTTAGAGCCCCGACCACGTGTTTTTTTGTTTTATAAAATTGGTGGGGGGTTCGCTAGTATTGATATCAGATATTACCAGAACCCGCCCTCGCGCTGACGCTGTGAGTAACGGCGTCATTGCGATTTCGAATGTTGCCCCAAAAAATTCAATTTTTTAATTTGCCTTAAATCATGAGACGGGGAAGCAGAAAATGATTGTTTAATATACAATAGGAAAGATTCTAATATAAAAAATATGTGTAACGTTCAATACCCAACAGCGTCGTTTGAGAATTGAGACTCGTTGGAGGGGCAGGGCGCCATCCCATTGGCCCGTCTCCATGGTAACGCGCCCACGCTACCCCACCGGTACTCGACGACCGGCAAAAACAAACTGCGAACGCTCTCGGGTTGCTGGATTTTATTCCACAATATCTACACAACTGCCGGGCGATCTCTTTTCAGCTTGCGAGGGGATGTTTTTCAGCGGGGTTTTTGCGCCACGGCGGAGTTTTTGTCGGGATAGGGGAGGGGAGTTTTAGGATTCGGAAATATATTTTTGGGTCATTTTGAAGTTTGTTCCCCCTCAGAAGGAAATTAATGGGAAAACAGGTCTGAGCCCTATCTGTATTAGGGAAAAATTTAAACCTCGGGAGTTATATTTTGTTCCCTATTAGAGATCGGAGTTTGAGTTGGCGTAATTTGATGAGAAGGGTTTAGTACGTAGCCTGGGTTTGTGTTTCCAACTTCGCTAATGGAAAATTACGTGTGACAATTCATACCCACGGTTAATTTTGTTTAATCATGGACTTGATGGAAATGACAACAGTGAAGTAAAACTCTTGCATTTTTTTATGATAAGTACATAAAAATACATATTAAAAAAAAACAAAAGTAAGGATAGTTATAGCCTGCAAAGTAGATAAATTAAGGAAGTTCTAACTCCATTTCATATACTCCTCTTTTTTAATTTCCAGATCTCTTTAACATTACTTAATTTTATTCATAGATATCCGTTCTTTTACTTTTTGTCTCTGCAAGGAATGGTCCCGTTCTGCAAGCGTACACGTAATACTGAAAATGACAAATGATAGCGGAGTGGATTTATGCAACCCTTGCGACTCGTCGCTTATCAGCTGACTGCTCGTATTTTCAGAGCTGCATTACTAATGATTCCTCTTAGAGATGGTAACAGTTCATTTTAATGATTCAGTTCTCGAGAACTGAATCACTAAAAAGAACTGATTCTTAAAACCAGCTCTTTAAGAACTGGTTTTACGTCAAACACTGCAGACAGATATACGCTTCTCTCCGAATCTCGCATCTCCGTCAATCGCAGACGGTCGGTTTCTTCCGCGTTTTACAATTGCGACCCGTTTAGCGTTTAGACTTTAAAATAAGAATTCTTAATCAAAATATTTGAAGCTTTTTTTTTCCAAAATATCTTGAATCATTTAGATATTGATTTTTATTTATTTTTTGTTTTTTATTACAAAATTTAAATTATATTTTTGTAAAGTTGTTGTATTTTACTTGTTAATAAAATTCAGTTCTTAATTCTTATACATCATATAATTATAATTAATGGCACATACCTATATCGTTTTTATTAATGTAACAATTTGAAACGGACGCCTATGTGCGCTTGTATGCAGTTTTTGGATATTATATTTAAATAAGAATGATATTAACGCTCCGCAATCGGATCACCAATCAGTTATTCAGAATTCAGATCGCCCGTATGATTTTGAAGCTCACATAGGCTGTGAATACTCGTTCACTATTCACTGAACAGTTACTTCTGACGTCTAAACAATATCTCTCGCACTCTACATCAATCGATACAAATCAGTTCGCAAAGAACTGATTTGACAACTTCTCAAGAACTGATTCTCGCAGTTCAGTGTCGAAACCCGTTCTTTTAAACCAGTTCACTCAGGAACTGCCCATCTCTAATTCCTCTTTTACCCGCCGTGGAGATCATGAAATAACGCGGGAGATGTGCGCTTCAATTATGAATTACCTGGAACGATTATTATTATTTTCTAATTTAATAGGTATCTGTAACGTAGAAATCTATACAGGGTGTTTTTAAATGAAGTAACAAAAATGAGACCCCAGATTCCTTAGGTGAAAATAAATGGGTGTCAGTTAAAATTTATATTTACATAAAATTTGTATATCGGGGGTTTTTGCGAGCGAGAAATTTAAATCTGTTTCTGATTTTGACACAAGTAGAGGGCGCCACTTGTGGTACACCATGTTTCTTTTAAATGGCAGAACTATTTTGCAGCTTAGTGTTTAGTGTATCCATCTGACTATCGAAACAATCGATGCTCCTACCCGTTTTATTTGAAAAAAGTAGGTAGGAGTAACCATTTTTTAAATAATCCCATTTGAAATGCTCAGTGCACCGGGTAAAAACTGTTTCGGTTTCAGGTAAAGTGCCTTTTCTGCAGAAAATACAGTAAAATGTTACTTGAAAAAGTTGTTCAGAATGGTAAATTATGGAGATGTACAAAATTTGAGGTTTGATGAAACCATTTTTCAACAGAGCACAAAGATTTTATCAAAGCAGGCCGATCTTTTTGAACGTCTCCATGATTTACCGTTCTGAACAACTTTGTCAAGTAACATTTCGCTGTATTTTCAGTAGAAAAGGCACTTTATCTGAAACAAGGTACCTATATAACAGATAGTAGAATAGATTGTTTCAATAGTCAGATGGATACACTAAACAGCAAAAAAGTTCTGCCAATTAAAAGAAACATGATGTGCCATAAGTGGTGCTCTCTCGTCCAAAATAGACACAAATTTGAATTTCTCCCGCAAAAACCCATGACTTACAAATTTTAAGTAAATGTTTGGGATTTTTAAGAAGTTATCTACAAATATCGACAACAAAATTTGGCATATAGGTATGTTAGGTTAAATCGATTTATTTTCATCCAAGGAATCTGGTCTCATTTTTGCTACTTCATTTAAAAACACCCTGTAGAAATTAGTCAGTAAACGATTATTATAATTTTACTGTAATTTTTCCCATTTATTCAATCTCCCAGTATATATTTACACCTTATGAGGAGAAATAATCTCATTGAAGATCGATTTTTTCGAAATTGTGTTTTATATAGTCGTGTAAAGTGACTCAAGGCGGACTTTAAGCCGACCTTAGTTTTTGGAGCGCGTCCGCGTACGTAGCTGTTCCGTACCAGCCCGGTTACAGATATAAATCGTGAAAATTCCCCGTTTTCTGGCTTCTCCTAGAGAGTCGCATTTACATCGACGTCGCCGTAGAGCGAGAGCCAGTCGCGGCGATAATAAAACGGGATCGCTCAGCGCACGCGCTTTCGGGCGCCTCTTGAACGTCGAGGCCCGCTTTCGCTGGCTGCTAACCCTCGAGTTCTCGGCAGCAGCTCTAAAACAAAAACGGGCGTCTCTTTTTTTATTCGCATTCGGAATATTGGAATTTTTTATTTGACACATGTAACATTCACCCGAAATGAAAATAGCTGCTCAGTCGGTTCCCGTTTCATGCTTCAAATAAAAAAAAATAATCGGAGAGTACCGCTCCCGGGGCGCGCTAACATTCATATTTCACAAATCGTCTCAAACTGTCTGAATTAACAAAATAAATAAAACAATGAAATTGTAAGTACGTAGCAATCTTTATTGGGTATCACGAGCCTTCAATATAATAATTTTATTGAAATATTATGAAAGCAAATTGTAAAAGTGGCTAATTGAAAAAGAAACAACTTTTTTTTTTTGGATAATCACAATAATAGAAAAATAAATGTTACATCCTTGAGTGTATATAGTCAAGGGTTACATATACCTAAGAGAAGCAAACATGACATGAGCAAATCTCCACTGTTCTTCTGATCAGAAGATAAAGAAGCACTAATGTTTTGGAACCAGTCAAAATTACGAAAACATATTCATTTTAACGTAACTTTATATATATACTTTGTTATCTCTTGATTTTTCTATACTAGATGCTTTGCCGAATTTTGTAATGTACCTACCTATTTCCAAATCCAGCTGCGGCCTATACCTCTAATGAAATGACTTACTATCTTAAAGAAATACCTGCAAAAATAGAGTTCTTATTATTTTTGTATTTCAATAATGTTATACAACTTACAAGCATAATTGTGTTATCTCTTTTAGCTATATAAAAAAATATCGAAGATTTCTATATAGGGTTACTAATCGGATACTTTACACCTGTGGAAAATAATGTAAAATTCTGGCTGACAGTAACCACCTAAAATTTATTGTCTTATTGAAATCGAAAGTTTAGTAAATTTAGAATATTACTTCAGAGATAGCTTGTTCAAGTGAAAATAAACCAATTTTTTTCAATTGTGTTAATATAATTTATTGTAGTCTTAAAAAGTTTCTGTCATTTTCAAATTTTGTTAAGGTCATTCTCTTTTTTTAAGATATTTCGGTGAAATTTAGATGAGGATTCTTGTATTATTACCTAAAGCAGTATTTTGTTTTCATTATTTTTGTTAGCAGTTAGATTTTATGGAACTTTATCTTTTGTAAACGCATAATTCTAAAGAAAATTGGAATGCAACTATTGTACCGCTATTTCAGTTAAACAGAGTTGAAGTTTTGAGTTTATTTTAACTTAAATAATTAAAATTTAATATTTGAAATATATTTTTAAAATAAATAGAAATAGATTTATTTATCCTTTCAGACATAATATAATGTATAGGATATAAAGTCAGGTCGGAAATGAAGAATACATTTCCAAAATGTGTAAAGTAGGTAATACTTTGAAAAACACAGTTTCTTTAGAATTTTTGCTAACAAAAATATAAACGACTGCTTAATATAAATGGATAAAAAATATATTGTCAGTAAAGTTAATACTACTTATAGCTTTGTTTTTGCAACAGTTGGAAACTATCAGAAATGTCCGTCCAACTATTTATTTATTGCCTTAAAATTCAGTGGTAACGCGTTCTCAACTGAACTGGTCGAACATTGCTGACATTTTCCAACTGCTGCAAAAATAAACCTTATATAATTTAGCTCAGGGTTTTTTTTGTGAAACGTCACTAGATCATTTGTAAAAAAATGTATTCTAACGAATATTGGTATGCAACTATTGTATCGCTGTTTCAGTTAAGAAGAGCTGAGATTTTGGTTTATTTTAACCTAAATAACTAAAAAAAATAATAATAAATAATAGAAATTAGAACTTTAAACATGTATATATTGTCAGTAGAGCTGATACTATATTTCCACATTTTTCAAAATGTAATTTTACCGTCCGTATTTTTATATTTATTATATGATTTAGCAATTTAAAAAATAGTAACCCTACTTTTACAGCACGTATTTTTAAAGTTTTTTTCACCCTCGTAGTGAAAGGGACGACTGCTGCCGCATGAAACACAATTTTCCTCGTTTTGTTTGGGAACCTCTGGCTCCGCCTGCCGCACGGCTTGATGGCTAGGGTCGGTTGGAAACCAGCGGCAGCGCGCCGGCATATCGGGCGGCTGTTCCTCGCGCTTGCCCCTGCCTGCCCGGCTTTCCAAGAAGGGAATAACCTCCCTGCCTGCTGCCTGTGTGGCCCCTAAGCGGCGAGGGCTGCTACCCCGCCGTAGGACGAGGGGCTCCGTTCGTGTTACTAATCCAGCTATGCGTTCTCTCCGGTCCCCCTTCTTTCGCCCGTACTGCTACATCCTCCGACGCAGGGTTGCCGACTCTCGTCTCCAGTTGCCCCTAAAAATTGAAGCTGGATGAGAGCGCCACGTCACTAATTAAAGTGATGTATCATAGAAGATAACTCGGTAAATTTATTTTTGAAATATAACGACATAGTAAAAATAATTGAATTGAGATCTTTACTACAAGTATCACTTGGTTAGGGTTCTCTGAAACAGATAAATCAAGACACAATACTGAAAAAAATACTGACAATTCCGAACATTTCGAAAAATTTATACAGGGTGTCCGGATATGATGCGTCAATATTCCGAGGGTTGATACTACACGAAAAATGAATGCCACAGTGCCCTATCCACATTTTTTCGAAAACTCAAAATTTGCAATGTTACAGCGTGTCAGTTTTTTTTTAAGGATTTCTTCTAATAACCTTTTTATGACTACCTACTAAGCTTTTTCTAATTTTGTATCACTAGTATTTCTTTGCATCCACGTGCTTTATCAATTTTAAAAACGAGTTCGTTTAACGCGCGTGAATGTTTATAATCACGTTTCTCGAAAACGGCTAATTTTTAATATTTTTTTACGATCTCTGTATTTCCAACTAAATTTATAAATGTGTTCAAACAAAAAAGTTCTAAGACATTTGAAAGCCAAGGACAGTTTAGGCCCTTTAGCGTACAAAGGAACACTAACGATACGTGTACAAAATTAGAAAAAAATTGGTACTCAGAAAAAAGTTATTACAAAAAATTCATTAAAAATTTTTTTTGGACACCCTGTAACCCCGCTAATTTTGAGTTTTTGAAAACATGTTAGGGCTTTGTTGCATTAATTATTTACGTAGAATCACTCCCAGGAATACTGACGCATCATTTACGGACACCCTGTATAAATATCAGGACTAAGCACCTATACCGAAAGAAAATTTATTTTTATTCATTCAATCATTACCTAGTACTAATATTTTTCACTATGAATTATTAGACGAGCTGTTTTAAAATTCAGAGAGAAATCTTCTAAAATAAGCAAATAGGCAACCCTGAAGGTTCTATGTCCGGGCAGTCATAGCGGACTTTCTGCTGATGCGCTAATGGAAAATTGTGTTTTAGGTTTGAGTCACCGGCTACAATTACGTCATTGTGACCACGCGGAATGATGGGGCTCTTGAATTCATATTTCTCACTGCTGGCTGATGCCAGGAATTTCAATCCGATCTAGTGTAATAAACTTGACTACTAGAAAGTCTCACTTGGAACTGAACTATTCGAATCTGCTCAAACTTATTCAACTCTGTTCTTCAGAATAATTTTTGAAAAAATTAAATTCATACCGCCGTCATTAACTACATTTTCAATTTTATAACATGTTAAAACATAAAATACGAAATAAAATTATTCATAACTGAAGTTAAATTAGTAGAGAAATTAGACGATCTATAATACTCAAATCAGTTTAGATGACTGAATTAGATGGATCAATTTATCCATCATATTATATTTATTATGAAAAATAACTTCATATAAGTATGGGTCTTAAAATGCTTCGTTTGTGAGGTACAGGGTGTTGAATTTTATTTTTATTTTATTTATTATTTAACTAAATAACCAATGGCAAAAAACGTCATATTGTAAAGTAAACAGTATTTCAGAGCAAATAATTTGACACCGAATATCATCGCATATTAATTCCAGTGGCGGAGATAAAGAGATATTTGATTTTTTGTAAAAAAAGTATTGTCAAATTGAAATTTTGCAAATGTTTTTGAGAAATATACTGTTAGAAGTCAAATCATAATTTTTAAACATTATAACTAAATTAAATAGTCAATAATTTCATCAAAATTGTTTTAATTAATTAAATTTAAATAAATAACAAACATAAAACAAATGGGGAATAAAATAGGTAATAATAACATATTATAGAAGACACTTTATATCTTTGTATTTTACACGGAAAACTTTTCTTGGATTGTTCTGAAGAAGACTTAAATACATTCGAAACGTAGACTTGCCAATAAACTGGTTTTCTTTGGACGCCATTCATAATAATATTTGTGAATATTAAACTATTGGGCCATAAACATTATTTGTTATTTATTTTTGTATTTATAACCATTTAATTAATTAAAAACAATTCCGACTGAATGTTTTAACCATTTCTATTTTGTAACACAATGTTTTAAAAATTATGATTTGACTTTTACAGAGTATTTACGGTTTTTCTTAAAATTAAAAACGCCACTTCCTGCCGACTTCAGATAGTAGGATCTTTTCTGTGCAAAATGGAACGCTGTTTCATATTTTTCAAAAACATTTGCAAAATTTCAAATCATGTGACATAATATGTGTAATAATTTATAATAAACAGCAGCTATTATTGAATTTGAATTTGCCGCTATTCAATAATACACGCTGTAAATGACAAAACAAAACAATTCCTTTAAATCTAGCGACCTAGGGACTAGGGAGGCTCTGAACAGTGAAATATTCCTCTTCCGTTCGGAACCTAACCTAAAAATAAAATTACCAAGGGTCGGATCGCTGTATCTGTCTATATACCTGGTCGGATCGGCATTGTAAGGCCCGGATGGTCCCGTTCAAACACCAAACACTGTCGATTCCGTAAAACCCAGGTAGATACTTTTTCACTTCATCGTATAACAGTTGGCGTCTGAGGGTTCTGGTAGGGATTTTTTTGTTGGCGAGGGAGCCGGGATTCAAATTTAAATTCGAGGGTAGTTCCCCATAGAGGTATGGGTGCCTTGAAACTTCTGCATTATGGTTTTTGAGCCACAGGCAGGTTAAAACTGGTATTAAAAGTCCGTACCGGATTGATATTTAAGGGAACCTTTTCGGAATTTAAATAATTTAGAATACCTAAAATTATTATTTTTTTTTGGTTGTGGGTTTCCCCTACATATTTTACACATTTATTATAGGTACGGAATTACTTTTTTAAATATATACAGGGTGTTCAATGAAGAATATGGGCGATACCTATTTTAAGGTTTGCTTCCTTGGACAAAAAAATGTGAATTAAATTATTACCTAATAAGAAAAAAATAATTTAAAAAAAATACTTTCGCAGGCCTATAACTTCTTAAGAAAGCAAAATTATCCTAATGTAAATTGATTATATCTGAACATTAAGAGTCCAAAATCTAAAATTTAGTATTTTTGGACAAAAAATTCTGTTACTTAAGTGTTAAAAAAAATACAGTTTCGATATGATCTATTCAGGTATATTTTTTGAGAGGCTGAATTTCCGAAATTCTAAAATTGATTTTTTTGCTTGGCATAGTTTGATCCTGAGAAATCGATATTCTTTTGGTAGTCTTAAATATTTTACTATAAAATTTGACTCCTTGGTATGTTTGTGTGCCGACTTGTAATTATCTTCTACATAATATCTTATATAAGATCGTCTGTCTAGATTCCGCTACAGAAATACAGGGTGTTCTATTAAAAAACCGTTCTTACATTTAGAAGTTGCGTTTGCCATGTTCAATTGTTAACATGAATTTATGAAGCTCTCCTCAAAGGGTCATCCAACATTTATGAGAAATTTTCGTATAAACTAAAAAATAAATATGAGAGGGTGTTATTTTCAGTGGGAAAACCTGTATGTTTTTATCAAACGTTTAACAAGAATAGTTTTGTAAATTTGTGGTTTTGACCGCAATAAAAACTGCCAAATCAAGTAAAAATTCAGTATAGATATTGTTTCGAAAAGGTATCTAGGTATACCTAATGATTAATGAACATAATATTATGTTTGAACATGAATATTATTTAGAAATTTTTATGAAGTTTAGGAATACTTTTTCGATTGCTTTGACGTATTGATTTTGGATGTCTCAACTCTTAACTAAAGAATGAAATGCAATTGAAAAAGATAAAAAATATAAATTAAAAGTAATTATATATATTTTTGTAATTAGGTATTAGTTTACGATTAAAATCAATTAAAAATACCCACTAAAAATTTGGATTTATAGAGCAAAGTGAATTTGAGCCTAGTAAAATATACAATTTTTTCCCATTGCCGAGAAATACGGACTAAAATTTCTCCAATTCTGCTCGGCAAAGCCTGAAAAAACAAAAACATCGGTGAAACTCGCCTTAAATAATGCGGATTGTAGTTCTCCTGCAAAGTGAACGGAGCCCGGCGTTCAGCTTTTGTAGAGCCTTTGATTTTATATAAGCGCTTTCTATTTAATTTACTCATAATATTATATACTCGGCTACAGTCTACGTCCTGCTAGCTAGGCACCAACCAGCGAGTTCTGTTCTTAGTCCGGTTGTAACGTCGAAGGCCGATCACTTTGCTTATGGCTTATACCATGAGAAACTACGCTCAAGGTTACTTTGTTTGTATGCGCGATATACACGGGTCGGGCTGATGATCGTGTCTACTTTATTTCTGCAATTAGCAGGCAGAAATAATTTACTGTTCTCCTGCCTGCATCTAGCTCCTGCATAACTTGCAGGATGGCTTCATTAGACTCGCATGTAATTGCGAAATGCGCTCTCCATCGTCCCTTTTTTTCTTCATATTTTCTAGCCGCCGCCAAAATCGAACGCGACTGGTATTTTCGATTAGTTAGTCGCCGAATAACGGTGTGTTTTGTGGGAGACCCTACCGCCTCACGCTAGCCTAGCATAATGATTGTTGTGCTCGATACAAAGCGGCAAAAGTGTGCCAAGGATTTTCGTAAGGGTGGTATGCGTTTATGAATTTATTACAAAATGTACGCTATAGCGGCTAGAACTAAATACAGATAGTACGTAGCTGCACTTGATATACAGAGCGAAGCGCTTATGCCTTGTGATTTGCCGAACATCTCTACGTCATGAGAACACGGTCATGATCATAGATTTACCTCTTTGGTTGGGATGTAGCTTTGAATGAGCGTCATATTTAGTAGAAGGTTACCTTAAAAATACATCCAAGTTTGTTTGTTTTCTCAAATTCCATCGTGAAGTGATATTTTCTAGTATGAGCCAAATAACATTGCGTATTGGATGTGATCGCATACACACTGATTGCTACTGCGGCATGCATTACTGTCAGATTTCAAAATTTAAGAGAAGAGTGGAGAATTTTTGTAGAGAACAAATGGTTGCACCACCTTTGAACATACCATACCGTCACTAAACACATGCACTTTATAAAGTTATAGGCTTACACTATACAAATACATCGCTATTTGTTATGGATATAATGCTAATTTGACAATCTCAACAACGGGCAATAATAGTGACTAGTCGACTTACAAAATAGTAGATGAGTACAAGAGGTGAGGGTTGCAGAGGACAAGATTCCATCGGCGTACCACTTGAGAAGGGTTCTTAGAACACAAAATTACCAATAATAAGTTAACATTGAGTGAACCTAGCACTTCAGTTTACTTTAAAAAGTTTATAGTCACTCGTAGAATGCCGTTCTTTAGACGGTGATAGTCTACCCACTTCCTAATGCGTACTACGCTGATATCACACTTTTTAACATAATACACTGCACTATTTACGTAAACACTATTGGTTACTAGCACTGTCACTATAACGATTATACTTTAACACTTATTGGTGCATTATTCATACAAAAACGATAGCACCAGGTTCCATATGTGGTAAAACAGTGACACACACATCGTATGGCCTTCATTTATCCATGTTTCGTCAGTTATATAAGTATATAAAATATATTCTTTGATTCAGATTTCGACCTTCTAATATTTGTCTTAAATAGTGTCTTTGCCATATCCTTATTTCGTCTTTTTCTATCAGCATACTTATTGCATTTCGTTTCATAAAACGAAAATTCATGTCACGCATAATTCGCAAAAACACCCTTCTAGTTATCTAGTCAAAGTTTAATTCTGAATAGCAACCTGATTTTTTGTTTGTAGTCGGAAGCTTATTTTTAAATCAGTCATGAATTATTCGCGTATTTTGTATCATCAACGTCTACCTTCTTCCTTCCGTGAGTTTCCAGTATTTTCCATTTCACAGTTGTACTTCTTTGCCATTCTTTATTGCACTATATGCACTACTCACCCTTGTCAATAAACTATATATTCCAACCGCAACCGCACTCATATTTTGGTCTCGAGCCCTAATTCCTTCATACAATTTTTCATCCGATATTCTTCACATTTTAGACTAGGACCTGTGCGATTTTGAAAACACGTTGTAGAGCTTAAACTATCATTCATTCTTAAGAACATAAACACAGAATCACTAATAAATTAATTACAATCACAATTAAATTAGCGGAAAGAGATACTCGAAATTATGCCACGCGCACACCCATGGTAGCGCTGTAGATTTGGCGCATGCGTAATTGCTGCAGTAAAAGCTGTGTAATCGGATATGCACTGCGAGGCATGCGCACACTTAAATTTTATACGGTAAATAAACGGGCTGCATATATCTGTTTGTGTTGACTGCTTCAAATGGTAAGCGGGTTTATAACATGAATCACTCTATAATACTTTGAAAGCCGACTATACTTAGTCGCTTAAGAGTAAATCTGCATTACACTGGATTTCATCGAACAATCCTAACCCGAAATTCTTTGTCATACTTGTACACTGCGCAGTACACGGTACGCGATAATTCGAAATGAAATATTTGTACTGCATAAAACAATAAAAAAATAAAAGCCTATGAAATACGCGATAAATTAAAAAATGTATTTTGAATAAAAAATACATCCATACATCCCAAATACATTAATTCGATTTTCGGTTGGAATAACTATATTTTATGCAGTAAATGTTTAAATATAAAAATCAGTTACACGACTGAATGTTTTTGTTTCAAATAAACTTATTGCTATATTTTTTTGCAGAACTGTGCCATGATGGGTTTGCAGGCGACTACAGGAGTAGCGGGAAAGAGAAAGTTGGAGGCGGCCACGGCTCCAGGAGAGTCAAGTCCGGCCAAAAGCGGCAGGTGGGAGGCGGACGACTGCATCGCGAGGTTGCAAGCAGTGGCGGTGCCGGCGGATACCTGGAGGGCGCCTACGCCCTCTTTGGCCGCCACTCTCCTCACTGATGACGAGTTCGACGACGACGAGTTCGAGGACGAGCTCTCCGACGAGGAGCGGTGCGTTGGAATACCGGAACCCGCCAGGTTCACCCAGCAACCATACAACAGGTAATTTTCTAGTTAAAAAAATTATAAAACTAAAAACGTATACAATTTTTCTTTACATTTTTTTTTCAATATTGCAATAAATTAAACAAAAATCCAACGACGTTCCTTTTACTAAAGAAGTCATGTAAATTTAAGGGCTTTAAACATTTAATACTTGAACTATCTAAAGCGGGCCATACACACACGGGATTCGTGACAGTTTTACCCGCACGTGTTTACCCGGCAGGTTTCACGAACTTTTATAAAAAAAAAAACAAAAACGGTGAGACGCAGTTTGTACTTTGGCAGATTCATTTAAACTGCATTTACGTTCAATACATTCATATAACACTGCAATAATTGTCGTATAACTATTTTCAAGTAATGGTTATGTTAATAGAGATAATTCAGCAATTTCAGTGTATATAGCTGTGCCTTTAGCTTTTTTATTTAGTTAAAATTAAGATAGCAAAATATCTTCGATTTTTATTGAAAAAACTCTCTCTTTCAGTACGAAAAAAAGAAAAATCCTCAGTATTTGGCATCTGGTATACAATCTTGTGTGTGCATGGCCCGCTTATAAGGCATAACAAATTACAGGAATGTTATCTCATGCAAACTGGCTATTTTTAAGATAACAACGAACAGGAATAGATAGCAAAAGAAAATAGTCTAAACTACAAGATTTTAGGTACTGAAATCTAAAAAATAGTAACTGAAATACAGAACATACAATTTTTTATTTTTATGCCATCAATGTTTTAAATTTTGAAATTCCGGTACTTAAAAAAGGTACCAGAAATTCAATCATTTGGTCAGAGATACAGCGACCTTAAGTAGATATAGCCCAAACCCACAAATTGCTTTGATTAAATAATAAACAATCGCTTTCTTCCAGGTACCATCAAAACGACTACTGGCAGTACTACCAGCCACCTCAGCAGCAAACAATACGTTGCGAAGAAAATGGGAAATCGTACTTAGAACTCGGGGCTTCGCCACCAGTGAGGACACGGTGTTGTGACGGCAGAACGCGTTGGTGCCACGTGCCCTGTTATCGCCAGAGACGATTAGCGGTTCTGAACCTTTCAATGTGCAAGCTCGCAAGGTACAGACAATGTTCGGACCCATCCTTACGTAGATCCGTGCTAATTTGTAATACCCTCCGGAGGCTAGAACGAGAGATGGAGTCTGAGCCGCCCGAACCAAGTTATCCCGCGTTACCTGAGATGTCCCCTCCCTACCGACCGAATCCCGTGCCTGAAACCAGCTACGAACAAAGCCTAAGGGATATGAACTGCTCGGGGAGAGCAACACCTTTTCCATCGACGGCGCCTGACACCGATTCAGGTTTGGGGGAAGACGAAATGACTAGGCCTATCAATTGGGGTTCTGTTCTCAGTCTCACTTCACAAACTGACCTAGAGTCACTGAATAACAACGAGTTATATGCCGAGCTTGGACTCGGCGATCAGTCGGAGTGGAAAGAACCGTCCACGTCACGGACTGACAACATAAACGAATGGGATGGTTTCATGCATGTGTTAGTGGGGGGTACGTAGCAATAAATTGCTACAAATCGTTTTACTCAGGTTGTGATTCACTTAGTTAAAAGACATTAAAACTGCAGTACAGGAATTGTGCAGCTAATTGTTGACTATATTTTTATTTTTTATGTCTTCATATATTTTTGCATAGCGATTGGACTGAGTACTTAGATGATGACAGAACCCATTTTTGGGTTCATGGCAATTTTCACAACTATTTGATCTCCATCGCTCAATTGTCACACATAGCATAGTAATAACCTCGAATTTGCAAATGCTTTGCAATTACCAAGAAATTGGTAAGCAATAAATTGACCAACAAAACAATTTTTTATTTTGTTTTCAAAGATTGTTACTAATTTATCTTTATCAAGTAAACTTATAGACTGATTTTTGACTTAATTCCTTCCTTAATCATTTAATGTGGAATGTTGGTAACTTT
Source organism: Monochamus saltuarius (assembly GCA_025584915.1). Taxonomy (NCBI): domain Eukaryota; kingdom Metazoa; phylum Arthropoda; class Insecta; order Coleoptera; family Cerambycidae; genus Monochamus; species Monochamus saltuarius. The sequence goes on from CM046722.1 coordinate 11,579,312, forward strand.
AAAATTAAATTCTATTTGTAAAGATTATGCTATACTATGCTGTGAGGCTCAAGAAGAGTTTAAATATATAATTTTTTTTCAAAATGATATTATTTGGTGTTATAGACCCGTTTTGGGCATTCCTTTGTATATAAATCTGTATATATAGTAAATTGTGAATAATGTATATAAGAGAAAAATTATTCTAATTAGGTCTATATTTGTAAATATTTAATATATGTTATAACATATATTTTAAATTGTGTGAATTATTACTGAATTGGCAATATGGTTCTACACAAAAAAACAAATGACTCCCAAGCTGTACAAATACTACATTTATAATTTTCATCAACCATAATTATTATTAATGTATCTCAACCAGAACTAAATTTATTTTAGACAACAATAAAATTAATAAATAAATTTTACATTAGATTTAATACATTTTACTAATTGAGTAATTACGTACCTGTATCAAATACAACTTATTTTAGAAAACTGATATAATATGTTCGTCATTATGTCTGAATTCATAATAATCCATATTTAGGCCAATCAAATTTATATCCTTCAAAATAATGAAGAATTCAAAAAAATGGATGAGTATATTATACCTTTACGTGACATTTAATCATGATGTTCTCAACTTGCCGTTTTTCAAGATGTAACAGTTTTTCCAATTTTAAAATGTTTTTTAAAAATTCATTAAACGTTGAGAACAGAACGGTTACAAAAGCATTGTGTAAAAGAATCAAATCATGCAGAGAAATACAGAACTTGTCAGAACTCTAATAACCATTAGTACACAACATGTAATAGTTATATAATTTTTTTAACCAGTTACCGTAGCATAAATAAAAATATTTCTTTAAAACCCATTCATATTTTTAAAATTATTTTAAACATTCGGCGCCGAAATTTCACTAGCTGGGAGCAAAATCTAGTCTCCTCTTTGTCACATCAACTAAGAAGTATAAGCCAGTATTAAAAAAGAATCTGTAAAACTTAATGATTACTTAAAGATGTTGAAAAACCGTCCCAAGCACTTCTTGGGTGACCGTGGCAATGAGTTTCGTTTGTAAGTGTATACCATGTTCTCTAGATAGCTAATATCCTTAAAGCAGCCTGTTTCATACCAATTTAATTTTATTATGTGATTTGTACTCTAGTGCGTATCATATAGTCATTTTTTGATATGAGACAAGCTATGTTTCTTGCCATGACAGATTATTTCGATTTTCAAACAAATTTCACATTTGAGCTTACTTTCCATTATCATTAGAAACATATTCACATCAACTATTGAAATGCATCTCCAATTTTTGATGTGGGCATATTAGATTCCTAAATGATTTTTTAGTTACAGCAGAACTTATTTTTATTCTGAAAATAAGCTCAAATACAAACATGTTTTTAACGGCTATAAATTTGAACTGAATTGTTTTGTATTTACTATGTTTAACGTCTGTCTACTTAGTTGTAACAAATAACAATATGAGGGCACAATTAATACTGTTATACTGTAAAGATATTGAAATAAGAAATTGTTGTGGTACGAACTTTAAGTTGTTGAAATTGCAATTTTATTCCGTATTCAATAGTTAAATTTTATAAAGAATCATAATGGCAATCAATACTATACTGTTTTTTATAAAAAAAATAGCTGTGTCTCTATTCTAAAAGAAAATTATATGTGCACAGAAATTTTAAAATATTTTGATAAAAGTTGCAATAAAAGATTTTGAATCAAGATGTTAAGGAAATTGAAAATTCCCCAGAGATTATGGATTGTAAGTAATTTTAAGAAGAAATATATATAAAATTCAAACAACGACAATTTAGTTGAATTCTTTTTGTAATTCTGGGAATTTTCAAAAGCCTAGATTTATATAGTAAATACTTGTCGTCCCACATCGACGTTACGTCAATAATAAATTTACGTACAACACTTGAATGTGTGCAAATAAACATGTGATATCATGTAATATGTTAGTGTTAAAAAATAAATCGGTATATATACATATTACCTCATTTATTGTTTTATATTTTTATGTTTTAATATAATGAAATAAGTAACACCCGTCTTTAATTGAAATACATATTTTCCTATTAAACATTTGGCCACAGGAAAAATTAAATATGCATCAATAAAACCTGTTTAAAGTCAATAGTTAGCTATCCCAACAATGTCTCCCTTAGATTCGGGGTACCTACTCATGAAATACAAACAAATTAAATATATTACAGAATAAAAGATTTTGACTTACATGTACTCAACAAACCAACAGCAGAGAAGAGTTCCAAAGAGATATTTCAGTAACTTATTAACAATTGATTAAAAACTGCTAAAATTCGTTGTAAGCTGAAAAACAATTTTGATTGTTACATATATTACATTTCTAATTTCTAGTACCACCACTGCCATCTATAACAGATAAACAAAATAAATGGGTCGCTCAAATGATCATAGATGGCAGCAGTAATCAAAATAGATCAGATTCCTAGATCATTGGCCTAAAAAAAAGTTAATCTTATGTCTATGATTTGTACGAAATATAATAAATTTGTTATTTTTACCATTTTTCTATTTTCAAATGTATTTTCATTCCTACCATTGTTTATATAAACAATGTTCCTACTTATATTGTCGATTTGGCAAGTACACTTTGGTGTCGGTGTTTGGATTGTAGGACGATGTTAGGAGCAAACTTCACGATAAAAGCTAACCTCAAAAATTAAAGTAAGGTTAGAAAAAATTAAATGTAACAAGGTACAAATATATTTGAATATTAAAAGCTTTGTGCAATTCAAGTTACTGGAGAAATTAAGTGATTGCAAGACTGTTTTAAAACATTAATGGCTAGGGGCAAATTAAAGTATAAAGATGTTGTGGGGAAACTAAACGGGCAGAGAAAAAATATAAAACACCAGAGAAAGAAACCTAAGCCTCATAAAAAATTTAGTTCACAAAAGAGTGACAAAAGAAACACTTACAAACGGAAATATAATGATAATACTACAAAGGAAATCGAAACGAAAAAGCAAAAAATTGATCACCCTGCGGTAGAGAGTCCTTCGGGCAGCGAGTCAGATTCTGACAATGATATGAAAAAACTTCTTAATACTTTTGATAGCAATTTAAATAACAAAAAGTCATTAGCTATTGAAAGCAGTGAAAGTGAAACAGATGAAAATGAGACAAATAATGATGAGCATGAGGAAGAATCTGAAAACTATACAGCTACAGAAACGTTTGCAAGTGATAGTGAAGATCTTGAATTAGATGAAGAAAAGCAAGATGTTCATAATCATTCAAAACTAGAAACTGTTTCAAATAGTAAAGAAGATGTAGATGTGTTAGAGGATGAAATGAATTCTGAAGTTGAAAATGACATTGAAGATGATGATGATGATATAGATTTAGGAGTACAGGATGAAGATGATGATGATAACGAAAATTCAAAAGATCCTTTTGTAAAACATGTTGGTTTTGAATTACACGAAAGCCTTGTTGAATCGGTACAAAGCAGTCCGATTTCTGCTAATCAGTACACTAAATTCTGGCCTAAATTAGGAAAAATTGTTCTGCAGATTCCAAAATGTGAAAAAGTTAGCAATGAAGAACTTAACGAATTTAGTATTTCTGAGAAAAAAATTTATGCGCCTTCTGGGGAAGTACCTAAACAAATTGATGTAAAAAATGTAAAAGCACAGGATTTGTATTTAAAAAGTCAAGTATGGAATAATTTATCCAAGGCTAATAAAAAGAATATATCAAATCCAGAACATATCTTTACGCCTTTGCAAGGAGAAATTTTTTCCATTATAAATAATTATCAGGATTTATACTATCCTGAAAGAACAACTCATAATGCTGAAGAAATAAGATATATTTATTGTTTACATGCAGTTAATCATATTCTGAAAACTCGTCTGAAAGTAATCCATCATAATGCCAAGCTGTCCAAAAAAGACGAAGTTCCAGAACAATTTCGAGATCAAGGTTTAGTAAGACCAAAGGTAAGAAAACAATTGTGGTTTTTTTAAACAAGTATTCTTAATATTGTTTGGATTGCAGTCATGTATTATTTTATACTTCAGGTTCTGTTCATTGTACCATTTAAAGATGCAGCTTATAAAATTATTCAGTTAATAATAGATATTATGATGCCTGAAGAGAAAGGCAATGTAATGAATAAAAAACGATTTATTGAAGATTACACAGGTAATGAACTTATTTTGCCGAAAAAGAATCCCAAACCTGAAGATTATGAACATACTTTTCAGGGAAATACTAGTGATGATTTTAAAATAGGGATTACTGTAACAAAGAAGAGTTTGAAGGTAATTTTTTTCTAGCTTTTACTACTTGAGTGAAGTTAGGGGGAAGTTTGTTTGGGGGTTAACTTCACTCAAGTGCTTTATGGTATACACATGGAAATATTAATATTCATTTTTTTAGCTTTATGCTAACTTTTACTCTTCAGACATAATCGTTGCATCTCCTTTGGGTCTTCGGACCGTTATAGGGGCTGAAGGAGAACAGGAACGGGATTACGACTTCTTAGCAGCAATAGAACTATTAATATTAGACCAGACGGAAATATTTCTCATGCAAAATTGGGATCACATAGTTCACATTTTTAGTCATATGCATCTGCAGCCTAAGGAATCCCACAATACTGATTTCTCCAGAGTACGAACGTGGAGTTTGAACGGTTGGGCAAAATATTATAGGCAGACGTTGATTTTCTCTTCATTCGTGCTACCAGAGATAAATGCAATTTTTAATAGGAAGTGTTTAAACTATGCCGGAAAAGTTAAAGTTGCCAATCCGATAGAATTTGGTTCCATAACCCAGGTGTTTGTTCAAATTCCACATGTTTTCCAAAGGTTTGATGCTCAGAATGTCAGCGATGCTATAGATGCCAGATTTGATTTTTTCATAAATAAAGTTTTGCCACAGCAAAGGGAAGGGTTGATGAAGCAGACCTTGATATTTGTACCAAATTATTTTGATTATGTGAGGGTGAGAAATTACTTCAAGAGGGAGGATATTGGGTTTGTTCAGATATGTGAATATTCGAAGGTAATTATCTAAAATTAACTTTATATTCAAATTTTATACATGATTTTTTGTTGATATAATTTTGTTAATCTTTAAATTTTTATTATTATTGGCAGTAATATTGATAAAACAAAATGGGTTCATTCAAAAAAACAAAACTTTATTGAACTATATTTAGTGAAAAAACTGGATTTTTATTACACTAATTTGTCATTCCAGCTTGATCATGACATGACAAATATAAACGTTCAAATCTACACCATAGTTAATTTTTTGTGACATTGTATCATATTGGCTTACGAAATTACTAGAATGTGAAATTTATTAAAAATAAGTTACTTTTGAATATCAACTGAATTACAAATAAAGTTTGAGTAAAATTGGTCCTAGCATATTAGCTCCTAACTTTCTCAATGCAAATCGATAGTACTAATTAATTATTAAATATTTTGCTATTAAATTACGCTTTTAATCCTACCTAATTAAAAAAATTTTTGGGTTTTGCATGAAAGTAGAAAAAATATTGTATGCAACTCGTATAAAAAATGTTTATTGCACTCGACGATAAACACTTACTTTTTGCACTGGTTGCATAAGTATGTATATGAAAATTTGCAATGTAATATTAAACCAGGAAATATGCCATCAAAGTATTCATTTACTAAATTATTTATTAGATTAAATTATTAGTTTTCTTCCAAAATTCGTTTGTTTAAATTCAACTGTTTCTGAGAAAAATTTAAAAATCCCCCATTGAGTGATTCCTAGAATAACAGCAATGTCTTTATTAAATTTTTTTCATTCAGGAAGGCAAAGTTGCAAGAGCCAGAGACATGTTCTATCATGGTGATGCACATTTCCTGTTATACACTGAGAGATATCACTTTTTCAATAGAAAACGGATTAAAGGGATAAGGCATCTTGTGTTCTACCAACTCCCCGTATTTTCACATTTCTATTATGAAATGTGCAATTTAATGCAGGTAACATATCAAACATATTTTTTACTACAACATTTTTTTTACCTTGTATCAATCATTTCAGGAAGCTAATATGAATAGGAAAGTCGGAAGCATGTCAAATATGACTGTTACAGTAATTTATTCGAAATATGACATTCACCAGTTGTCTTCTGTAGTAGGCACCGAAAGAGCTGCAAAAATGGCCCAGTCAGATAGGAAAGTACATTTGATGGTTACGGGAGGCGACTAATTTAATATTTATATTTTCTGTAAAATAAATTATAAAGTTTTTATTTGATGAATTCTTTTTTTATTTCTTCAGTTTATTTGGGTTCACTATTCTAAATTTCTGAATTTCTTTGAAATAACAACTACCAACTTTACAACCAAGTCTTGATAAATGAAAAACAATTGGAAAGTGAATATATTTAGCTGATTTTTTTTAGATCCCATGAACTACTTTTCCAGTTCAATAATCACCCTTTATAAAAATATTAAACTTTTTATTTATTTGTTGAACATTTGAACTTTACAAAGAAATTGATGAAAATTGGAACTTCATCAATAATTCTATAAATTCATTCATGAATTTATTTGACAATAAATTAACACTTGTCTAGGTTCATGAAGCGACTATAACTAATTCTTGAAGAAATAGCTAATGTAAAACAGCTATAAGTAATGCTCTGGATGAAGGTATTTATTTACAAATTCAGTTACACTTTGAAATCAAATTGAAAAGAGCCTTGGACTGGATAAGGGATAAATAGTTTGTCAAAACGAGGATCCTTATTAATATTTAATTAAGAAAATCTTAAGGAACACAATGTTGTGGGTACTTTGAAATAAGTTACAATGTTACAATTGAAACACTACTGTAGAATATCAATTTTACGCATATTTTTGCCAGATTAATATTTTCATAGAAAAGTACCCTGTGGCTATTCCATTCTAATCTTAATTATTCTAATATCTGTTTCTTTTAAGTCTTCAATAATCATATCGACCAACCATTTTGTTTAAGAAGATGCCTGCTGGTCTTTCAATCTCATCGTAATCATCCGACCAGGTTACGCTTTCTTCTGAAGTTGTTGGAATTGTGGAGGAAGCTGTCGCTTCCTCAGATTCTATTGCTGTTATTTGCTGCTGCAATTCTGAAATAAATGGATTTTATTGATAACCAAATAAGTGTGAAAATTTGATTAAAAATTCAAAATTTCTATATCAGAGTTGAAAATAATAATAATATAAAGCTTAGGTGACCATATTTATAGTGCCCAAATGACAAATGGTCGAAAAAAAACTGCATTGTAGCATCTTTTATCGCAGCTGGTATTTATACTCAATGTACACCCGCCACTGTTATAAGTACAGGGTAGTTCAAATTTGTATGTTTTTGAGGGAGGTATTGTCATAGATAGAATAAATCTGATGGATGAGGATGGGCTCTTTTGTAGAGAAAATAGCAATGGTCAAACCCCGTCTCTCTATATTTTACCTTTTTCAAGCTACAAGGCTTTTGCAAAACTTAGTGATACCGAAAAACGTCCCTCGTAGGTTGAACACGGTAAGAGACCGAGATGAGCTTTTTGTCATTGTCGCTTTCTCAAAAAAAAGAGCCCAGGATTTGTCCATCAGATTTTCTAAGGTACAATCTGACAGGTGTCAATGACGGACAAAATTCAATAGATCTGTTCCCTCAAGAGTCTGAGATTATTTTAAAACTGTCAGAAATATTTGTCGAACTACTTCTTGGGTTACATGTACTGAAAACACATCTACAACTTAACTGGTCCAATAATTTGTAACAGTTTGAAACCAATCCCTGACTTTTGTGGGAACAGAGCCAATGGTGGACAGAGAATGTGAATGACAGACGTCACATAGCTTTATTAAAGTGACCATATTTTTAGTGCTCTATGACGCTACTAACTAAACTAAGGTAGAATAAATTTTATATTAGTGAGTGGAAACTAAAAACTAATGTTGAAAGCAGATTTCATTAGGTACCAATACGTCAGTAGTTCGAAATAAATCGGCAACTTCGTTTTAAAGAGATTATATGTATATATACAAAATACACATTTAATACTTTATAAATAAGTATTGTGACATAATAAGTCGTAGAGGTTACACATGAAAACTAAATAATTTTTTCCTGTAAAATTATAATTGAAATTCGGATGTAGGTACTCAGTTAAAAATAAATACACAGGATCTAATTGAATTGAAATACGTTGTGATTGCATGTAAACAAAGACTACAAAAAGGTACAATCTGACGGACAAGTCCCAATGACGGACAGTTTGACGAACAAAGTTTTATGACGGACCAAAAATGTGAAAAACGTACCGTCCGTCACAATTGACGGACGTTTGGTTTCGTAAATACATTTTGATAAACTACATGTGAAGCTTAATTTTTTTTATAAAGAATATTAAGTTTTAATACATTTTTTTATTTGAGGATGGTTTTAATTTCAACGTTGAAGATATATATTTGTTATTTTGAGTCAATAATAGAATTCCTGAATTTTTTACTGTACATGCTTTTGCAATAATAATTACACTTCCTCAAAATAGGTTTTGAACTTTTAGAAGTTCTAAGTAGAAATTTCATTAAATCTAAAGGTTTGTTCCTGTACACAATCCATGACAAATCATTAACAGTTACAGATTTTTAAATAGAGGCAGAACGGACATATCTGTTATATTAGTTCCAATCCACTGTTCTTGATCGAACAGTGGATTGTGGATTACATGAATGACGGAGCACGGAACTCACGGAACAAATATAACGAATGACCGATTACGGTGACAGTAAGAACTATTATTGGTGAGTGAAATAAGAACTAAAAGTTGAAAGGAAATTTCATAACGAATACGTCAGCAGTTCAAAAGAAATCGCAAAATTCAATTTAAAGAGTTTCATTATTATTGTAAACGATTGTACATACGAGAAATCTCGTTAACATGAACAATCAGAAATTGCCACTACGTGACAGCACATCGTCGATATACTATTTTAGAGACAGTCCCAATAACTGCAATGTTTTAATAACAGTGTTGAACATTTCCACTCTCTCGGATAAAAATAGCAAATAGCTTTGCACCAGAAAATACAATATACATTCTCCAAATTTTATTAATTCTTATGAAAGTAAGCAACGTTCTGTTGAAGAAGTTAAGGTAACAAATACGTTATCCGTTACCTGCTAAAATACTGTTGCATTTATTGCTAAGGTATTGCCGTTGCTGCTTGGGTTGGGAAGTTACGTATTTAGCGGTAATCTTCTGATCGCCGTTCCACAAGAACACGTAATAAAGAGACAACATGATCGCCGCAAGAGAAACGAAAAACACGTAAGCTACCACCGTCAAGACGCGCACTAATTTTTTTTTATGTTTGGGCTCGTAGAGCCTATCCTTGGCCTCTTCTCCGGCTAGTTTGACCGACGTCTCGTGAATGGAGTTGGTTTTCCACTGCTGGGAGTCGCACTTCGTCATCTTGATGCCATTAGTGGATTTGTATGACATTTTCTGTTTCAGCAGGAGGAAGGCCTTTGCGATTAATTTCAACGCCACGCTGAATTTTAAATGGGAGACCGAGGTTTAGTACTAACGCCGGCTGACCACAACAAACACAATTCACGACGAGAAGCTATTTCGATCGCACGGTTTATGTTTTAAAGTGTGCCTGATTTGCCGACCTGCTGAACAATCGATCATTTTACAAAAACGGGTTAATAGTTTTGCGGCTGCAATTGTTATTTCTGAATTTAGGCCGCGTTTGTTTTTGTTTTTCAGGTGGCGCACTTCTGCCGGTAGATCAATACGTCAGCTGGTTTCGGCGTCGCGGCGCATGTTTTCAAACACACGTCTCAATGTAGGACTGTTTGAAAATTTTAGCGCCTATATAGAAATGTAATTTTTATTATTTTTCTACATTCATGCAAAAAACAAAACTTTATTGAACTATATTTAATGGAAAAAGTGGTTCTTTATTGCACTAGTGCAATAAAATGTTTATTGCATTCATCTGTCATTCTACTACAGCGTTTTGTCATCATGACAAACATAAACGTTCAAATCAATGTCACATTTTCCTAGGCTTAGTGTCATATAAATATAATTTTTTGGTTTTTGTATGAACGTAGAAAAAATATTGTATGCAACTCGTACAAAAAGTGCTTATTGCACTCGACGTGTCAATTTCACGTCGCGTGCAATAAACACTTACTTTTTGTACTTGTTGCATAAATAACTATTCTTTAGTCTCGAATATTAAAATTTAATTTCCAGATTAATTTCTAAGGTAATTGTTTTCTAAAGCTACACTGTCAAGCTTATTATTGTATTAACATTTACATTTACAACTAAAATAATTTTTATTAACAGCAATTTAATACAGGGCGTTACAAAATGATGTTAAGAAAATCTAAGCGCAGGTTCTGTTTAAATACAAGAAAAAAAGTTTATACGCTGGGTGATTGGGGGGAACCCCCAATATTCGGGAGGGGTGTTCAGGGAGACAAAAGTGAACAAAAAATCCTAATAAACATATGACCGAATATCAACGGTTACTGAGATAGCAATGAAAATATTTTTACCCGAGTTAATTATTGTAAAAAGTGATTATTCTGTAGGTATTGTAAATTATAACATTGATGAAAGATCTAATAAACCAAAATTAATGAATTAAATTTTCAAATATATCACCGTGCGCCTCGATACGTTCGTTTGTGGATTGCAGAGGTAGCTCGTTGAAATGCACGGTGATGAGTGCTGCACAATTAACAATCCGATCTAATAGCGCCTCTTTTGTTGCATATACTAATGATTTAAACCATCCCCAAAGGCAGTAACCAAGGGGATTCAAATCCGGTGATCTTGGTGGTCAATTTTGGAAACCACCTACGCCAGTCCAGCGTTGTGGAAAGCGATTATTAAGATGATTGATCACAATACGATTAAAATGGGCAGGGGCGCCATCATACTGAAATTACATGTTTTGGTTAATATCCAATGGAACATCGCCCAGTAGATCTGTCAAATTATTTTTTTTTTAAATTCTACATATCTACCTCCAGTAAGACGACTGTTTAGCAAACTGAGTCAAGTAATTGATTATTAGTCATACCACACCACACGTTGAACCGATGCTGAAAGTTATTTTCCACCGTGGCGTGCGGTTTTTCATATCTGACCAACGACAGTTATTTACTCCATCACGAGTGAATTGAGCCTCATCAGTGGACAAAATGTGTTTGTAGTGTATGGTTTGCGTTTATCCAATTGCAAAAATGCAATCGCAAATCATTATCACCGTGCTGAAGATTCTGGACGCGCTGAATATGGAAAGATTTTAAACCATTTTTGTGATTTCCCATGCCGTAGTTTGATTAATTTGGAGACGGATTGCAATGCACCTTGTATTTACAGCGGGGTTACGTTCTATTTAGAATTTCTTCTTCCACTGCTAGACCAGGACCAGCTTGCTTCTCAGATGGGAAACATTCCAGTTCCACGTGCATTGTTGTCTGGAATACATTTTTAACTGGTACATCTTCTGTTCGGGAAGCTACATCGATATTCAGCAACTACACGATTAACGCTACCGTTGCAATACCCATAAATAAAAATAATATTGTCAACAAAGAGGATCTTAGAGAGATGGTTTACAGCTGGCAACATATTTTAATTATGTTAAATTAAAAACATTTTGGCGTACATACAAATATTAAATTATTATTACATATTTACAATCGATTGTGTGGCAATGTTACACAAGTGAAATTCGAAACAATTAAAAGTGTCCAGTTGCAAAGGTTACTATCAAATCAAACTATGTCTATCCTTCTTGCTCTCTCTAAGAACCAAGCCATAGACTTGCTGGCTTTCCCATTGTTTCAATAGGTACATAGTATAATTCGGATGTACTCAGCATTTTTCTAATGCGTATAAATACTATTGAAACTGGGCTAATGTCAGCCAGTCCATGGCCAAAGGACAGCGGTCAGCCGTTGGCTGGCTCTGATCCCTAGAAGAGATTCTCCCCAGAGCATAGGTCACTTTATTGTAAGTATGGTTATTGGTATGATTGTTTTAATAAATTTATATTTGCATTAAAAGGTTGAGTTTTTTTTACCTCTCGCAGGAGCCAAGCGAGTACCCCAAGAATATAATGGATGTATTACGTTTAAAGGTTGGCGGAGGACTGTTCGTGACATTTGGGGGAAGCACCAGACTTCCCTTTTATAGAGTCACACATATTGCGTGACAATATCAGTATTTCTCGATAACTAAATGTCAAGAGGCATTACGAAATTATGTGTGTACAATATACATACAGTTATACCGACTAAAGGAACGCACATGTAAAAATAAATGCGACAGTTATATGTATAATAAGCGTTCAAATCACAAACGTCAAAATAAAAATAAATGCGATAATTAGTAATCGCTAATGTCAGTTTGGTTAAGAATACATGACCTACTCAAAATAAAATATCAAATAATGACAGCTTTCGCAAAAATAGCAACACAAATATTTTCATTGCTATTTCAGTAACCGTTGATATTCGGCCATTATGTTTATTAGGCTTTCTTTTTCACTTTTGCCACGGTCTGTTAACTACACGGTCGGGATCGCCAGCAGGTAACCAATGAAAACTGAGGCTTTTTGGGAAAGACTATATTTTGTCATTTTTACGGGAATTTTGTGGCGTCACTTGACCCCGCTGGCTCCGAACGTATAGTTCATAGACCGTCCACTTTGCACTCTAACCACCCCTTTCGAATAATGGGAGTTTCCCCTATCACCCTGTATAAACATGGATTCGGAAATAGCTCGTTTTCGAAATACAGTTGTTTAAAGTTTCCTGTCTTTATGTCTCGAAAACCGATGGAGATATTGTGAAGAGATTGGGTACACAACAGTGTATAGTGAAGGGCTACTTTTACGTGTAAAAATTTCTCTTGTAGGTATTATATTAGCATCAGTGGCGTTCATGGCGTTAAATACTCTTTTTAGCAAAATGTTCTCCACCAAGTTTTGGACAAAATGGTATCGCTCTCTTAAAGTCAAGTTAATTCTGCTTAAGAAGTATCCCTCGGACTTTTTCCTCCTGACGCACCGTTTTCAAGATAAAAATTAATATATGAATCATTACAATACAGAAATCATCTTCAGACTTACAAATAGTCGCCTTCTATAAATATTAGTCTTAAATTTCGTGTTAAAATTCAGTAAGAAAAAAGTAGGACTAGAGTGAAGAACTCTTTTTGTAACATTTGTTTTTGACATACAGTCTCACATCAACAAACTGAAGATTCCGTCACTCAATGGATGAAATTTGGATCATTTCTTTTCTATATAACTGAAAATGACAATAATAATTATTGTTATAGCGACTACCATTTTTATTTATCCAGGCTACTTTGATTGAAATATGAAATTTTATTTTTAAAATGCTTGTAACTTCTAAACAAAAACGAATCGTACCTATCTTCATATAAGAAAAAATGTTTAAAATTAACCAATAGTTGCGGCAAGAATTTAGACAACTTATGTCATTTAAACAAACGAATAGTTCATTATATTTTCATCAAAATATTTAAGAAATTTCAACAATTGCCTAATGTCCGACGTGACTTAAGTCGTCTGAATTCATGCAGCGACATTTTTATAGCTACCAACTGCCAAAGTTTGTCATAGAGCTTGTATAATACCCTATATACGAAGTCTAATTAAATCTTCCTTCAAAATACTTTAGTAGATTACTACAGGTTCACTACAGGCACACACAGATTGATTTCTACAGGGTGAGTCAGTCATAATGTCATTAATTTTAAGAGGAGATAGGGAATAATGAGTATAATGCGAATACGTGATTAAAAAAAATCTAAATGCATATTTACGCCGAAAAAAAATATTTTCAAATCATTATTTAAACCCTCTTTTCAGACTGTCACTGACCGCTCACAGCCTTGGTCGGTTACAGCTCACAGTTCAACTCGATATCGACCTGATGCAATGTTGTCAAGTTGTAATATTTTTCTATACCTATAGTATCTACCCACCTAGGTTTTAGACATCACAAATAAACGGTTGTACTGACTATTTTAGAATATCATTTTTTCTTGCTCAGTTCAACTTCAGCCAATAATAATTTAAAATGTTAATACCCAATAAAATAAAATAATAATAATCAAATAATTCTATTAAAAATTGCAAGTAACGCGTTTCACTCAGACTCACGGCCCAATCAAACGATACCCGTACACTCGCGTGTCGATTTTTCTCTGAGCAAATGTAGCTGTTATGACTGCAACAAAACTCCAACGTGTCTAATAATAAACTGAGTAATAAACCATAAAGCTGAAAAGTGTTTTGTGTTTAAAAACTAAGTAGGTACTTAATAAAAAACCATCGTGTTGTCGACAGAAAACTGTCCAAGACCGAAATCACACGCCGCTAATCCAAGTTATCGAGAGTTAATCTTGACCTTGATCTACCGTATTATTAGGTCAATAACCTAGTTACCTAGTTTTTGTACTGTTATTTAACAAGGAGTAAAATTTTTTTTTAAACCTAGATACATGAATAAATTTTCCTTAAATATTGATTTATTTGTTAATAAAAACAAATGTAGATAATAAATACATGTTTTCGAATGTTTATTACAGTTTAATAATTTTGATATTACGTTTTCACTACGTTTTACAAATAAATATGAATTTTTAGTATTACTCGTAAGTACAATTAACCGCACACATAACCAGATGTACAATTTGTAGTTACGTACATCTAGCCTAGAAATGTATTGTTTCTTAAGTAGTATGATACTAACCTGTTTACAGCCCACATTTCAAGTAAAACTGCATTTATCCGTCCATAGCACTTTATTAATAAAATTCAGTCGCATTTCGTAAACATTCTCCGTATAACACTACCATTTCCACATATTCGGAATTTGTAAAATTATGCGTTGTAAATTTACGCCAAATACGTGAGAGCGAAATAAACAAACTACTGCATACGTCTTGTATTATCTCCATCACCCCTCCAAATGTGTGGCATAATCTACAAATTTTAGGGGAAGAAATGCGGGAATTGCAGAGTGCTAAATGGAGGTAAATTTGAATAACACGCTGATGTGTTAGACGATATTATGTATGTAAATGTGGCATCCATGGTTAATACGGCAAGTCTGTGGCATCAGATTTTCGTCGGGTGCGCCATCAGAAAGTTCGTAGCGTACCAGGAGCGTCGTGTTACTGATTTTTATAGGGTGATTTGTTTATTTTTTTAAAGGTCGAGTAAAAAATTTTTTTTCGATTTTCTGCCTTTATTAGGCCTCCCGAATACGTGGTTAAAATTAATGACATTATGACTGACTCACCCTGTATGTG
Source organism: Monochamus saltuarius (assembly GCA_025584915.1). NCBI lineage: Eukaryota > Metazoa > Arthropoda > Insecta > Coleoptera > Cerambycidae > Monochamus > Monochamus saltuarius. Next base: position 11,594,737 of record CM046722.1, read on the forward strand.
AACTCTAAACTAGAACTCACGTAGAGTATAAATATAGGTTACCAGAAGATAACTATAATAAGTATAAACAGTTTACTTGCAGATTTATATTGGAAATCTAATAGAATAGATTTGATATCTATTTTTGAATTCTGTAAGACATATGAGAAACATGAGGGAAAAAGCGGACATTTGGCCATTGTGAGGAACTCTTCTAAATATCTTACGTTAAAGCTGTAGTCTAATTCCTATGATTTTGTCTTCTAGGTGTCTCAAAGATAAAGTTGTGCTACCTGGGTTGTTCATTGTAAACGAAGCCATTTAGTTACATTACATACAATATTTTGCACTCGAATGAAATTGACGAGCTCGAGATGGTCGATGACGATCTTCCAAAGTGTTGACATAAAACGGGGAACAAACAATTTTATCACTTGTTTCTACCACCTCTTATTTTTCCCAAGCAAACATGTCATTGGATTAAAAAATGAACACTCAAATATATCATATTCTAAAAATAATTGGATCAATAAACCTAACATAATGTCTCGGGTTTCCTGTAATAGGAAGTCAAACAAATTACATTAAAAAAATCCGATGGCTCTTCACGAAAGAATCTCCTCTACAATAATTGAATTACCGACCAAACTGTTCCTAGAGGGTTATCGGTTATCGTTTTAATTGGGCGACCTAGATAAAAGCAAAGCTTACGTAAAATTAAATTGAAGAGGACAGAAAGGTTTACAAGATTGGTATTATATAACCACAGCATAGATAGGTTTCGCTTTTAGGGTTTGTTCCGTTTGTGCTCCGACGCATACTTCCAGCGATACGAATTTTTCTACCAATTTTCAGAGTTTACCTACATTTTCACCACCTGGAATCAAATTTAAGTTGTTCAAAATTTAACTAGAGGTTTCTAAGGAGGATCTTAACAAACTGAAAGCGAAAAATTGTTTCGTATTGCTAAATTATACGGGGTGTTCTGAAATAAAGTGCATTTTTCTGTTACCATGATAATTAAAAAAAAATCCGTAGTTTTTATTCTTCTTTTGAAGTAAGTTGAAATTTGTTGGCACTTTTGTACAGATTGACATTTTGTTGAACTTGATATTCTAATAATTTATTATTATTGGGTTTTTGTCTATGAGTCTATTTTTTATTCTTGGGTCTAAGTATGCTGGGGTCCCACAGGGAACTGCGACGATCGTTATCTGAGGAAATACTGATCCAAAGAAATTGAATATGCAGCAACATGATAAAGTTCCTGGGATGATTTCAACTGAAATATATAGACCTCTCCAGTACTTCATCCAATTCATATCAACTTTCTTTGTTTTAAATGGAATACTCTGCATATTTTTCATTTTTGGATTCTACAGGATTTTTTTGGGTCGGTTTGTATAAAGCATTGTTTAGGGTTGCGGTTACTACTTTTGAAGATATGTATTTGAACATTTCTACTATTTTGGTAACTTTCACTATATCCGGAATGTTATCAAATTAGTCATGACAACTGGAAGTGCTGGAGAGTTGCAGATATTTTAGTTGTATACAGGTATAAATATACCAAGGTAGCTGTAAAATAGTAAATATTTACTAATTCACAGCATTTCTCATTGTTTTAGTTTTAGAGAGTATCATACAGAATAAATTACGACAAAGTGATTTTTATCGATTTTTTTAGGTTTTCTCAAATATTTGCTGTGTATCCCCCAACTTTAACTTCAGATTCTAACAACTCATAGCACACATGACCTTTTTTTGTGGACCTTTTGATGTGATTTTTATCGTTTTTATGGGTTTTTTCTAAAATTTGCTGTGCGACCCGTCATTTTGACTTCAGATTTGTGTTCAGCGGGAAAAAATACATGGAAAAAATATAATGGGACCCTCAGCACACACCACTTTTATTTTTTTGTGGACCTATGTAATTTGAGGTTAACAACAGCAGGTAATGGATTGCAATGTTGTCGCACGTTACAGTATTAAGGATTTCTTGGGAAATCTCTATAGTACCTAGTACCTATAGTAGTATACCTACTAATAAAAAAACAAATTACGTTACAGGAACTTTTCCTTAACCTTAGTTTGCAATTTCGTAACACAGTCTTGCATCTTAGTGCAGTTGTATTTTTATTTTTGAAATGTATTTGTAGAAAAACTATACGTTTTAGTTGCTTTTGGTCATATACAAGCACTTTAGTATTGACACTTATATTCTGGACACCCTGTATATTACCTAAACTGTCATCTCTCTCTACGATCCTAAAAGCGTTTGTTAACTGCTACCCTACAAAACCTGTTTATTATTGCGTTAGTAGTCTTCACTTCTAATTCCATTAAATTTCAGCCAATGGAGTTGGGTTGAAGGATAGTTAATTGAATTAATCGAGAAACCAACTCAAAACGATCTCAAATAATCTTTAATTAAATTAAATGGAGATCACTTAGTATCAGTATCACTCGCTTTACTGTACGACTTTATGTCATATACCTACATATTTGGGATCTGATAACTGACTCATTTTTCCAAATTAGTATGTGTGAAAATAAAATATATATATAATTAAAAATTGTCTTTGGTATCTACCTATATTGTAGTTTGTAGTTTTCAGAAAGTGATAAAATCTGGGCATCTGAATTTTACACTAAGATTTGAAAAAAGTAAAATATTGAATTTAAGTCGTACCATTATAATCCCTAATATAATCAACATAATGAATAAGAATTTATGTTAATAATTCAAATTATTATTAATTATTTGCCTAGCTGGAATTATCATCGTGCTGTCAATTTGCGTATTTCTCCTAGAGTTCTAACTATTTTTTAAGTAAAAAGTTTAAAATATAATACACCTAGGTATATGATTTATTCAAATAAGTACAGTACTAACCGTATATTTTAAATGTATGAAATATCTGAGTTTGGAGTATGATTCTATTATTCCAATTATCTGCAAAATTTTACATTCTGATTGAAAATTATCAACATAAACAATAAATTCTAAATGTATCTATTTCTGTTTAGTTCCTTGAAAGTATTTTATTTTTAATTCACTAGAAATGTTCATTATGTTAAACACCAGACTTTATATTATTATCAAAGATGACTTACCCTGTTTATTGTGATTTTCATATGAATTTGACGTACTATCTTGCTTCACTGTTATGTTAAGTACCTCTTCATAATCATTTGTCTCATTCCCTATCCTCAAACTATCTGCCAAAGCCACGTCTCGTGTCATGTCATTTGGAACTTCTGGTTTCGATATGTTTCTAAAATACAATAATATCAACGAACGCGATCGAAAGTTCTTCAGTGTTTTAGGTGGAGACACCAAGTATTTTAGGAACAATGTTCGTATAAAGAAGGGATTTCTTGAATACTCTTTGTATTTCAATCATTAATAGTCGACGGTATTTGAAATCCACAGCAGACATGAAAATTCCATAAGATACAAACAAAAATATTTTTTGAATGTTCTACTTGGACCTTGAACGTAATAATCTGTATACAATTTTCTTTTTCTTATACATTCATGAAATTTATTAAACCCAAATACAAATAGACAAAGATGTATACGAAAAAGACGGCCAAAACATTTAATTTATATTGAAAAATGGATGCAACCTATCTTCGAAATTATTTTTTTGCTGCAATCATTGAAATTATATCTAGTCCAGTCCCTACAATATTGTTTAAAAATAACCATTTCGACTGGTAAAATAGTTTACCGAGGCGACATATAATACTCCATACATAACAGAACCGGTTTAAAAATTATGTAACGATTTTTTTATTTTGAAATATGACATTTTAGAAGCTACTTAACAAAAATTTTGAAAGCAGTAGTATGTGACCGAGCAGTATAACATCTTTCTGGGACACTCTATATATGTTAATACTATCTCTGCCTCTCGCATTCTAATCACGACGATAAGCCCAGAAGTCGGAGACTTGTGAAGGAGAGGAGGCGGCATATTATTATTAAGAAGGCGGAATTTGCGCTCAGAAACGACTTACGTTGGTACACCCTAGCCATCATTAAGTGCAGGAATGAGGGAAAACTTCATTAATTAGGGTGGTGGTCAAACGTCGACAGGTATCAATCCTTCACATTGACCCAAGCCAACATTCTTCCACCCCACTATACGCGTGGAGAGGGTGCCAATCCTCTCCGTAAGTGTAGCTGATCTACGGTCTACCGGCGGCGGGATTAGAACCCCGGTGGACTGGCCACATCGATTCAAGTACTGACACCTCGACCACTGACCGATGTGTCACATTATGATGTGTCGACAATTAAAATTACAAGATGGAATATGTCTTACCTATAGGAATAATTACGTGGTTCCATCGCCTCTACGTCGTTGCTTCTTCTGGCTCCAACGTGAGGCCTTCCATCCCACATGAAAATGTAGTAAATAGAAAGAAGGATAGCAGCCATCGAGACGCTGAGGACGTACGCCAAAACCGTCAAAACTCTGATCATTTTGGGCTTTGGTTTCGGCTCGAACATCGCGTCCTTGGAATTACTGCCGGATGGAGAATCTGGACTGACGTTGTCCTGAGATGACATCGTTAGTGTGATGATGGCCGAGGATAATTGTTCATAAGAGTCTAGTGCTTACATCATCTACATACAGTAAAAAATGTTAAACCAAAAATATAATAATATTGCACTAAACTATTGAATTGAATATAATAAGAGTAGATCTCCCAATATTCAAACTGTAGCAACATTTTTCTTTCAACGGCTATGATTTAGGAGTTACTTTTTGTTTTTCTCTCGACTTTCAATTCGCATTCAGTTAACTGTATAACAAAATATCTAAGCCTGTTAAATCCGCATTACCTGCTAGCTAATATCATGAATCATACGTAAATACAGTCTTATTGAAACCAAAAGTTTGCAAGGTTCATATTGTCACAGAATTTGCCTCGCTCGCACCCAATTCGACGGCTGTGGTAGCGCAAAACGCTAGATTGCACCGATCGCCCCTCCGCGATACTGGTAAACAAACAAAATACTGCCGTGTATCAAGGCGCGACTGGAATATTGAGAATCGACGAGAATATTTCGAGAAATGGATCTAAAGATGCTAGAAAATACCTGGAATATTCGTGTGGTCTATAAAAGAAGAATAAACGGCCAAGTTAGTCAGTCTTGAATTGGAGAGTTGTTATTTGGATATTTCAGAGAGATCAGTTAGAATTCAGAGCGATTTAGATAGTGATTAATTAAATAGTCTTTAGTTGAGTTGTAATTAGTATTCAGTAGTATACAGAGTGTGTAATAAACAACAGTAAAAATTAACGAATTGTTTTTCTGATAGTAGAAAAAGTCGGTTTAGGAAACCTGTGACAAATAACCGGTTCATCATTGCTCGATATTTTTTGCCATTCACGGTTTAGAGCATATACATAATACACTTTAACAAATTGCATGCGCTGGGGAATCGTGTAATTATCTATAATAACTTACTTTGCACTGTATGCACGTACTAAAAATATCATACTCGTAGATCGAGATAAAAGGTACTTATGTTGTTGCGTTAAGTATTTAGTCTGTAGTATTTTAATTTTTTCTCAAAATTTCGTAAGGAATCTATTATACAGGGTGTTTCTAAAATAGCGTTCCAAATTTTTAGCTTAGTATAGAACTCACTAAATAAGTCAAAAAGTTGCTCTTAAAGTGGTCCCGCAAAATTACATACAAAAGGGTACCATTTTTTTCTCTCTTTTATTGACAAAACAGTGGAAAATGAATAGACAAAATTTTCGGAACATAATATATAACTTTTTACGTTATGCACAATATGAGCTATATAGTTAATTTTTTGTTATACAATTCGTAGGCGTCTCGTTTAGCGAGTGAAAAAACTGTCTTCAACCTTAGTAACAGTTATCGAGTAAATTGAGTTTGAAAATTTCAGACCAATGATTTTTAACCACTTAGAAGCTTGTATGGTATTTCGTTAACAGTGATTTAAAAAATTTCCGGAAATTTTTATCTTCCTAGAACCAAGCTGCATGTAACACTGGACATTTTTCGACGTGTATGTATAAATTGACATTTCGTTTCGTTATTAATTTTTATCCTTGGGCTTTTAATGGATTAAAACAAACAATCACCTCAAATTCAATTTACTCGAAAACCATTGTCAATACCGATACTTTTTATGTAAAAATGTTAAAAAATTATGAATTTGTCGCAAAAAAACCCAAAAGTTGAATGAAAAAATTTTCGTGTCTAAAACCATTTTTACCCCTCTAAACGAGACGCCTACGATTTGAATCAAGAAAAATGGTGCAGCTCATGTTATTCGGCTTAAAAAGTTATGTACAACAAGTTATTGTAATAATTCTTTAAAATTAATTTAGCGAATTGTTTTGAACTGCTAGTGTATTAGCATTGAAATATAGGTACTTTCAATTTCTAGTATTAGTTCTTAGTTGTTCCACTTACCAATATTTTTCATTACGAATACGTCCGCAATTAGAACAAGTCGCTAAATGCATTATACAGGGTATATTATTGCAATAATATTGTAAATTTCGTAAATTTTGTCTATTTATTTGCAACTGTTTTGTCAATAACAGAAAAAAGGGTGTATTTTAAGCCTTATGTGGTATTTTTGACTTATTTTAATGTCTTAAAGCCGTATGACACGGTATAAACTTGTATATAAAATTTTGCATAGAATTATTATTTTATTATCATTTTTTTATATATTTAGTTTTTGTAATAATTATTATTATTATAACCAATAACCTATCAATTAAGCAAACATAGGAAAGATGCACTGGAGGTTATATTATTGTTTACATAAAAATGTATTCAGAATTTTATAAAAATAGAACAAGTTTTAATTTTCAGTTTTATATGTAGAAAACTATGCATTTGCATGATACGGGACGAACCACTTTAATTATAATATCAAATAAAAAGCTATTTTAAATGTTACACCGTGTCATACAGCCTTTATATACGCATTAGAAGTTTGTAATCCTGTTTTAAACACGCTATGTATGTAAACTATTATGACAACCAGTGGCGAACATACTGGGAGGCACTAGAGAACCACAGAACCTTGACGTCGCCATTTTCATAACTTGAAAACGTCAAAACGTCTGTGAAAAATTAAGTATAACTTTAGGTATACAGGCACCTACTTATTTTTTGCGTAGTAGACTTATTTTAGACTAAGCTTATAACTCGAAATTACACCTTTTCCGAAGAAAACAGAAAAGAAGTTACCCCACCACCTTAATTTTCAAAATACTCAAAGGTGTCGAAACTGTGGGGTTCTTCAGTACGCGGTGTAGAACTAACTACATCTGTCGGCCGTTTGCTACTCCATGCCGGACTGAAAATGTCACAGACACGAAGCGTTCTACATGCAGTAGACACCATTGAAAGCTGTCGACCTTTATCGGAATTACTATAGCAACAGCTAGAGTTATTCGTCAGACGCCCACCAGACATATACCGGTTTCGAGCTTATTAGCTCTCAGAGAGAGCTCAGTGAGAGCTAATAAGCTCGAAACCGGTATATGTCTGGTGGGCGTCTGACGAATAACTCTAGCTGTTGCTATATTTTCCAGGTGTAATTCAATGCTGGTCGGGGCATTAGCCCGCAGAGTAGTTGTTTCCTGAATTCCATGTTTGTGGGGTTCTTATTGATAATATGCCTCAGTCAATTCAGCGAATTTTACCTTTGCTTATTTAAATGAATAGCCTAAATTTCATCAGTTTACATTTTTCAAAATCCAAATTACAAAAACTTTTGCTATTACCATAGAATATATAGCCATATTTTCTGTGCTATTACTATTACAGATTTTATTCACAAAATCACTTGGAACAAACGTTTTACGTATTTTAAATACTTAGGAAATACCCTATAGGTGCATGTTATATATCATTTTAAAATATGTAAATATATTATATGTATTACATCTATAATTCATAATATGTGAATACCCTTAGTGTAATTAAAAATTGTGTTTTGTGTGAAATAACAAATTTATTTGCCTACGAAAATGTAAAAAAGTTTATACATATACAAAATAATTCTTATGCATTTAAAAATTAATTTTGACCAGTGGTTTAAAAATAATATTGTATTTAATATTTACTGTTTAAAGGTGACGCGCAGTAAATATAATTTAATATAAAAAAAATTCAGTAAATACAACTGATAGCAGAGCAAATACTATTTCAAAACCATTGAAAAATAATTTAATAAATTGCTCATAAAAGTTGTGAAAATACAAAATGAGAATCATCTGCACCAATAATGAAATAAAAAAAAATACTAAATTGTCTTGAAAATTTCAAAGTACCTACATGTTATTTAAATCTCTTAATTTTCATAGCGTAATTCAGGGTAATAGTTAATATGTTTTAAATAATATTTAACTCTGTATTTTATATTTATATGCACTACAATAACGTTTATAGTAAAAAAAAAACGGTTATTCACACCTATATAAAAAAATCTTAACCCCAAAGTTTAATAATTCGAAGATCAGAAAAAAATAGTAATAATGTTATACAAATGTTACTTACAAAAATAGTTAAAAAGCATCAGCCCCCGTGGAACGAGCAGTTACTCCATCGCGTCAAAAAATTCGGCTGAGCGGTAACGACTGCAAAGTATGCTGTGTTACGATGTTCACTTGTTTGATGTTATCTTAAGCGTCGCGGCGGTCGGGAACGCTACATAAACAAATATAGGAAGCGTCGTCATGCCTTCAATGTAAATTACACATGCGCCCTAATCGGTCTGCTACTTGTTGAAATCATATCGTCGAGCGATAAAACATAATATAATATATGTTTATGTAATACATAAATAGGCTTCGTCCTTCCTAATGCAACATCAAAGGCTAGGTATGAATCCCGTTGGTCTTGAGTAACAAACGAGCTAGGGTTGATGACAATATCAGAATCAGACCAAATGAATAATAAATAAGAATAGAAAATAATTGTCAACTATTGGGAACAACAAATAAGTAAAATAAATATCTATCATGAAAAATAATAATTAAGATAAAAATGATACAAAGAAAGATTCAAATAATAATAGAATAAGAAGTATTACAATAATTAGCACGCATTATGAATAAGAGAGAAAAAATCATTAGAAGATTGAAATTTCAAATTGGAATAATTATATAGGTAAGTAAACTATGTTAGGCAAAAGATTTTTACATTTTTATTAATATTCCCGATAAAATCCTACTCAACTTTTAAATAAAATGATAAAGACGATAACGACCAATTATTGCTCCTTTACTGAAAAGGTTTTTGCTGTATTCATTCATTAATTGATTATAATTATTGTAATGAAAGCCTGCAATTAACTTTATTGGCTTTTTCTTTATTAGTTTGCTTTTTTTGCCACTTAATATCGTTATTGATCTCTTAGGTAAGGCTAAAATACAGGAATTTGGCAGCTAGGCACGAACCAAATCGATAAAAATGCACCTTTAAAATGCAAATTTCATATTTTGCAGACACGAATTGAGATCACTCTTCAATTTAGCAAAAAAAGTAAAATTCAAAATCTAACTAAAATACAAATAACTTGTGTTACTTCAACTGCCGTAACAAGCGTCTATACATATAGGTACCTACTTAATATTTATAAGGATGATTTTTCATCGTCACGTAAAATAATGAGGTTGTAAAGTGATATTCAATATAAATCTTTTTATTTCTATAAAGCATCTATATCTTGGATTGAATTACCTTCCTATAAGTAAAAAATAATAACAAAACAGTTTATGCTGCCTCTTAATTTTAATACAAGGATATTCACTTTAGGTAACATTTTGTTCCTCTTATCCTTATCCTTTATTTTCTATCTATAACAATGACAAATAGGTCATCAGTTTTAACAGAATTTTTCATTGCAAGGTGTAAAATTTCTTTATTGCGGTTTTTCTTGTCCACGGCCTTCGTAGGTTGCATTCACTTTACCTATGTCAAGCAGTCTTTGAACAACATTTTGCTTGCACAATTTAAGGATACCGTTGTTGCCTTTGGGAGGGAGATAACAATTCGCATACAACCGACAAGTCAGGGCCAAACCAAAATACAATTGGAACTATTTATTCAATAATTAAGTCTTAAGGCAACGCTTTTTTAGAAAGGTCTTATTTGTTATTCCAATATTGATTTAAGTATACAATAATAATTATATATTCAGTGGTAATTTGAAAGTAATAAGTATCAAATAAGAATCAATAACTGCTTACTTTATCATCATCTAATCAATTTATTACATTCAGTAACATTAGAATAAATTAGCTATATAATTCCTATGATACATTACTGTATACCGTTGAGTGAGAAATTATAGATAGAGGCGCAACCTTAATGGCGAAATTGCGCATACGATCTACAAGTTTAACACCCTGTATCTTGAAAACAAAGGCCCTAATAGAACGTATCTATAGGGCAAAATGTTTTTAAAGTCGGACAAGAAATAAAGGCCTTCCAGCCGGATTCATGAAACGGGCGTAGCCCTAGTCCGACTAACGAGTTTACGCCCGTGTAAAGCGCGTTAGTTGGCCTAACCAGCTTTGCGCTCATTCACGAAACATGCGTTGCTAGGTAGCGAAGCATGCGTTGCTAGGTAGGCTGTTTATTTACGTCCATATTTGCGCCAAAAGTTAGACCCAGTATTGTACCTGTCTAAAAATCGCGTAACTTCGGCCTCTAGTTCCTTGCGTTTCCCTTTGTATATTTAGTATTTATATTTAAAAACTGTACTTTTCAGTACTACGGATTAGTTAACATATCATAAAGTAAGTATTATACATAGTAGTGAATAGGAGTATGCTTTTTATTTAAATTAGTGCAACAGATGCGTAAATTTTTTTCGCGTAACCTCCGCTAGTCTGACTAACGTTACGCCTTGTTGATGAATCCGTATGTTCGTGTTTGACGTTCTGTTATGTTACACCGTGTTTTACAGTAGGGATTTTTTGGGCCCGAGATTTGTCCGTCTGTCGAGAACTGTTGTTAACGACAGTCAACAGTCAACTTTGACTGTTCTGTGATTCAATGGTTTAACAAGCAAAGAAAACCTCCGTAAACAAAAAGTTGTCGATAAATTGCCGAATCTTATAACCAAAGAGCTGTTATTACCTAATACTATCTAGGGTCCAAAAGTGTATACGCATTTCGTCATAAGGTTGCGCCTCTATCTATAATTTCTCACTCAACGCTGTAAACACACAAATGTTGCACCAACAACAGCACTAACGACAGTGCGCTTTGTAAACAGCGACTTTGAATTTGCCACTGTGAATCGTAATAACGGTAATAACAAATATCCAATAAAGTGTATAGGTAACGCTCATACGTTTATAAGCACAAGAAGATAAATAAAGACTCATCTGAGGCATGCCTCATCCCAATAACATATTATGTAAGAAAGCGATGGAGAGCAGGGAATCCATCGGTAGCCAATTACGGGAGCGGAACAATTCAGAAACATGCCTCGTTTCTATGAGAATGCACCATTTTCCGTTATTAATATATTATATTTCAATGTACTGTAATTAAAATTTTATTGTGGTTTCTGATTCGTTTTAGTTAAGTTTCAGATGTGTGTACTGTACTGAAGAACAGTAAAACGTGAGGAACATGCTAACGATATTATTAATTATTCAATAAATAAGCGCGTTTTCTCAACATTGGCAAAATGGATATTCGAATTTAAAAAGTTGTCGAGAGATTTATTAATATTTCATATTAAAATTACTCATTGTAATTTTCCAAACTGCAAATTAACATTGTACAAGTAAATAAAATATAACAACGGCATTGGAAGATGCACGTAAAATAAAAATAAAAAACTGGGTCTGCGTCGGACCAGACGGTGGAAGTTATACTTCTTTTTTTTAAAAAAAACTTCCTTTCAAAGCCTGAACGTACAAAAAAAAAAGTTCTTAAAAATTTGTTCTTCCTTTTGAGCGTGACGCGGTTTCTCGACCAACATCCCATCCCAATGTGTCTAACGGGCGCAAAGAAGTATAACTTCAAAAAATAATTAATTTGAAAGTTCGGGAAAATCGTCAGATAGTTAAAAAATTCTTATGTAGCTAAATGCTAATTAAATACTTAAATCATCTAATAATATAGAGAAAGTCTGCTTGCCCCACCAGTTTAAAAAGTCACGAGCCGCCACTGGTTTAGCACTTTATATCCTACTGCTGTTGTAGGTCTGAGAATTTTATTAACACACCCTGTCTCTGTATCTAGTAGGAAAAGTTTTTCTAAATTCAAACTAAGAGACCACATTGAACGCAATCGTACAACATACCGTGTATAACCTCCCTTAGATCGTCCGTTTTGGCTGTCTCATCGCCTGATTCTATTTGAACGTAAGCGATTATTCAGAACTTTCTTAGTTCTAAAGTTATCAATTATTTTAAGAAACAGACTATATATATTATTATTAAATGAAAAAATTCGCCGCTTCTAGAATGTCCATTTATTTTGTTCTCTTTTTACGGTTTATACCCTAGTATATTCCTATCAAAAATATGATTAAGTGTATCCCAGAAACTAGATTTTTTTTTCTAAGAAAAGTAGTGCAAATCGCATCGAAATCGAATCTTTATTATGGAAGTTATTTTGAAAATAGTTTCAAAATACCTAATGCCTCTCAATAAAGCAAATACTTAAGACAAGGACGTAGGGGAGAGGAAGCGGCTGAGGGATTGAACGGAGGGGGTTGCGCCCCCCTGGAGAAAATAATAATACTAATATTTCTACCCCTCATTCTAATCACGAGGATTAACCCAGAAGTCGAAGACTTGTGCGGGAGAGGGGGCGGAATATTATTATTAAACAGGCCGCATTTGCGTCCAGGAACGACTTCCGTTGGTAGGCCCTAACCATCATTCAGTGCAGGAATGAGGGAAACCTGGAAAACCTCATTAATTAGAGGGGTAGTCAAACGTCAACCGGTATCAATCTCTCACATTGACCCAAGCGAACGTTATTCCACCCTATCATACCCGCCAATCCTCATTCCTCACAGCGATCTAGTCACCTCGATTCAAGTACTGACCGATCCAAAGAACACATATTTGGTACATACGTATTTTTTAGCAATTCGTTGCATGGAAGACACACAAAATGTTCACATTCCGGATTAGGGTCTATAAGATAAGAAAGCATTTTGTTTTAGAGCCTCACTAAAATTTCACTTATCCCCCCTTGACGAAGCTGGCTGGTTACGGCACGGAAGTGCAATAAGCCAAACAAAACTTGAAAATCTGTCAGTAATATCTATTAAATCAGCATTATAGGCTACCATTCTGGATTCCACGTCCCTAATTAACATTAGTCAAAGTTAAAGTTAGAAAAGTTAAACTGTGGAATATTATTGTTATAGATATATTGTATCATTATTTTAAAGTAGTTTTTAATTTTTAAATAAAAGTAGTATTCGTATACTTTGTACAGCGTTTTTTAAATCACAATCGAAGGTTATTTAGAATCAATTTAGAATTTGCATCAAACTGGGAAAATTTACCGCACGGCACAGCTAGGCATATTTAAATAATGGCGAATAAAAATAATATTTCAATTTTTCTAGATATCTATTGTTTCAACGCATGCATCTAAACGCCACAATTTTGTTACTGTTTTGACTGATTCTCAGGCCCAAATTTATCTGCTATATTGTAGGAATTCTAGTTTACATCTCGACGTAAAACATCCGAAACCCTAAATCAGACCCTGCTGATTGTACATGCTTTTGCAATAATAATGACACTCCTTCAAAACAGTTTTTGAACTTCTGTAAGTTCTGAGTGGAAATTTCATTAAATCTCTATTGGAGAGTGAAACAACTAAGGACTAATGTTAAAGTTGAAAGTAGATTTCATTCCAAATACGTCAGCAGTACAAAAGAAATCGCAAAATTCAACTTAAAGAGTGTCATTATTATTGCAACGATTGTACATACTCGTATATTTATTTACGCTCTGAAATAAACGGATATGACTAAATGCAGCTACAAAACTAGAATATTCCCGATATTATATTTAATTTTCTTTGTCATAAAGTCGCAATATTATTATTTTTGTTTAAGTTGCATTATTCGAAATATTTTTTAGGTAACCACGACTAAAATCAAATCTAAAATTATTTAATCTTGCTTTAAAAAAATGCAAAAAAGCATTTTAGATAGATATTTTTTTAAATAAATGTGTAATTAAAGGACACGACTATGTAGCTGCAAGGGACTGATAAAAATAATAATAATTAAAAGTAGAGTTAATTCTTCTTTTAATTAAAAATAAATACGAACACAATAGATCATAAGAAAAAAAATAACATTCCTGATAGTTATACAATCAGATATACATGTTTAAACAAAGGTATTATTTAGGGTATTTTGTTTCTAGTAATGGATATGATAAAACCGCTCATTGAATTCATTAACTGTCAGTTGGGTTTGAGAGATAGAATGTATTGAAATCCTACTATCTTTCTCTAATTAATTTTCTATAGGTCACTATAAATTTACTTAAACTCGTTTATCCAATACGCGAATGCTGAGAAAGAAAATTGATTGCATTTTTTTTTAAAGTTTCTATAACGTGAAGTTGAATTCAGTTCAGTTCGGTTCGTCGACTTCATTGACGTAAACTCAACGAGGAAAGAGAAGTTCGTGGATCTCTAAAGTATTAAAAAGTGGCCGGGCAAGGAGAAGTGTTTTGTGGCAAATCATGGCAAAAACATACGATTATTTATTTAAGTTATTACTTATTGGTGATTCTGGGGTAGGAAAAACATGTGTATTATTTCGTTTTTCTGAAGATGCTTTCAATACAACATTTATTTCGACTATAGGTGAGTCAGATAGTATTTTGATAATCCTACCAACCTGTAGACCTTCGAGCTTAGGATAACGAAGGTTATTTATTTGTTAACCTGAGGCTGCTGATGAAAAATAAGAAAGGATCTTGATGTCAAAAGGAAACTCAAATACCTACTGTCATGTTAGGTTAGGTCATATAAGTACTCTAACCACACCTAATAAACGTCTAACTCGAAATGAAACATCAATTATATTATTTTTTAGTATAGTGAACTGTAATTTAAAACTATACTTTGCTTGTATTTCATTGAAATTATTCAAAAGATTGGATGACTAATAAAATTTTTTTAATTGGATGATCTAAACAATAATTAATAGTCTAAATTCCATATACAGACGTTGAGTGCTGTGTTAAATTTATTATTAAGTAATTTCCTTGGAAATAAAAACGACAGTAAAAATGGAATACCCCTGCAACAGATTTAAATGAGAAATTTTTTATACATCTGCTTGAATAATCTTCATTTAAACTTTAGAAATGTTTCTACATTTTGTTTACATTTAATTTTATGTTTACATCAAGTACATAATGCAGAACTGTTTTCGATTTTTTTTGTTGGTTTACAAATTTGATATATTTTTTTAAAGAAATAGGCTAAGTTTCCTTAGAAACATTTATTTTTTTATTGTCTATGTACTCAGCCTTGTTTTAATATTTAATAGTAACAAAGTATATTATTTGAATTATTGATCAATTTTTTTTATATTTCAGGTATTGACTTTAAAATAAGGACAATAGATCTTGATGGTAAAAAAATAAAACTTCAAATCTGGTGAGTTCTTTATTGAAAAATAATATGTTAAAGTATATTCAGAAGATTTTTTACTCATGTTTTTCCATATAAAAGTGCCTCATATAAGGCACATGTATTGGTATCAGTTTCTTTAAAAGTATTTACTTGTTTTTTTCTGAATTTTAATTTTTATGAGCATTTTTATTATGCTATTAAAAATGGCAGATTAAATTTTAAAAGATCGTTAACACTGTTAAACTATGTTCGAATGTGTTTTCCTTTATTTTCGATTTTGTAGATATTCCTATAGTTGTAACAAGAATTCAGACGACTTATGTCACACCTGTCATTACGCAGTTGTTTTCATTGTCAATATAATTTTCGATAATTTCTATCGAAAAGCAATCATTTTTTGTAATTAGATGTAATATATAGTGCAAACATTTAGTGTAGTATATAGTTTTGTTGTTCTCAGTTGCAGTTTCTTGAACATTTTGATAAAAAAGTATTGAATTATTCATTTGTTCGTATGACAAAAGTTGTTTAAATTCTTGTCGCAACTATATAGTATAAAATAGAGATATTGGTCTCATCTGTTGTTAAATAAATATTTCAAAAACCTGCACACTTAGTTAAGTTTTATGACTTTGTTAAATTTTTAAGTACTTACTGTAAATAATTTTAAATTGTTACAATTAATTTGCCATATTACATTTCTGTTTAGTACCTAATTATTTTTAAGAATAGTGTTTACTTTTTATTACACATAACGAGACTTTTTTCAATATAGGGACACAGCCGGTCAGGAGAGATTTAGGACTATTACAACGGCGTACTACAGAGGTGCAATGGGTATTATGTTAGTTTACGACATTACCAATGAAAAAAGTTTTGAAAATATAAAGAACTGGATAAGAAACATCGAGGAAAACGCTTCTGCGGACGTGGAGAAAATGTTATTGGGTAATAAGTGTGAACTTGAAGAGAAACGGCAAGTGTCCAAGGAGAGAGGTGAACAGCTTGCTATCGAATATGGTATTAAATTTATAGAAACTAGTGCTAAAGCCAGTATTCGCGTAGAAGAAGCATTTTTCACCTTAGCTAGAGATATTAAAGCGAAGATGGAAAAGAAATTGGTATGTTTGATTTTATTCATTTACAGTTATTGGTTCAGGAAGTAGTACCACTTAGTTTATTAATTAATACAAATATTTGGAAATGCTAATGTTTTTAGAATGTCTTCCTTAATAATTAACTATAGATTAACTTCACTTGAATTAAGTTATTTTATTTTAATAGTAAATTAAAATTATTAGTTTTTGAATAAAGAAGAAATCGAACTTTTTTCTTCACCCATAATTATTTGTATTAATAACAATTATTGTTCATAAATTTTTAGTATAATGTATATACTAATCTTCTGTATTTGTTCTTGCTCTCCATGTACTTTGGCAGAAGGTAAATACTCTTTATTGTAGGCATGTGCAGCTCTTATAATGCTTTGAGTTGGATGATTTTCATGCCTTAAACTCATTTTTTGAGTGGATGTATGTGATGCATGTTATAGGTCGTATTTTATCTGCTTTTGTGTATACAGGAAAACGCTGCCAACATTATCAAATATTTTGATAAGGGATACATTTACAGAATATTGAAATGTTGCTGGTGGAAAATTGATAAGTAGTCGATATAATTATCTTTGAATTAAAATTAAGTTCTGACCCTTTAAATATTTGATAATTTAGGAAAAAGTATGTTATTTTCCCGTTGTTTATTATTTGCTATATGGAATGGTGACAGATATAGGGGTTTATTTAAAGCTAAGTGCATATAATTGCTTTAATTGGCAAAATAATTTTACATACTAAAATTTTACTACAGCTTTCGTTTCACCAAATATTGTAAATTACAAAATGTTCATCTGTTTCGTTGTAAATAACTCTTTAAAAAATTATTGCTACTAAAACGAGGAGGATGCTTTCTTTTAAGTGTCAATCTAAATATCTTTCTTGAAGTATAAAAGATAAAGTAGTTCAATCTTTTTATCAAAATTTTATGGAATTGTTGACGGACGAAATACCTATCAAAAAAACTATTGTCAATGTTCCTAATCTAAATTTATTCTCATCTATTTTGTGTTTGGAGCCGATTAGAATATTTCAAATTGTGTTTTAAAATAAGTTGGCTGGGTACTGCTAATATTAACGATATTTTTTATAGTCACCATTGTTTTATGGTCTCTTAATTACTTATACAGAATGTTCTGTTAAGCCTTCCAAATTCTGAAATACAGGGTTAAGAGTACTTTGCAGAAGGTTTTTCTTAATTATCTTTAAATAGGCTAAAGATAAAAGTGTCAAAATTTATTCACAAATAAAAATTATCTTTTTGCCAACACAAATTTTAATTGTCGCAATATACAGGGTGGTCCCTAATTATGTCTCAAAGCCTACAACGGTAATAGCTATAGGAAATGGTGAATATTTTCTTAATAAATTTTCGGTTGGTGGGGCCTATTTGTGAAGGTATGACCATGAAAAGTTCTAAAATAAAACTCAAATTTTTTTAGTATACTTTTTGTGTTATCCATTAAAGAAATTTATACTTGTAAAATATTGTCCTTCAATTAAATGGCAATTGAGAAAAACACTTTTCAAAGAGACAACTTAACCACCTTGCATTTTGTCTTATTTTGAATTGTAAACAGAACAACCGTATAAAACTTAACTTTGTCACGTCTACTTTTACTTTTTTTTTTTTACTATATAGCACGGGTCATTAATTTTTCTTACAAAATCTAGGAAGCAAGTAATCCGCCCAAAGGTGGCCATCAGTTGCGAGCTTCAGAGCCACAGAAAAAACCCACAAGTTGGTTATCCAGATGCACTATACTCTGACCAATTGCTGTCGTAGCTTAACAACCACCCTTACAGATTCTCACATCACTCCAAACGAGTTTTCTTCTGTAGGAAACCGCTGTTGTGATTACAACGTTCAGTTGTTGGAAAAACTATTGTGATGTGAATGAACCATCGATTTCTTTTGACATGCCATTTTATTGGTTTTAATTATTTAAAAGGAACAGGATAACTTTGTCGGCTGTCGGATTTCAGTCAAATCAGTTGATATTTATTACAGTTATTTATCTTTAATTTTTCTACGGTTTAATGTTAGTTTAAAGAAAAATGTAAAAGGGCGCGTCAGTTTATTTGATAATACTTATGTGATTAAGGGTAATTAAATTTGTTTACCGATGTATTTATAGGTATATTTATATGTGTGCACATTTTTATAGACTTGTACTGATTAATAGAGATTATTATTTAAATCCAATTTTAAAGACATGTTTAGTAAATTTTTTGGACAAAACATACATTTTAATTTGTTTTTGTAAATAAAATACGTTAGTCACATATACTCAACTTTGATCGATCAACTTTGTAATAATTGTCAATAATGTTTTTACTTTGGTTGTTAGGGCACTAACTAGAAACGCCGGCATACCTGATTAATAATCCCATTAATAATTAGAGAGATCTTGTAATACATATTTTGTTTTGGTTCCGTTTATGTGAAAATTTTTGAGATTTTGAGATAGATTTTATACATTTATATATTTACATGGACACGACACAAACTGTTTAAAATTTTATTGCCCTTCTAGGTTATAGTTTCACGCTATGTGTAAATAAATTTATGGAAATTTTATACATGTTTGTTTTAATGTTTCAGCTAGTCGTCAAATGGTTTGGATATATTTTAATGTTCCAAACAAATCTGCAAAATATAGGAATTTAAAAAGCGGTTTTAAAATGACGCTGCATACTAAAAAAAAGGGAAATATTCAAGTTTTTTGCGGCATAATTTATTGTTTTTCTATTCATTGGTTTTTGAAACCTGAAAACAAATACATTTTGGTGTCAAAATCATAAGATTAAATAATATATATGAGGGGTGTAGATGCAAAGTTGCAATATCCACTTTTGACGGAAAATGAGCTTGATATCGTCACTTTGTGGAAAATTTTGTCCTCTACAAGATGGTGCAAAGGATTTGTGCAAAAACGACAATATCCATTATTAAATTGCATTCGAATTTCTCGCTTAGTTTCAGAAGGGACAATATCCATCACATGGTCGGTTGCAAACCGCGCATCTCCGGTTATCCAATAAAATCACGGTATGTGCATCACGTGATCACTGTTAGATAATAATAATAATATCTCTACCCCTCATTCTAATCACAGGGATTAGCCCAGAAGTCGGAGACTTGTGCGGGAGAGGGGGCGGCATATTATTAAGCAGGCCGCATTTGCGCCCAGGAACGACTTACGTTGGTAGGCCCTAACCACTATTCAGTGCAGGAATAAGGAAAACCTGGAAAACCTCATTAATTAGGGGGGTGGTCAAATATCAACCGGCATCAATCTCTCACATTGACCCAAGCTAACATTATTCCACCCTACCATACCCACAGAGAGGGTGCCAATCCTCTCCACGAATATAGCTTATATACGGTCTACCGGCAGCTGGGCTCGAACTCCGTCTAGTGACCTCGATTCAAGTACTAACGCCTTAAACCGTAACCACTGACCGATCCAGATGAGTTATATTACATTGGCACTTTTAATAACTTTGCAGAAATGTTAATGTAATAAGGCTATATTATTATGTTTTTAGTTTAATTTCTAATATAGTTTTGAATTTTGAAAGACTGTTGGTTTTTTCTGTCTAGCTTAGTTTTTCTGATAACTTTATATTATCATTTTTAATAAACCTATTCAATGTCTTTTAAATAGTTTTGTTTATAGACATGAGTCCGATAAAGTCCTATGGTTAAACAAAAATATGATCATAATCATAATGTTAATTGCAAAAGAAACAATCTCCCAACTGTTCATTTTCAAACCGAGCAATATCCAAAGGTTAGTTGCAAATGTAGCAATCTCCATTACTTTTTCAAATTGTGAAGCCGTTTAAAGACATTTGTTTAAAATATTTGGTAAGCAATATATGTAACAATTAATTTTACAGAAAACATTTCTTTTCTGCTAGTATTTTAATTTATTTCCGATTTTTGGTTCTCCTGTAAAGTTGGTTATAATGGGCATTGCAACTTTTGCATCTACACCCCTCATATGTACCTTTTATTTGTTTTCAGTAAGATTTTTGGTAAAATAATCATTGATGGATTCCTTTGGTGTAACGTTTTGCATTTTTGTTTTTTTGACAAAACCAGTGGTGCCATAATATTTTCTACACAAAACCATAAAACTTGTGAAAGAGTTAGAAACAGTAAAAATCGGTAAAATACACTCGCGTTAAACAGCTTATCTTTTTAAAGATGCATCAAGATCAAAAAGTTGGTAAATGAATGTGGCTGTTAACATATTTTTTAGAAGGAAAAAATTTTATCAACAAAAAATAAATAAGAAACAATATAGGGGTTGATTATTTCAACCCCTTACAAAAATACTTTAGGGTTGATAAAGTTTCATGTCTTTAGCTTGATATATATCGAAGATTAAAAAAATTTGAAATTGTATTTGAAACAATATAGGGGTTGATTATTTCAACCCCTTACAAAAATACTTTAGGGTTGATAAAGTTTCATGTCTTTAGCTTGATATATATCGAAGATTAAAAAGAAAAACAATTTTTTTTGGAATATTTGGAGGGGTGTAAGGTTTCAGGGAAGTTTTTTCAAAAAATTTTATACCAAAGACCCCTACTAGTTTTCATCAGAGAATCACCCCTTAGATTTTTTTCGGTATTATTTAGATACACCCTGTATATTTTTTAAATTTTTAACATATTTCTATTTGCTCAAAAGTTGCTTGCTGAAGGATAAAGTTGCTAAAGTAATATACAGAATGTTCAGTAAAGAATAGGCCAATAGGCTAGCTTCCTTGGACAAAAATAATGTGATTGAAATCAACTAACCTTAGTATAATTTTGCTTCTTTAAGAAGTTCCAGGTCCGATATAAATTGCATTATTTATATCCAAGTTAGCCTAAAATTATGGCCTATTCTTAACTGAACACCCAGTATAAATTAAAAAAAAAACGGCATACATATTCTGGTCAAGTCAATAAATTCCCCCCATATCTATGCCTTAACTTATAACCTGCATATCATAAATGTATTGACCCAAATTTAAACGATTTCCAATGAAAAGATTAGAAATTATAAATAGAAAATATTTTCAATTTTTTTTTTGACAACCTGTATCAAAATCTAAGCATTTGCAGACCTACGTTTATACTAATTTTCTCAAATAACATTTTGCAACATCTTGTATACGCAACCCCAGAAACTTCATTTGAACTAATTTCCATCACAAATTTTTTTTCACCGCCTCAGCTTTAATAAAACTGGAATTTAATTTTTCACCAAAAAAAAGTTCAAATTTTATTAACAAAATAAAACATATGTACAATAAACTATACAAATTTACAACACAGATGCAGCAGATAATAATCTTTGCATCTCATTTACATGTTCGGGTGTTAAATTACTTAAAGGAGGCCTCGCTACTCCCACGTTAATTGGGGTCACCAGATTCATAGCAACTTTCATTGTCGGGACCCATGCACCTAAAATCAATTAAAATATAAAACTATTTTCAACATGTGGAATTTGATTTAGGTACCGTTTTTCGTAATGATACTACAAGCGTCTGTTAATCTGTTCTGAAGTTCTCTGGCTTCTTCTACTTTATTCGCCTTTATAGCTTCCAATATTTGAACGGAGTATTCTGGTAAGATATTTAAAGTTGTTGCGATGGCAGAATCGAAACCCATGGCAAATGCGCCTGCCAGAAGCTAAAAACAATTTATTTTATTTCCAGTAGTTTTTTATCTTTGGGAAAATTACCGTATCAGCTCCTAGAAAGACGGCATATTTCCCATTATTTGCCCTTAAAGCAGCAGCCCCACCATCTAAATCGTTTGAAGTATACTTAATTCCATGGAATGTTGGTATTTTACCAACAGATTCATTCAAAAATTGTGCCATATTAACTAAAACATTTTTTTTGTTTTTAATAAAAACGTAAAATAGTAATATTTTTGTGTATGAGTATTCACCATTTTTTATCAGGAAATATAACACTTATAATTTTTTAGCCGCCTCTGTACGCAGGGGTTATTATTTAGATTACATATTATTATCTAATTATCACGTACTTGTCTTAAAAGGCATTTTAGCTTGCTATTATAGACAGATTTTAAAGATTAGTAATTAATCAAAAACGTAATTTTTGACGACCTCTTATAAATCTTATCAAAATATTTTTTAGTATCTAAAATTATACACTTTGCTTCACTAAAAAATGAGCCTCAATTTCAAAGTTGCTTTCATCATGAATGATTACTCTGCTTTTGATAAGCATCTTCTAATTAAATACAAGGTGTCCGGAATATGAGTGCCTTTATTTTGCAACAAACAAAACGTATTTGACTAATTTTTTTTCCTCTAACCAACGGAACAAAATTATTGAAATACATAAAAATACTTATTGTTAATGGTTTTCTAGAGCTATTTTTACAACACATAATAAAATGTGAAATAGTTATGTGTTCAAAATAACATTGTTTGCGAAAAGCGTTTACCATACAAACGTCTCATAGTCAGAGTTTTGCTTGTGTAATGTAATACAGCTTGTCATGGTTACAATGAATTGTTCCAATTTTGTTTATACAGATCCACAAAAACCAAGCACGCACTAGAGAAAAACGAAACGCACTAGTCACAATACTACAATGACTAATAATACTTTTAGGTTAGGTTATATTGTTGTATGTTATGTTAGAGTATGTTAAAGTTTTAAGGATTTTCTGGGAAACTTCAATTGTTTACTTCATTAGTACTGATAAAAAATACAAATTACGTTACAGGAGATTTTTTTTACTTAACCTTAGTTATACCACAGTTTATACAGTTCGTCGAGTGAAGGTTCCAGAGGGTGTGGCTAAATCGCGGCTAAATGCGCAATGAAAACCAATGAAATTCATTTGTACACGACAAAGTGAGAGAAAATCCATTTCTTGACAAATCACCGTGCCCCTTGAGCGCGCGAATGTGCGCGGCTAAATGCGCAGTTGTTTTTTGGTCCTCTAAAAAAAACGAAATCTGAGACCTCAACATCAAAGGAGCCGACGTAAAGACGCCGGACTGTATAATAGACTGTGGTTATACCTTTGTAATTTTGAAACAGTTTTGTATTTTATTGCAATTGTATTTTTGTTTTTGAAATGCATTTGTAGAAATACTTTTTTTTTGTTTTGATCAGATATACTAGTCCATTTTGTATCAGCATATATTCCGAACACTCTGTATTTGTTCCTGAGTATTAAAGCTAAAGATAGTTTTTATTGGAAATTTAAATTTTGGCACATACAAAGAGAATTTTTGCTTGAAATATGATGACAGTGAAAATATTTTTTCCTAACTGATGTAGTTCAGGATTTTGTAGAGCGTGTTTCCTGAGCTGTCTATTGTCACTAATAGTTTTTGTTATGGAAAAAACAAATTGGAAAAGATTGCACTATAATTTGAGTTATTTTAGCTGGCACATCTCTAAATGATGTTTAAAGTTTCGAGCAAAGATAAATATTCTCTCTATTACACACCACATGCCAAATACTGGAATATCGAAAAAAAAACTATCTTGGCGTTTTTAGTGAGAAATGTCTAATTAAAAAAAAATAGATTAGTTGTTTAGAAAAAAATTTAAATTTAGACCCCACTTTTACGTTAAGTGTATTATCATTTTATAATAAATACTGAAAAAAATGGGATTGTTTTAAATTTCTAGCAGTTATTGTACTGTTAATTTAATGATGCACTTACTGTTGACGCCTGACCATCCCGGTATGTGGTAGTACAACAATGGAGTTTGGGGCGCTGCTTCTCCAACAATTTTCAAGTAGTTTATAAGATCTGTAGGTGTCGATGGCTTAAAATACAATTCAGGCAGGCAAAGCAGAGAATCGACTCCAACTTGTTCAGCATGTTTCGCAAGTTCTAATACGTCAGGTAGAGGACATCCCCCTACTTGCACCATCAGGTGCTGCTTTGTAGTTTTGACGGCTTTGACCCATTCTTCAACGACAGATTTTCTCTCTGCTACGGTCATCGACATGCCCTCCCCACTGGTCCCATGAACTATATACAAATTTTTATTTGAAAAAATACTGTAGTATTACATAGTAGTAGAAATAGTATATTGAGCGAATAGTATAAGTAAGCGAGTTCGTTTCTTCACAAGCGTATAGCGTTTTGTTTAATCTTGCCATTGACATATTATCTGCAGTTGTCAACAAAATTATTCTTAATGCATGGTGAACATTTTTCATAAAATTGAGAAAATATGGAAGTAAATGACGATATTACTGTGCCAGCAGACGTCAGTGGATGCGATCAAAAATTGTGCAGACTGTGATAGAAGTGGTAGCATATTATTGTAGTTGGCAGCATTATATCGAGAGGTGTAAGGCTATATTTGTAGAGTATTGGCACCCCCTCTGCCGGTATGGTAAAATAGAAGAGAATTAGCTTGGGTCAATGTGAAAGATTGATACTGGTCGACGTTTGATCACCCTCCTAATTAATGAGGTTTTCCAGATTTCCCTCATTCCTGCACTGAATGGTGCTGCCCTCTCTCCTGCATAAGTCTCCGACTTCTGGGCAAATCCTTGTGATTAGAAATGAGGGATGGAGATATTATTATTATTATTATATTTTAATGGATTGATAAAGAAATACACAACACCTTTCTTGTCATCTACGTACTTGATGTTGATGTCAACAATATTTATTTATGAGAAAATACATATTTGCAAGTTTCATAGTGCCATTGTTTTTAAATTATTAGATACCCGGGTGATTAATTTGACCTTGTTTGTGGCTTTGAAGAGTAAGTCTAAACCAACCAGAGAAAGGGAGTTATTTATAAACGCTTATCGGTGAAATGAACTAGTAAATTTAAAAAACTGACATTGAAGATAATGGATCTGTATTGGTTGTCAATATTTTGAAAACTAAAAATTACAAACCTCATTCTTTTGCAGTACGTGGTGTTAAAGGAAGGTTTTAATGGTTTATAGAGATTTATCTTCTTTTTGTATTAATTATCGTTCAGGGATGTGTACAGTGCAACACACTGTCCAAGATACTCAGATTGGTGGATGACTATCTGAAGCTGAAGGATGCCTCTTTATATACCGGACTTTACTTTCAGCAAATGTCACCTATATTTTTGACTAATGCTTCTGCAGATATTTTGACATGTAAACGACGTAGAGTTTGGCGTTCGTCATCTGTAGCCGAAAATTATGTGGCAGAGTCGGTGGCTAATAAGATTTGAGATAGAAAAAAAAAAATTCATAGTGGAGAGAGCGCAATGAGGCAGATCAAGTTTCAGTTGGTGACATGTTAACCTTGTTTTTAATAATTGTGAATTTAATTTTTATGTAAACAAATAAATATTATGAATTTTATTGTAGTTTGACAACTGGCAATTTGACAGTAGAGTGAGCGAAATTATTTTTACTCACTATACTTTACGTACCCATAGTAACAACTGGAGTGAAAAAAAAGGCTTTCGAGTTTTGATTCTAAGAAACTGCATGTTTAATAGCTGGATTAAACAAAAGTACATCTTTCATTTTTGTCATTACTGAGAATTTCCATGTATATTATGTTAAAATTATCAGTTTGTTTCAACATTGTCCTATGATAAATTTGAATGTTAAAAAAGCACAAATTTTTTAAAGTTTATGACACAATTGCCAGTGTTTAATTTAGAATTAATTGACCATGCACAATAACTAATGATTTGCCTACAAAAAATATTAATTACTATAATTAAACAGTTTTTTCTTTGATGTGATCCCGATTATAGAGTTTATCAGAGACCTTGAACCAAGATAGAAGAATTTACGCAATTGTAAAATGAACACTTAAATAATTTGATTACATTAGAGATAAAGTGAACTTACCCAACACGCCTCTGATTCCTTTACTTGCCAGAAACTTTGCATATTCTGGAATGATATCCACATTCACAGTCCTCAAAAATAAAAATAAAATAAAAATATACTATGAATGCTGGTAAATAATATTTAGTAAAAATAACAACATTCGAGAAAATTGCTTTAGAATGCATGGATAAATACAACATAAAAATTCTACTATGAAAGTACTTATTATATGTTGATGACCTCAATTGATTACATCGATGATATTTAATATTTCCAATTATTATACTATCACAATATCTAAACAGATATTGTATAGTTCAAGAGAATAATTTGTTACATAAGCACCTGTGGCCTAATCAAATCCCTTTTATTTTTTTCTTCAGAGTAAACAACTGCCTCATATTTGCAATATCAACAAAAGATAAGAATAATTAAAATATTTAGCAAAATGTGAAATATTTCATGTACATATTACATAAAGGATGACTTCAAAAAAACTGGGGTGAGTTGGTCTTGAAAAAAATAGTGAGGGACAGGTAATATAAATTTTTTTTATTGTAATGTAGCGAGGTTCTTAAAGTTATGTTTAAGAGAGTTTTTCTTAATTATCTTTAAACTGGCTAATGATAAAACTTTCAAAATTTGTGCCTTTCTGTGTAATAAATATGTTAAAAATTAAATTTTCTTAAACTTTAAACAGTTTTAAAAACCTCAAAGACTAATGCAAAATAAGGTATACTAATTAAAATTCCATAGGATGCACAGTTTTTGAGAAAAATAAAGTTAAAATGGCTTGTTCACTAAAGTCGTACAAGTACTTTAGATATTTAAATTGAAATTATATTACTATGAATTCAGTAAAATTTACAAAACAAATTTAAATTGCCTAACAATAAATTGTATAATATTTTCAATATTTAAAAATATGTATCGACAAATTTGGCCAGAGACAAGAAGCGTTTTACATGCAGTAGAAGATACCATTGAATGCTCCGACCTATCGTGATTCGGAGATAACAATAGTTATTTATGCACCAAATGCAAAGTTGATATTTACTTATGCACAAATTTTGAAAATGTAATCTTTAGCCATTTCAAAGATAATAAAAACCTTAAATGTAACAAATTTAACATCATGTGTTATATGAACTCCTATTTTTGCAAGGCCAACCCACAACCCAGTTTTTTTGAAGTATAATCAGGAACCCTTGCTTATATTTTCAATAAAAAACTATTTTATATTTAACATTTAGGATCTTAAAAAAGATGCATTTGCAAATTTTGTTGCATGTCCAGATGCAAAATATTTTGTTCATAATCAATTAGTACCGCATCTTTATTCTACAAATTTTGTTCAAAAAAAATTGCTACAGAAATTTTCTGAGCTGCTGTGGTCCTAGAAATTATCCCGTATAAACTGATATGATTACTTTAGTTTTCATCAGTCGTAGGGCCATAAAATTTACTAAATGTTGGGTAGCCCCCTTTCTCCTCCTCAAAAATTTTAAAGGTCATTTTATGGAATTTTCTGACAAAATGTAAATAATAAAATAATTATTGCAATGTTAGCAAAGTATTATCTAAAGTAAAAAGATGTATTATAAGTAACTGAATTGTTTGTTTTATTTTAAACACAATACAAAATAATGAGTAATCTTTAAATTACATGTTTTTAAATAACCATAAATTTGTTTCCAGAAGGGAATGATTTTGTGTGATAACTTATTGACCCAGAAACAGCTGATTAAGAACTAATTAAATGCCTGTTAAAAAGTCTCAAATATAATTAAAACCATCGATATTTATTTATACCAATGACTTAATATTTATAAATTTTTATATAAAACTACAAAAAAAAAGGAATTAGAATAGAAGAAAAACTAAAATAAAATAGAGCTGGGTCAGATGTGAAATAGCACTCGCTAGCTGAAGCAGTATAATTTTCTTTTAACTAAAAGTAGTTCCTACTAAAATAAGCTAAAAATAAAATTGAAAAGTATAATATTTCACCTATTAACCTTGAGTAACCCCAGGGTATGTTTACCTGTGTCAAATATATTTATATTTAGCAGTTTTCAGGCAATTGTATTTATAACACATATTTAACTGTAGAAATACTTACAAGTCTTTATTGAAGACTGTGAACACAGGGGCACATAGACCTCTAAATGTAAAACTAACCTAAACAAAATCAGAATTAGCACACTTTTTAAAAAATCTAATAATTTATGTAACAGAGTGATTAAAACATACCATTTCAACGAATCTGTTTACCAGAATGAGACTACATGAAATCCAAGAGTTAAGTATTTATATGTTACTGATAAAAACCACTCAACTAACAACATAATTTGGAAATTTGTATATTTAGAAAGATATCATAAATTATAGTAACTTATCTCTACTTACGTTTGGCTTATATTCTTCATCTATAAGTACATCTATGAATTCTATTGGTAGTGGGATCTGATGAAAAACAGAAATATTGCACAGATTTGTATTTTAAAATAATAAAATACTCACATACCTACCTCATTTTTTAGTGACATTTCTTCATGTTCTATTTGTAATCGAATTCTCTTTACATTATCATCTATTAAACAAGATTTTCTCTTATACTCCTGAAAGGTAAAATAATGATCAAAATATACTCACCGGCAAAAAAAACTGGCCACTAAAAACTAGCCCCAATTTTAAAGTTGGCTTCCTCGCAAACCGCTCATTTGATTTTGATGATCTTTTTTTCAATTGTACATTGATTTCTCAGAAACGGATGCTATGTCTGAAATTTTTATTCAGAATTTAATTTGAACATATACGGGGCGCAATAAAAAGTCGAAGTTTTTTCCCGGAAATTTTTAACACCCTGCGAGGTGCAGCAGCTACAGTCGCTGTTGCTAACTGGAGTAACACTGTAGCCTCATCTTTTCTGAACATTTTGTTTTTTTAATCACGAGATTATCTCTGTTTTTATTGGAAATACACGAACGCCTCCGAAAAAACAGAAAACAAGTCTAATAAACATCAAAATGTAGATTTAATGCAAAAACAATTGAAATTTAAAAAAAAAGATAAACTTTGAGGAACTAATATCTAGTGTGACCTCCTCACTTCAAAATGGCTTCATTCAACCGACGTGGAATCGAATTAATAAGGTTGGTAACAAATCCCTGTGGAATTGCATTAAATTCTTCCTGAAGTGCAATTCACAGATCAACAACATTTGTTACAGATAATGAAATTTTTTAAATTTGACAAACGTTGACAAACTCTGTTTCCGCCTATGCCGCCTTGATTATTTACAGGTAGAAATTTCTGCCTCCGAAGCCTTTCTCCGAGGCATTCGTTTGAAAACAGTGTATCTCCAATAAAAACAGATATAATGTCGTGATTTAAAAAACAAAATGTTCACAAAAGATGAGGCTACAGTGTGACTCCAGTTAGCAACAGCGACTGTAGCTGATGCACTCCACAGGGTGTTAGAAATTTCGGGAAAAAAACTTCAACTTTTTGTTGCGCCTCGTATATACTCAAATTAAATTCAGAATAAAAATTTCCAACATCGTATCCGTTCCAGAGAAATCAATGTACAATATAAAAAAAGATCATCAAAATCAAATAAGCGGTTCGCGAGGAAGCCAACTTTAAAATTGGGGCTAGTTTTTTTTGCCGGTGATGTATATACAAGCAAACATTTACTGTAGTATTAAAGCATTATAAAAAGATGCTCAATAGGATTAAATGATAAAAACATAAGCACTTTCAGTTCAAAACAATTCAAAATTGTTAGGACAGCATAATGATGATTTTTATCAAATGTCTATTTTAGGTAATTATCTATTTATTCTGGGTTTCTTTATTACCTACAGGTAACTGAATAAATATAATATCTATACAGGGTGATTCACAACTTATCTAAAAAAAATTTGGAAATAGATGCCTCATGAAAATTGGAGTCAATATAGTAAAATTGTTTTTTGTAACATCCTTATAGTTTCCAAGTAAAAAATTATTGAAGTTGTAGTCTTTTCAACCTTTACATCGCTGGGCTACTGTAGTCCCTAACCAGGTGATTCCGAATACTGAGATCCGGTTACTTATAGTAGGTATTAACGTTTTTGCGATGCAGCTGTTTACAATAGTTTTTCAAGTTCAAGAATGGTTTACATGTATAGCAACTCGGAGTTGATGGATAGTAAAATGCAGCTACTTTTACTGCGGTGTGCGATAAGTGCAAAGGTAGACCAACGCGAGCATGACATGGGAAATTTGAAACCAAACTGTGGAAGAGATGGAGGTCCAAGGCGTCTACAGCGTATTGTGCAGCAATGTGGCGTATCATACACGAGGCTCAATTATATCCGTACCATGTACAGCGTGTCCAAGCATTAATACCAAGGGAATTGACGAGGAGGACCACTACCATGACCGCCACAATCTCCTGACTTTAAATCATTTGGACTTCTTTTTGTGGGGACATTTAAAAAATGAAGTTTATCTCACCAAAGTGGACAATAATGATGATTTATGCACACATATCATAGTTGCTGCCAATAACTTACGAGTTCAAAACGAACAAGTAGCAGAAACATTTGTGTTAGTTTGTAGAAACTGGGTGTTATTTCTTTCCTTGGCAATTTCTTTCAATTTTTTGTCTGGTCGCCAATTGCATGCTTTACCTTGAAAGGTTTAAACATTTTTTTAGATAAGTTCTGAATCATCCTATATATTTAAACATGTATGCACACATTGTAAATATATTGAAATTATTTTAAATTTTAAACTAACCTTTACTACAGGATGATTATGTGCACTACAAATAGATTTTATTATTAATTGTTGACCGTCATTTGTCGCAATCGCTTTAACATATGCAGGACACTCTTTCTTAAATGTTCTGAAGAAGAATAAAAGTATAAATACATATTATAAAAACTTCCCATATTAATACGTAAATTTATAAATCTTACTTTGACTTAGCGTCAACTCCTTTTGATCTAAATTTTCTTCCGCCATAGATACAAGCATATTTTATTTCAGAATATACAATTTGTGGATTGTAACTTCTTTGAGCATTTCTCTTAACTGCATTTTCAATCTTCCTTGAATCTCTCCTGTAAAACTGGACTGAATTTTTCTTACATGTTCTTATCATTGCTTCTTCTAAGTCATCAAATGTTGGAAATACTTGCCCAATTAAGATACTAAGCTTTATATCATTCGTTTCCTAAAAAAGAGTGTATCTATTGCTTTATATTTTTGTGTTCAGTTTCTAGATGAGCATTTACTTATATTTTATTTGTGGACAGTATTTTTCCACCAAATTGAAATATAACTTGAAGAAAAACTAAGAAATTAATTATATTATGTAGAAAGTTATACTGTATGTATAGATGTGAACAATTTTTATTTGAAACTATTATAGTACGTTTGGCATTTTATACCTTCATGTTTGTGATTATACAATGAACAGAGACAGAGATGGTATATTTAATTTAAATGAAATGTAAAAAAAAATAGATAGGAAATGCAAAATAGATTGCAATCCCACTTCTGATTAAGGATCATTAAACTATACGATTTGAATATTTCTCGAGGTGTAGACATGCTGAAACACGCCGATTTAACAGCTGTGAAATAAAATAATACTTATGTATTTACCGTTTCATCCCCTGGCTTAGTGTCCTGGTTCCAGTCTGTTGCTCCTAGGGGATGATTGTGTCTATTATTCATTGCAATTATTTGCAGAGCATTTCCCGTTTCAGTTATTTTGAGTTTAAAATATGCCGGACATTCTGTTTTGTCTCTACAACATATAAGGGAAATACAAATTTCATGCCTACGTTTCTTCCTCGACCTTTTTATTATACTAAATGTTTTATTCAGTAAATTTTTCTTACTTTTCCTCTGAGGAAGTCATTAATCCATTGTGACTTTTGTGAACACAATTATACCTTATTTCTGAATAAACAAGAGGTTTGTTTACCTCATTTACAAATCCTGGAGAAATTAACCTAGAATCCTTTTTGAAAAATTTTGTATTTGTATCATTAACATATTTATTCAGTTTTTCTACTAAGTTATTGTAAGTTCTGAAGCAACTGCCAATGTCAAAATATTCCATTTCATAATATCTTTTTTATTTTCATAAAATTTAATAACGCAAACAATAACAAAACATGTTTTGTGTAAAGATTAATACAAATTACAAATTATAATCAATCACATAACCTCAAAAAACCTACTCTTGCTACGTTACGATATACGAATACGTCATTGCGTTAGAGTGGTTTAAAATGAAATCCACAGATCATTGGGCGAAAAAAAAAATGAGATCATTGGCATTGAACAGCACGTTTTATGTACAAATTTATAATTATTTAGTAAAATAGTATTTTTTTTTTAAGTAGATTTATCAGTTTCTGTCATTCTAATAAAATTTGTTTTTGGAAAGTGATAATTAAATTTAATAAAATCCTTGGATTCATCGGCTTGCATACTTATCGTAGAAAGTAACCGTATGCGACGCAAATGTAATGCACCGCATCGTTAAGCGTAGCCGTAAACGTAAATGGTTTGACGTTTACGAAATTAGGTTAGAATAATGTTAATTCCACGTAAACAATATATTTTAAATTATAAATAAAAAATAAGTGGACCAATTTCAACAATATGGTACTAAAAAGGACTAAGGGTTACCAAGATATAGATGGGGGCAGTGGGACTAGTGGTTCTATTCCTTCAGCATCTACAAGTGAACTTGTAGATCCTGATGTAGTTATTCCTCAAGAAATTGAAATGGCTTCTGTTTCTGTAGTGCCTGATGGTAAATATAATTTTAAGAATAGTAATGTTCATGTTCTACATGGTTTCTGTTCTTTAGATACATTTACAGTTACACAAGCTGTGAATGCACTAGGGTTTGGATGGTTCCAAGTAAAATTATCACTTTGGACGGGGCTGTGTTGGATGGCTGATAGTATGGAAATGACTATTTTATCTATTCTGTCTCCTGCATTACATTGTGATTGGCATATTTCCAGGTGAGTACTAAAAACCCGAAGCCTCGTACTTTTGTTTAAGAATTGTGAATACTTATTTACTCTTTAGGTATCAACAAGCTTTAACCACAACAGTAGTTTTCTTGGGAATGATGTTATCTTCTACATTTTGGGGCAACTTGAGCGATAGGTATGGCAGAAAACAGGTATGTTGTATGCTCGTTAGGTATAATAAAACAAATTCTATTTGCTCATTTGTATTTTAGGCATTAACATTATGTGCGATATTATTATTTTATTACGGCCTATTAAGTGCAATTGCTCCAAGTTTTATGTGGATTTTACTTCTGAGAGGTCTTGTTGGTTTTGCAATTGGATGTACTCCACAATCGTAAGTAATAATAATGCACCTATAATTACGATTTTTTCTTTTTATTCTCATTAGTGACTTGTGAGTCGTTATTATAAAATACTGTGTTTTAACACAAATTACAGTGTTATTTACAAATATAATTTTGCTTTATATTATTTAATTTTAGTGTGACTTTGTATGCTGAATTTTTGCCCACCAAACAAAGAGCTAAATGTGTTGTCTTGCTTGATGTAAGTTTCATTTATAAGGCATTTTATGTTTTACTTTATTTTTTTATTTTTTTCACATTTCAGTGTTTTTGGGCGCTTGGTGCATGCTTTGAGGTAACTCTAGCATTAGTAGTTATGCCGACATTAGGTTGGCATTGGTTATTAGCTCTCTCTACAGGTCCGTTATTAGCTTTTGCATTGATATGCCCTGTGAGTATGCAGAGAAAAATTTCTTAACTATCGTTACATTAAAAACATTACATCTTCAGTGGTTACCAGAATCTGCAAGGTTTCACGTCGCTAGTGGACAAACGGAGAAAGCATTGGAAACATTGGAGAAAATCGCGAAAGATAATGGGAAGCCTATGTTGTTAGGACGGTTGGTTGTTGATGACTCTATGACTTCTTCTCCCCATAGAGGGAGATTTAAAGATTTGTTGGTTCCTTCTTTAAGAAAGACGTCTTTATTGTTATGGTTTATATGGTAATTTATTGTATTAATGTTATCGTGTATTCCTAACTGTGAACGTTTTAGGATGGCTTGTGCGTTTTGTTATTATGGGTTGGTTTTGATGACTACGGAATTATTTGAAACGGCTGCGATAATCTGCTCTGAAAAGCCGGTACCTATACAGACTTTAGATACTTGTGCGGCAGATTGTCGTCAGTTGCAAACTACCGATTACATGGATTTACTTTGGACAACTTTAGCGGAATTCCCAGGTCTGTAGCACGCTTTATTCAACGTTGTCTAAAGTGAAATCGTATGATTTTTTTTTAGGAATTTTTATTACTATATTCATTATCGAAAGATATGGAAGAAAGAAGACGATGGCTGTGCAATTTGTTATTTATGCAATTTGTTGCTGTTTCTTGATGGTTTGTACTCAAAAGTAAGTGACGATTTACAATATTCAAATGTTGTTCTTAAAAAATTTATTCTAGGCGAGTTTTTCTCACGATCATGCTTTTTTTCGCCCGAGGTATCATAGCCGGGGTATTTCAAGCAGCTTACGTTTATACACCTGAGGTATATCCCACTTCATTGAGAGCGGTTGGAGTTGGGTCTTGCAGTGCCATGGCAAGATTTGGGGCTATGGTGACTCCGTATGTGGCACAGGTAATAACAAAACATTTCACTGTGGATAAGAAGAATCAAACAAATTTTTTAGGTATTGTTAAAGTCCTCGATATCTCTCTCGACGACAACGTATGCTGTGGCAGCTATTTTAGCAGCAGTGGGCTGCTTATTGCTACCCATCGAAACAAGAGGAAAAGAACTTACGGAGAACGTCCAGCAGCACGCAAACGCAAACACCGCGAAAAAGTGACATTAATCTGTAAGAAATGATCTCCTGTAGAGTTTAAGACTACACTGCTTCAGTATTACACTGTAGTTACTCATGAATGTAAACCAAAGTACTTAATGCTTCCGTTGCACTTTTTACCATAGTATTTATTTTACAGTATAGGCCTTTATTAATTTATTAATTCTTGTGATATGTCGGTGCTGGTTATTTTTATTATATATTTTATGACTTTTTATAAATTTTATACGTAGTTTAACTAACGCACTTGTGAATAACTCGTTTTTTAAGAAAATAAAAGGTTTTATTCAAGAACAAACACGTGTAATGTGTATTTTCTTAAAGTTGCCCTGGAGCCAACTTGCTTCTTACTAACTTCCCAAATTCATCAGCACCAGTTTGGTTCGCTTCCGCGTAGCCTGGTATCGCTAAAGAGCATCTCGCTACCCATGCAGCTACATTCGAATAAGGTGACAAGTCCCAACCAACAGCCTAGAAAACAATTCAGTATACACTGTTTTGAAATCTGACCTGGAACAGGTTGGTTAAGCTGTGCAATTGTAATGATTTTTTTTTAGATGCATTTAGCAAACATATTATCAAATTAGAATTTATGGTAGCATTGGGTTCATGAACAAATTAAAGAAAATTTAAAATAAACAAACACTGAAATATTATTCTCGGTTAGATAAAATAAAATTAAAAAAAATATTTAACTGACATTTATAGATCATGATTTAAAATATTTATTTATGTACCAAGGGCGATACAGGGATTATTCTGCCCGCAGGCGACAGGATGCAAATTGCCTAGGGGCGTAACAGCTACAGTCGCTGTTGCTAACTGAATCACACTGTAGTCTCATCTTTTATGAACATTTTGTTTTTTTAATCCATTTCTGGAAAATCGCTTTAAAAAATTAATACTAATTTCAAACAAGTGCAACAATGCAAAAAAATCCAAATATATCGCACAACGCACAAATTTTACAGTGGAGGGCAAAAGTAGCCTACTTACAGCAATAGTTGACACAGATGCAACTAGAGAACAATCTGCAACGGTCAGTTTATTTCCTGTTACAAATTCGTTCCCTTCCAAAAAGACGTCTAGGAATCCCAGAGCTTCTTCTAAGGGAGCCTTGTGTTCGTCGTACACCTGATCTTCACCTAGAAATAACACTGGAAACTAAACACAAAGATGAATGACAACTCTTGGCAAAAGTAAAACTTACACAAATTGCTCTAATTCTAGGGTATAAAGTGCCACAGTCAAAATACAGTCTTTGATCAACAAGAGCCCTTTGTTTAGGGTCTTTAGGATATAAGCTTTCATCTTTACTATAGGCCGTTGCTAGGTATGTTCCAATTGCGTGACTGTCCCATATTGAGACATCCCCATCTACTAGGGTTGGAATAGTATGTTGGGGGTTAATCTACAATTTGGATAGCACACTACACTACGTTAGAAACAAGCAACTCATATTTCTGTACCTTAACAAAGTCTTCTTTCAATTGTTCTTTTTTAAATAAATTTATAATTTGCACATCTACATCAGCACCAACAGCTTTAGCAGCTAAGAGCGCTCCTCTGGATGGTCCACTTGGGGGAAAATGATATAAAATTAATCCCATATCTTCACACTTTTCTCTAACAAAATCTGGAAATGCCAGATATTTCACAAAGGAAAGTTAAGACTGTTATGAATATGTAAATTTTGATAAATTTATATATATATTTATGTGTGTAGAAATAAAATTGTGCAAATCTAAAATGTAAATAGGTATTCGAGTTACAATGAGTACTCTGTGACCTAACCTAATTCTATGTTTTGTAACACAACCACAAAAGTCACAAAACATAAAGAATTTAAATTTGTAACTATATTCTCTTACTCTAAAATTACTATAAAACAAGGATGAAAAAATCATAAAAATTAGTTCGTAGTGCACTAAACATATTCTCGTTCCCTGCAATAACAAAAAAAATACAAAAAAATAATCTGAGCACACAGTCTCAAAGCGAAGTAAATTTTTGTAAAATGCACAGTAAAATGTATGAATACTATGAATTTTTAGGTCATATGAACAAACCTTATTAAAAGAAATGTTACGAACAAAGCACGCTGTAGTGCGTACATTATATATTCTGTGGTGCGTACTGTGTAGTGTTCTTTCCTTTCTGTGGTTCGGTATAGAGAAGTCTATGGTATGGTAACTTCACACGCGCAGGCGCACTTCTTTCGGATTAGAGAGAAATTTGTATTACTTGTATTACCGCTGAATGTTGGTAAAAATCTTGAAATCTAAGTAAAATAAAAGTGAATTGGCGTTACAAAAGTATGTTAATTTTAACACAGTACTTTTATTTCTATGGAGGTAAGTGTCTATATTTATCATTTGTTCAAATTAAAACAAAACAACCCATTATAATATTTCATATTCTATTTGACGCAAAAACAAAATTTAAAAGAAGTGTAAACTTCAAGTTAAAAAAAATAAAATTATACTTACCTTAGTTTTTTTTATTGTACAAATCTATCAGGAAACTCTTGATCAATATATCTTATTTGCTAATCGGTGAAATTAGGCGTTTAGGTGTGTTTATTTTAAATGTATTAGGTACACTTGAAAGGGCATTATGTCATGCTTAATGCACACTTTGACGGATTTATATTTACACACGCGTCTCGCATCGCATAGTGATGATAATGTATATAGAATGTCCTTTTATTAATTTGTTCTTGTTATCATTATCCATATTTATCGTCATCATCATCATTATTCACATATGTCAAAATTATTATGTTACATTATTATGGCACATAAAATTCCAGTTACAGATATCCCTAGGTTTAAGTTTTAAAGCAAGGTCTTATTAAAATATATATTGTTATATTATATATTATAGTTTTTCAACTTAAAGAGTAAATCGTTTTTTTAATTAAATCTACCAACAATAAAAAGTGGGATTAGTACTTATAGACGGATACGTATTCTAATTTATGCATGATCAGTAAAAACTGAAAACATAATACAAAATTCATAGGCACCTTCGTTTTTACTGCTATTGATTTGCAGTGGGAACATTTCAAATAGGTATAGGTATCTACTATTTTTAAATAATATAGGTAAAGCTACGAGTAATAATACAACCCCACGGCCTATTAAATTGAATACAACCTAATACTCATTTATTTTGCGTCATTAAGCTTGATTTTCATTGATGCCATTAATTTAACATGCACTTGAATTTCAGTAGAGTATACCGCCCGATTATGTTGGCATAAATCGCCAATAGGTAACATTTTTAATCTTCTACTGCTAGTTGCCGACATGATTGAAAGAATGATAACAAAAAACGCTGGCTGCTAAAACGCATAAACTGTTGCTGCGATTTAGCAGATGATGTATGATGTATGTACAACCTATTGCAATAGTAATGACACTGTTCAAAATGAAATTTGACGATTTATATTTCGAACTACTGAAGTATTCGCAATGAAATCTACTTTCAACATTCAACATTAGTTCTTGTAGTTGTTCCACTCACCAATAGATGGCTAAGGTTTAATGAAATTTCTAGCCAGAACTTCCAGCAGTTCAAAAACTAATTTGAGATAGTGCCATTATTATTGCAATAGACTGTACGTTAAGACGACGATACGTAAATTAGGTTTACAATACTGTACACTGAGATAATGTACATCAGAAAATATTTTACTGACTTTTATTTTTATCTGACTGCTAACTACTTTCCTCGTTCAGTAGAATATTACTGATACCATTTTACTCTAATTATTGAGAATGTACTGTACGACAATTAAAAATTATTGGTTGAATAAACTTTTGATTCTGACATCACGATCACTAAACATTATACAGATACATTCATGAAGATATCTTATAAATGTATTTTAAAAATCAAATGTAACCAGTACAGGAGCGTACTTAATGAAATTTGTAGTTTTCAGCATAGTCTGCTGCGTCCAAATAAACTACATAAAGGTCCCACCAGCTGTGAAAAACGACTCAAACAACCCAGTAGTTTTAGATTGTAATTATTCAGTCCGACCGGACGATACGGATCTGGTGGTAAAATGGTTCTTGAATGATGATGTGGTATACCAATGGATACCACCTCAAAAGCCGCAAACCCTTGGTCCGTTAAAAGATAGAGCTGATCTCGATTACAGAGCCACCGATGACCCGAAAAGTGTATATAGAGCCATTAAAATTGAAAATCCAACTAGCGACATTGCTGGGGAATATAAATGCTTCGTTTCAACTTTTACCGATGAAGATTTCAGCACTAAAAACATGATCGTATTCGGTAAGTTAGTTTGTGAGATGGTCTGATAATTTTTAGATCAGATACCCACCCCAATATCGTGGATGACTGCCAGAAAATTTCACTTAGACAAAGGAGGTTATCATTTATTTTTCGGTAGATAAGAATTTAAATAAAACTAACTAAATTTTGTAGAGTATAAATCTTCATAAATTGTTAAACTTAAACATACAATTGTTGTTAAATTCGGTTCTAGATTTTGCGGGTAAAGCGTCTACATGGTTTAAGTTTACGTTTAGTGACTCCAAACGGGGAACGATATGCGAAGTCACGTAGATGTTGCGAAGACCACGCGAAGGTATCCACATTCACGTTCACCTTCTCAGAAATTTAAATTTTATTCAAACTCGAGTTAGATTGCTATTTTTATTAACTGAATATATGGTTATATTCCCGTTTTTAATCTTTTTCTTTGTAAATTTTAGTACCTGAACGGTCTCTAGAACTTGTTAGAAGTAGTTCAGATGCAGATATAGTAAATTTTACATGCTTAGCTTCAGAGGTGTATCCAACACCTAAACTCTTGATGTATCAAGAAAAAACTGAAGAATTTAATAGGTACGTGATTGTTCTTTCAGCGATTTCAATGTTTGTTAATTCGTTGCGTTCATATTTCAGATTGAGACTACCAATTATTCAGTGGGACATCAGCAAACATTCAAACGGAAGGATTTCGATGTTTGTAGTGACTTCCGTTTTGGCGGCAAATTTGGATCCTGGAAATATGGTTCATTGCGAACTACGCATTCCTGGCACAGGATATGTCAAAATCAAGAGTTTGCTTTACTATCCAGAAGGTAGGTGATACAATTATATATTTATTGCTGCTATTTTGGTTTATACCTCGACTAAATGCTAATAGGAAATGTAGAGGGTGATTAAGAATATCAAAGGTGCGCAACTGATCTTCGTATTTCTGCACGTGGTACAGGTATCCATAATCTTCATGTAAAATACATCACACGTCACATCCCAGATTGCGATATTTCAAGGAATTCGCATAATATGTAAAATTGTGACTGTCTAGAATATGATCTGGTTGTCTAGGACTTCTGGTTCATTTACGAATGGACTGTACAGTGCCAGTGTTACGTTTTTGGTGCTCTATTGTTGTAAAAATTTTATAATGAGATGTGATGGATCTACTGCTCCATCTGCAGCGCTGCCATTGGTGTGCGCGTGGAAAGTTTTGGGTATATCTTTCCGCTACCTAATTGCAATTAATTTATTAGTGATTTTGTGTTCTTAAGAATGCAGAATAATTCAAGTTCTACAGTGTGTTTTCCAAATCGTGAGCACCATTCTAAAAACCGAGGAATATCGATGATAAAAAACTTGAATGAAGTGATTAGGGCGCGAGACCAAAATATGAGCGTGAGTGATGCAGTTAAAATATGTAGTTCAGAATCAGACTGCTATCTCACAGGATGACAATGTGCCTTGATTATCTAGAAGAGTGCTTTTGCGAATTATGCATGGCATGATTTTCCGTTTTATAAGACGAAATCGAAATAGCATGCTGATAGAACAGTAAATATGGCTAAGAAACTATTCAAGACAAATATTATATTAGAAGGTCGATAATATGGTTGACTCCAAATAATGATTAAAGTTAAAGGTTTGACAGCCGCAATTTTACCACGTGATAATATACATCAAAATAAACAAAACAACCGTTTTCGAGAAAAAAAAGATCAAAATATCAGGTTTGATATGCAAAATTCAGTTAATTTAGGAATCGCTCTTCCGCAATTTTCTGTATAGAATTTCATAAAATGCAATGTTTTCTACCCTACTTAGAATAATTCTTTTCTTAATCAAGTATACAACTACGATTCAGCCTCGCTGTTCATCGAATTTTATTGATTAAGAACATAAACATTGTATTTTATAATATTCTATGCAAAAAATTAAGGAGAGATTCCTATATTAACTGAACTTGGGCAGATTAAATAGAATATTTTGATCATTTTTTTCTTGAAAACGGTTAGGACCTGTGTTATATAAGCCTTTCTGTTTATTTTGTTAATACTATCGCCTGTTAAAATTATTATAGACAACCTTTAACACCCTGTATATTTCTACAGTCACTCTCGAGTGATAGACTGTATGTTATTATTAATTGTTTCTTGTTTTTTTTCACATGCAGTAGCGATGGAAAATAGAGGTAAATATAAATCAATTTTATTTTGCTGCATCCCAATAGGTATACGCATTCATCTCTTTTATGAAGTGATCATTACGATCAAGATCAGGCGGAAATGCGGCCTGCATAATAATAATATGCCGCCCTCTCTCCCGCACAAGTCTTCGACTTCTGGGCTAATCCTCGTGATTAGAATGAGGGGTAGAGATATTATTATTATTAAGTGATCATCGTTAAACAATGTTCCCGTCCTTTAAAATTTTAGTAGATTTTATAGTTTATTCATTTTATGGTATATTATGGACTATGCTGATTGGTTCAATGTACAGGATTTGTTTCTTACCATCACTTTCGATACCATAATCACGCCATCTTTCATTCCATTGAGATATATTGTACCATCTTATGAAAATCCTTTCCGTCTGTTGTGTTTTCTCACTATTCTTACACTAACTAATATGTCACTGCATTATAGAGTAATGTTTGCATTCAGTGGCGTATTTAGGGGGTCTGAAATTTGTTTGACAACACATACTTTTGAATGGTTATTCTGCCTGGATGGTAAAAGATACATCAAGGTCGAGGTTTTAGTTATGTAAGGAAAAGAAAAAAGCAATTGAGAATCCAAGATTTTATCGAGGACTCCGCCCCCTCCTCCCCAAAAAACGCCGTAGCCTGCATTGTTATTGCATTAATTAGGTTTTTTACCAATTCCTGCTTCAGACTCCTTCACCTCACATAAATGAAATCTGCATGATTAGAGTTCATTTTCCTAATTTTACTGAAAATGGGCTTAATGTGTTAAATAATTTGATATCTATTCAAATGAAATTTTACTTTTAATATTTTTGCATCAAACTATTCATTGAAATACATTTTTGCACTTTGCACTAAATACCTGCTTTAAATGTTTTACTCTTTTTTTTTCAATATTTTTATAGTATTAACTACTTGCTATAGTTTTGTGATTTCAGGAGGCCACTTTGGACTTCACCTAAAGATCAGGTTTTTTGTTTTTATCTTTATATCTTATTCGGTGAAATGAATATTGTGTTTAATAAATGATATATACAAGTATTTTTGTAATAAGATAATTCATTCTAAGAATATCTTGATGGATTTCAACTATACTTAAGAAATAAAAACTTCTTGTTCTTTTCCTATTATTAGTTGACGACTCGATCATTTTCCTATTTTTATATTTCAAATCAAAAAGTACAGGTAATAAGATTAAATTTGAAACAATGCGATTTTTTGTAGATAAAAGCTCTATATGAGGAATTTTTGTTAACCGTAGCTTTTCCTATTAAATTTGTTGGCGAACCTATCGCCGATCATACCGTACACAAACATAAAAAACAAATGCCTTCGGTTACGGCTGAATAATATTATTCATGCAAGAAATAGGCGACTCGAACAATCCAAAAAACAAGTAAAGCCTCATTAACATGTTCAACTGCCTTGTAAAACGCCTGTGCCTATAACTGTTCTGCAAGAGTTTACGGCCTGATTATACTTAGACACAATAAATCTGCGAGTAGTTTTTAAGTAGGTGCTATTATAATTATTAGGCGACATAAATTGGTGCCTGGCACCAGAACTTTTAATTATGGCAATTTCGCTCCTTCTACCAGGTTTCTGATTTCACGTGGCCTCCGTACAATAAAGTTCCTCTGACGTAGAAACTGTAGAAATTTGTCACCGTGAAATGTTTCGACATTTTAAAAGTGCTAAATGTCGAACGCCGTATTTCTCGCCGTAACATGATCTTTGCGGTTTTTTAGGTAGGTACAGAAATCTCGAAAAATAAAACCCGTAGAGCAAAAGTAATATAAAAAATAACATTATTGATGTAAAAGTGGATACTTTTACTATTTAAATCTTCCTCAAATAATATAATTTTTAAAAACATTTGTAACACACACATTATTTTGCTAATCAAAACCCACAATAACTTTCACATACTTATAAACAAAAATGAATAATCGTATATGCAGAAGTATGTAAATTTATGTTATAACAATATTTACGTTTTCAGTTAAATTTAAAAAAATGATCAAATTTGTGGTGTTTTTTAGGTAGACAGAAATCTCTAATAATAAAACACGTAGAACAAAAGTAATATCAAAAATAAAATTATTGATGTTTTGTTTATGTACCATTACTATTTAAGTTCTTCTCAAATAATAACTTTTAAAATGCATTTGTAAGACACACATTATTTGGCTATTCTAACCCTACATTTTAACAATTATTTTAAACTATTATAAACAAAAGTGAACAATCCTATATGCAGAACTGTATAAGTTTATGTTAAAACAATATTTACATCTACAGTTAAATTTTAAGAATTATGTACCTATTCTGAAAGATTTTTGTACCTAAAAATTTGTTAGTTAGACCGCTTTCAGCCGATATATTCCTTTTACTTCGGTACCTTTGAATGGCATGACATAACATTTCTGTTATTTGTTAAACTCTATAGTATTCAGTTCTTAAATGTATAAAATTATTTGTAATTGTAAATACAAACGATATTTTGAATTAAACACAGTTATCTTTTGTAAGTATAAGTTAGTTTAGCACAGGAATGTTTCTATTACAAACATCAAATTTTGAAACATTTTAGTCTAAATTGTATAAAACACTCTTAATCGGGTTTTTTTATTTTAGAAAAGTTTCTATTTATTTAGAGA
This sequence comes from Monochamus saltuarius, assembly GCA_025584915.1. Taxonomy (NCBI): domain Eukaryota; kingdom Metazoa; phylum Arthropoda; class Insecta; order Coleoptera; family Cerambycidae; genus Monochamus; species Monochamus saltuarius. The sequence goes on from CM046722.1 coordinate 11,639,435, forward strand.
AAAAATTCACACATTTAAACTGTATTTTTTTTTCTGGCGGTTATAAAGCAATTTTAGAAAAATCGTTTTGCTCAAACAATTTGAAAAATAAAGTACCTATTAATTGTTATATTTTATTGTAAATATATCTTAAGAGTACACCAATTACAATAAATAAATATAAAAATATTACAATCCTATGATAAATACTTCTAGTTAGTGTGCCCAAAGATCTCTAAAATATTGTATACCTTTCCTATTACTCTATATAAAATGGAAACTACTTTTAACTATTTAAAAATTTTATCGAATGATAAATACTAAAATGCAAGTTCTAGTACTCTTGTGGTTACCATCTAATTTCAGCATTGCCTACGTTAGAGAATATTATGATTGCAAGGTCTTCCTATGATAAGTACAGGATTTATTTCTGGTCCAGAGATGAGGATTTACTAGAGGATGGCATCCAATCCAATCTTAACCAACAATACTGCTTGGTTTGTTGCTTGTATAAGTCAAACTAGTTTCATTGGTTATTCGAATTACCTAGAAACTCTTCTCTGGATGTTTCTATGATCTGCTTCCTCATATTTGTCAACTGCCTTAGAAAAGCACTGGGACTACACGTGGGAGTTCTATGTCTTTTATGCGTCTTTCTCGGTAAACTTCCATAATCAGAGTAGGTGACTGGGTTGCTTTCTAGACTAGAATCCTCGACATCGTTCACTAAAGAATGTGGTTCCCAAGGGTTGTAACTAAAGTACGAATCCAGCGCTTCATCCCCGTCGTTGTTTAGGAGAACGTTTTGGTGATGAATAGGAACTTTGTTAATTTTCTCTTCTAGTCGCCTACACGATTCCTCTACCAATGTCTCGTACTTATTTATGGGAAATGAGTAATCTGTTCCACATTGGGTGGAGCAGTCCGATCTATTTACTGGAAAAGCATACCCTTCAGTCATAGTTTTGGTCTGTTTGGTCTTGCTGGGAACAGGACGCGGTACTTTTCTTTTCTTTCTGTGGGTTTTGCTCAATCCGCTGACACCGTTCACAGTAACTTCAAATTCATAGGAATCGTCCAGATGTAAGTTATTACTACCTATTTTGCTGGCCGCCATAGTTAGGTTGTTCATCAAATTCGTTGCTTCTTCCAGGAATTCTGACATGGCGTTTAACATCCTGCCGTTTTCTGTCTGTTTCGAATTTTTTCTGTTGAATTTCACCTTTTTGGTGTTGGTCATGTGATAGTCCAAGGAATCGGGGATATCACTGCTGAAAATATCATCCTCGCTGGAGCTGGGATTATTATCATTTAGTATAGTACTTTTGGGAAGCTGTTTTACTATAGATTTTAGCACGAGGGGTTCTTCCAGCTTGATGCAGTCGTCGCACGTGTAATATTTGGACTCTACAATTTTTGGTTTAGCCACGTCAGGTACAAATCTAGGAAGTGGCTTGCAGAGACCTTCCTCAAACTTGTTCGTTAGACAAATTTCCGGTACTTGAACTTTCTCTATGCTAACGGAGTGTATCTTTTCGCTACATCTAGGACTTACTGTGTATGTGGCTGCCGTGCATTGTTGGTTGTTGTTTGTCGGTACGACGTCTTCATTTATAGTAAAATAGTCATCCAATACTCCCATGTTTGCGTAGTTTATTTTCTCTAAATCCGGACGAGCCTCTGAGAGTTCAGAATCGTCGTGAGCTTGTTCCAACGAATTGTGATTGCTGATGAGATCAGGTGTTGGTAAGCAAATGTTTTGAGGATTTTGTTCAATACTGTCCTCAGATATGCTACCGTTAGTTCTGTTTTCATTGATGTAATTGTGAGATATATTAATGTTTACAGTCTTGGTGTATATTGGAGTATTTGGTATTACATCAGATATCTCGTACTTAGGATCTCGCATGTCACGTAAGTATTTGGTGAACGATATTGGATTTGAAGCATTTTTCGCAGATGATGAGTTTTCCTTTTCACTCGTGCTGGTGAGTTCTTGAGATGACTGTGTCCCGCAGCTTCGTGTAAAGGATATACTGTTGTGTTTCTTTTCGTCATCAGACAAATGTTCTAAAAATGTACAATTAACTGAAGCATCTTTGGTTTCTATTGCAACAGTGTCTGTTTCTGCATTCCTAACTTCCTTTAAGGAAATTTTTAAGTCGTTCACGTCTGTAGAAATTTCTTTGACGCGAAGCACTGAGTATAAATCCGTCTGTGTTTGTTCGTTCTTTTGCCTGTGAGCTCTAAGGGCTCGTCTAGTGATTTCTCTCAATCTGGATTTTGCGTTGCTATAAGGGTGCACCTCTTTGGGTGCTTGAGTTTTTTGGATGCTGAGGTCATCTGTGCTAGTACCAGCTTCCTTTCTGTTTGTTTTAGAGTACAAGCGACTGGTTACAGCGGCTACTATTTGCGACCTTGGTTTTACGGGCTGTTTTCGAATGGAGTTCACCTTTGATTCAACCTTTTTCATATTTAAACCGTCCGTGGTTGTCGACTTTTCAATTCTTTGGGAATTATTTTCCAGGGATCGTCTTTTTGGGGGTGTTTTCGGAAGCATTGGATTCGATTTATTCAGAGAACGCCTGCGAAGTAACGAAGATGGTGTCGAACTTCCTGGATTTCTCCTGGAAATGGATTCTTGAGATTTCTGCTTCTCTAAGGAGGAAGAACTGTGGGATATCTTCGAGGTGGTGCTCGTCGAAGGGATTGATTCCTCTGAACCGAACATCTTCTGTCTTTGTTTGTCGATATAAGAGTGATCGACGCTGAAAGTTCTTCTTAATTGTGTGGGTCTTGTGGGTTTTACAGAAGTGGATACATTTAGTAAAGGTAGTAGTCTTTCTGTTGTTATTTCTAAGAGAGTGTTGTGCTCAGTTGATTCATCATCAACTAATGCAAGGTCGTCATTTGATAGTGACTGGTTGCTTACGGAAGTACTTAGTTGTTCTGACACTGAATTATTTCTAACTTCTTCATTATCAATATTTACTTCACATTGTATATCATTATCCTCTTTTATTTTCTTTTCCGCTTCGATATCAACATTAGAATTAGAAATTTCTTTATGATTTCTTTGGTTTTCGTCTGGCTTTCTTCCATTTGTCAGCAGAGGACTACTGTCTTCCAACATCGGAAGTTCTTGCGGTGAAGACTGAAAAAAAAACAAACGTTAAATGTTTGATTTTTTATTATTTCGTCAATATTTACCTGTGAAAATTGGAGAAGTTCTTTTAGCCTGGCGATTTCCGCTCTCAATTCACGTATGGTTTTCTCTTTGGGGTCCTCGTTCACTACTGGATGGGACACGATGAGTTTGGCGCGCTGCCCAAATCGCAGAGTGTTTACCGTCTCACTGTAGCACGCACTGGAAGGAGAAACGGCTGCAAACGGCAAGGTGAATATTATGTTACAGGTGGGCTCATTCGAAATACAAACGTTTGTTTAATAAAGTACGTACCAAAATATTCACGTAATATTCCACAGCTTTTATCTCTCTTACCTTTGCACTTCTAAAAATGGTGTGAAGTAAGGTTTTTGAAATTTTCTTAACGATTTAAAAGCAACGGCAGAAAAACGAAAGAGGTGGAATATAATGTAAATATCCCTGAAAAAGTACAAATTTGTGTTTTAATACAGTTAAATAACGATTTATCACTCTTCTTATTCTTATACTTTATTTGAAATACTCTGTTGAAAATCGAACTTTAATAAAAATATTTAAGCTCACAATAAATTAACAGATAATCCTTTAATGTGTCTAGGATTATGATGAATCAGTTACTAGTTTGAATCTGAAAGTTGCGCTTTATTATGGAGTATGCGCAAATGCACCACAGTTCTGCTTAATCACTTGTATTCCCCTAATTTTCGGGGCCAAGGTCATACATTGAAAAGATACAAAGTGCGCAGTATATAGTAGAAGTTTGTGGTTTACATAATATACTCACTAGCTACCATGACGGTGTTGGAATTCCCGCCTAACGTATCCTTCAGCAGCCATGTCAGAACGGAGTCCCTGTATGGGACGAACTTCCTACGTAGACCCTTGGCCTGCTTAGCTGTCTGTTCGGCTGAAACGGGCGACAACTGGGAATTAGAAAGAAAAATGCACTACTGAAATGCACTTATCCGTCCAAAATTAGCATCGCAATCACCGCGACGTGTGATACGAGGAGTGTGATGGAACGGTTCATTAAAAAATCGATGGGGGAAACATTAAAAAAGGGATAATTGTTCGCTGAACAGCCACGCGAAGGGAGGGTCATTAGGCCTTTCCTTTTGACGCTGACAGTTATTCGAGTAAATTAGGACGTTTGTGGTATTTTTATACAGAGATTATTTTACTTTGGTACCGAATACCTATGTCTGCTCCGACTGTTATTTGAAAACGGCGTTGAGATATGTAAATTGCTTTAAATAAATAGATGTATATGTACAGGGTGTCCTCAGTTCGCGTTCCCTAAACCTGAAATCAATAAAATAAACAATTTCAAGTGTGGATAGCTATGTCGAAAAGTAGTGGAGAAAAGTTGCTTGGAATAAAATATTTTGCTTAAATATGAAAGCATGGTCTCCAAATCAATACTTGACATTTTGGGGTATTCTAGGACTCTAATAATGTTTTAATAATTTCAGAGAAGCCATTCTCTTTAAAATATGTTGCTGTTTTGAAAAACTCATACATATGTTTGAATATTAATAATTTATTTTTATACAGGGGATAAAAGGTCAAAAACATTAATTCAATATTTATTTTGAGAACACAGCAAACAAAATCTGTATGTACGGACCATTACAAAACTATTCCACATGAGGTCCACCAAGTTCAGCACACCTCTCCAATCTTTTTCTAAATTCTCTGTCGGTTTTTAAGAAATCAACATTGCATTGTACACTATTTCTTTCAAGAATTTCAATATAAGTAATATGTATAAATACTAATTTAACTTTTCCGTATAGACAGAAAGATTTAAATTTTTGAATAAATAAATTTAAAACTAAAAGAAATTGTCTTTAGAAGGTAGGTAGATCTACTAGCAAAACTGTTTACACATCTCATATGAACTTTAATTGCAATAATAATTATTATTGTAAGCCGTAAATCTTCTAGGTACCTACTTTTTTACAAAGATTTTTATTCATTATTTTATAGTGTCCCAAAATTAGCCTGTCAAAACTTCATTCTAAGCAAAAAGGTTCTATAAAAGGTATATATTAAATGTTAGAATTTCGAAATATTTCTCGAATGAGTAAATGTAGGTAATATCAGTTTTGGTGATTAAAAACTATATAATACAGCAACTAACTGTGTGAGATCACTTCAATAACTCTAGTTAAGGGTGTATCGAACAAATGGGATAAACGATAAAAAGTGACCCTATGTTTTCGTCGGCTACATTTTTCAAGCCAAATTGGCTACCAACGCATTCCATGCTCTCCATCTTTTTCTTAGCTGTTAAAATAGTAGGATGAGGCATGCCTCAGATGCGCCCTTATTTATGTTATTGTGAACGTATTAAAGATAGCGCACTATTGCTGATTGCAGAAATATGACAATGGCGACGGTTCTACTAGAAAGTCAGCGTTGGCCTACTATGAAAATTCCGAAAAAAGATAACAAAAAAATCAGGTTCTGTGACGGAAAAACTTATGATATGTATTGTGCTTGTAAAGGTCAACTCTTTTATGACTATATGCTATGCTATGATAATACAGGGTGTCCATGGGACACAGAGCAAGAGTAGATTCTTTACATCAAAATAGTACGATTAAGCCAAACTTACATTTGTGGCTAATAAAAAAGTTGCAGGGCGTTAAAGTTCAAATTTTGAGTTCGAAATTCTTATAATTCCTAGAAAGTTTTCAAAGGATTCTTTTGAAAATTTGGATTAAGGCGTTTTCTGGGACGAAAAAAACGAATCTGTACATAATTTTGCTGTAGACGCTAGAGGGCGTAACGAAATGTACTCTTGGTTGATAAACTGATTATAACTTTTTTACCAGTGTGTGTACGAAAGTTTTAATAGAAAAATATTGTTCTCCTATCTGTTTTTCACAAATAAGGTATACTTGTTTTATGTCGATACATTTAACCGTTTTCGATTTATTTCTTGTTTTTCTATTGGATGCAATAAAATAAAATAAAAGTTTGTAGTTACTTACGTAAAAAACTTATAATAATTTAGTTACACTCAGGTGGCTACATTAAATTCTCAATATGACCCCCGTTTACATTAATACACAATCTTATTCGTTTGATAAATGAGTATCTAATATTAAATAGTGTTTCTTCATTTCTTAATAGGGTCACTGTAAACTTTTGATTTTAAAATACCCCAAATACTGAAATCCATGGGGTTTAAATCTGGGCTTCGTGCGGGCCATGAGAACGTGCTGCTGCGACCTATTCACCGTTGGGGAAATTGTGCGTTAAGATAGTTTCGCACCTGTACAGAAAAATGGGCATAAAAAACATATTATGTCTCACATTTAATGGTAAATCATCAATAAGTTCCTCAAAATTATGTTCTAAGAAATGTAAGTAAGAACGGCCATTCAGATTATATGGCAATTCAACAGGGCCCAACACATGATTTCCAACAATACCACACCAAATGTTTATCTTAAATTCATGTTGGAAATGACGTTCTCTTAATACATACCAAACATGTTTATTTCTGAAGTTGAAAACGCCCCGATGAGTAAATGTGGCTTCGTCTGTAAACAGCACCTTGCTTAAATAGTTTGGATCTAAGAATCGAAGACAAAATTGTTCCATATCTGCAAAATCTGCAGGTAGTAAATTCTGCACTGGGCTAAAGTTTTTCATTATGAAATAATCTATGAATAGATTATTTCGGTACCACTACAGCCGCAGATATTCGTCGTAAACTTATTTCAGGATTTTCTGTTACACGAAGCAAAATATCCTCCTCTTGTTCTGGAGTAACAGTTTTTGGACGGCCAACATCTCATCTTTTAGGACGAAACGATCCAGTATCTCCTAACCGGTCATAAAGATTTTTAAATAATTTGTGATTTGGTTGTAATCTATTTGGGTAACTTTCTAAATACTTGCGACACGCATGACGTCCATTAAAATTTTATTTTGCATAAATACATACCATAACCCGCATTTCTTCATTAGAAAATAAATTATGGCGAGGCATATTCCACGTGATATTATTAATTGTAAACAAAAACTTAAAGAAATACACTATTTAACATAAGTTACTTGTCAATCAGCTAATTGTCAATAGTACAATTTGTTTTCAAATGACCAAAGCTTACTATGACAGTTTTACGTAAGTAATTACAAACTTTTATTTTATTTTATTGCATCCAACACAAAAACAAGAAATAAATCGAAAACGGTGAAATTTATCGACATAAAACATGTATACCTTATTTGTGAAAAATAGATAGGAGAACAATATTTTTCTATTAAAACTTTCGTACACACACTGAAAAAAAAATTATAATCAGTTTTTATGAACCAAGAGTACATTTCATAGCGCCCTCTAGCGTCTACAGCAAAATTAAGTAGGTACGCATTCGTGTTTCTTGTCCCAGAAAACCCCCTAATCCCAATTTTCAAAAGAATCCTTTGAAAACTTTCTATGAATTTGAAGATTTATTTAACGCCCTGTAACTTTTTTATTAGTCACAAATTGACCAAGGTAAGTTTGGCTTAATTATTTTCTACTCTTGCCCTGCACCCTATTAATTTCGGGACACCCTGTATACAGTATACAGATAACGTCCCATACAGTATACAGGGTGTAACTTTGAATGAGGGTCCGGTTTTGGTTGGTTTATCAAAACTTGTGGTTGCTTATGCGTGTGTAGCTGTATTTTAGCTTAGCTTAGCCAATACTAATTGAGCACTACACGAAACACTACAAAAACCATATTTAATAGAGCAGTGTCTCGAACAGATTTTGCATTGGAAAAATTTCTCAAGACAAGAAGAACTCATTTCCAAAGACACACCTAAGGCAGATATGACGTTCCCCAGTGCCACAAGGCTCTTGTTGATGTTAGCGCCCTCTCTAAACTGCGACGTGCCGTAGCACCTGCTGCCGGCCCTTTCACTGCCGGCGAGGTCGATGAGGTGCAGCTTCACGCCGTCGCAGCTGATGGAGAACACGGAATGACTTCTACTGGACCTGGGGTTCGTCGAAGTGGCCGCCACCCTCCTCTGACTGTTGCCTATCTCCAGCCATTCCAGCAGGCCGTCGCAGTCTGTCACGGGGTGCTCCGATAAACCTGGAACGAAAATGACGATGAGTAAGGAGTTTTGGTACTGCAGGCATTAGTATTTTTCAAATTGTTTATATTTGATAGGTAGGTTTATGTAATTTGATGCAGTGATTTGATTTACATGACTGTTGCAACGGTTTTACAGATATAAGTTTCAAAATATTTCAGTGTTAAAAAAGATATCGCAAAAAATTATAATATTCCAAGTTCTAGGGCGATCATTAAGATCTGGGAAACTATACCAGACACAGAAAAGGCGAAGTTGTGGTAAAGTTGTGCAATTTGGTGTTTTATCAAATGTCGTTTAAAAATTGAAGAAAGAGAGAGAGATTTTTTGAAGACTATAATTACACGTTTTCTAACCAATTATTTTCCCTTCAAACTGGCATTATCATATGGTAGAAAATATATTTCCAAATAAGAACAAAAAAACAATTGATGTTGATGTTCGGTACCTACGATTGGTGTTGGCTGAGACAAGAGATTTTGGAAAATTTTAATAAGAGTTTATTTAATATATTTTTCTTGCTCAATTTTGCGAGCGATAATATATATCTTTGCAGTGAGATATATTCCTACAGACAAGTAAACCGCATAGATATAAATATAGTATAGTGTCAATGCGTAGCGTTCTATGCATTTTTATCACAAGCGATATTTTTGTTATATGTATATCAGATATATATTACCGTCCGTTACCGGCTCTTTCTATAACATTTTTTCCAAAACTGATTATTAACGGAGTTACAGGGTGTTAAATTTAACATTTTATTTTCAATATTTGTAAATAACTTCTTAGAGGGCGCCACTTGTGGCACGCCATGTTTCTTTTAAATGGCAGAACTTTTTTGCTGCTTAGTGTATCCATCTGACTATTGAAACAATCGATTCTCCTACTTGTTATATCTGAAAAAGGTATAAGTACCTTATAAACAAATGTGTACTTTTAAGGAGAGAACGCACTATGAGGTCGCGGTCGAGACTCATCGCGGACTGTTCCGAGCTGATCAAGGACTTTTACAAATCAGTCTCATATGTCGTCCACTAGGCGCTGCCGACTTGTTCTACTGTATTATTTAGATGTCAAAATATGTTTTGTTCAAAATGTACCTTTATTAGTTCTTTTATTTCACGCGCCTAGCTGAAACTCTCCAAAAAGTTTTTGGCGACGCGAGCGAGTCCAGCTCTCGACCTACTACTGCAAACGTGTACATTTAAAATCATTAGAAGATTCTGCACCAGACTAGAACGAGGCTAGCATGGTCCGCGGTGCACCTAGACCGCGACCGCATAGTGTCTTTCCTCGTTTAAGGGATACGTACTCTTAAACGCTCTTACTCTATTTGGAGAAAAACAGTTCATTGTATTTAACTATTTATTTTTTTATAGTTGCAAATTAATTATTTTTAAATAGAAAACTAAAGAAACAACTATTATTTCTCCCGAATCCTTACCGTGTGCAAAATAGAATAAAGTATCTCTTCATTGTGTACGTAACAGTTACGTGACAGGAAAAAGTATGAGAATTTTCCTAACAACTTCATTGAAAAGATATTTGGATAACAGTACCGACTGACATTTTCCCAGGTGGTATATTGTTTCGTAATTTTATGTTATGCATTACTAGCTTATGTAACAGTAATAACACCCAGTTATTTAATATATTTGTTGCTGAGTTTGAAAACAATACTTGTACCATATAAACAATCTGAAAATAATAACAGTTGAATAATTAATAAGTATCTACATAGAGTAACAATAACCTTTTATATTTAATAATAGAAATAACGGATATTGTTTTCACAAACAATATTACTTCCCGACTTATAAACACAAATAAAATTCACCCAGTAAGTTCTTATTAGCGTAATACTAAAATACAATGCTGAAATTGAATCATTTCCTTTAGCTCTTTGAGGAAAACTGCGCTAGAGAATTCTTTAAAAAAAAACTGTTAACACTTGAATTGATGTAAATTATTAAATATAAGTATTTCACGCTTTATGGTACAAAGTGACAACAATTTATGGTCTTTCATGTTCTTTAGCGCATTTTTCCTTCAAACGTTAAAGGAAATGACTCAATTTCAGCATTACGTTAATAAGAACCTCAACGCACTGGGTGATTCTTTTTGTACATCTTTCGATTCGAATCTTGATCATTGAAGCGCCAGCTTTAAAAGTAAATTCAGATAATAGTCTAAGAGCCAGTGACCGGCAACCTATAAGTAAATGATTATACCTGAAATTTTGCACAGTGAGTCTCTTATACCTATCATTCATGATGTGGGACTCGCTAAGCCCGACGAGGCCGACTCAAGAGTTACTCAGGTGCGAGAAGTATGAAAATGTAATCAACTTCGTTATTAAATTAACAAAGCTGCCGTTTGAAAATTTTAAAATATACAATTATTATTATATAAAAATAACAAAGGCAGACGATTACCGTGCTTCTAAGATCATGGCAGACACTTGTGGAATTGGCAAAAATTATAAATTTCAAAAGTATTTGATTAAATCTGATTTTTGACGTTAAAGAACTGTTAGAAATGTCAAGCATTGTAATCGACACCACCAAATCTCTGATCCTGTACCAGACATAATGGTTGTTTGTTACTTATATTATTTTAATATAAAAGGTGCTAAATGTAATAAATAATAAAAATAAATGCCTAATTTGTTAGATCTGAAATTTTAAAATTTTCAAACAGCAGCTTTGTTAATTTAATAACGAAGTTGGTTAAATTTTCATACCTCTCGCACCTGAGTAACAGTTGGGTCGGCCTCGCCGGGTTTAGCGAGTCATCACCTCATGAATGATAGGTATAAGAGACTCACTGTGCAAAATTTTAGGTATAATCATTTACTTATAGGTTGCCGGCCACTGGCTCTTAGACTATAACCGTACAGTTGCCAGAATAGAATAGATAACTCTCTTCCAATACTTAGGTACTGGAATAAAGATATTATAACGAATATTTACCTTGAACATATGGTCCCTTTTTTGGATGTTCCCTTACTTTCAGCGGTTGAGTCCTTTTAAAAATGCCACATTCAGAGTCCTCTCTTTTGAGTAAATCCCTCACTTTTTCGTTGTAGATTTCCAAGTAACTGAAATGAAAAATAATTATTTTTCTTTTGATGAAGCATGCGATATTGCGCGGAAACCAAAATAAAACAGTTATCGTTTCAGTTGTCTGATTATTGAGTTGTGATTTAATGGCATTCAATACAAGAATTTAAAAAAATGCTGAAAATGGAAACGAGTTTCTGATGGATTTTAATCATCATATGTCAAGAATTTCAATAGCTTCCCATTGTTTCTTAACTTGATAATTTAATATGTCTCGATTTAAGTAATAATCAGTAAATAACACGTAAAATACTATTTATACGGGGTGGTTCACAGTATGTAATTAAAATTCACAGCTATAGTTTGCATTATACAATTATTTACGGTTCATAGGTAAAAAATTAAATAAAGTATTTAGAAATATCTAGGAAACGAACAAATATACATATTTTGTAAACATTATATCCATTAAAATATGCTTTTATACATTCTAAAGTGATTTTTTTGCGCAAAGACCGTCTATTACCAACCAAGGAAGAGATATTTTATGATCTAGAATAAAAAAAACTACTAAAAATCTCATATATGCCGCATTTCTTACTTTTATTATAAAGTTATACCCAAATAAATTAATAGGTAAGTGGTACAAATCGTAACGCGTTTTTTCACCAGATTTTAATCCACTGAAATTTTTAAGGGTTACTTAAACTCGCTATTTTACTATTCTTAAATTGAATCTGAATTAAAATTTGTTTTTTTCTTTTGAAAATTAAAATTTTGAAACAAAATTTAAGTATAATTTTATTGGCAGCTCTATTAGATTCTTAATGTTATTCAGTATGTCCCGTTTTTCAGGTTAACACCTCTGGACATGTAAGAAGGCTGTGGAATTTTGGCAAGCCATTTTTTACAATTACTTAATACCCTGAAGGGAGGTTATATTCTACTAACCATTTTATTGTTGCGACAAAAGCCTGGCCTACTACAATTTATTAATAGGATCGTTTTTTCCATGCAGAAAGTGAAATTAGGCATTTTTTTCATCAAAAAGATAATACCAGACTGTTCAACATCAACAAATACCAATCGGACAAAGAACACATACACTATAAGTTTAACACTTTAAATTGCGGCCACAGTAAAAATTATTAACATACAAAAAATGTAATGAATTATGAATACTAAATTGTTAAGGTTAATTTAAATCTATTTTATCTAAATTAAATTTTAGTTTTCTTCACCATACCTCCTTCCAGGCAAACACATTTTCCCAATCGTCTTCTTAAATTTAAAATTACTTTACATAGCTAACATTGCTTAACAAGTTAGTATTAATAATTCAATAAATTTTTTGTACGTTCATTGTTTTTACTGTAGCCGCAATCTTTTAATTTGAAAAATGTCTAATACCACTTTCTGGAAAAGCGACCCATTTAAAAAATCGTGGTAGGCTAGGCTTTTGTTATATTAATGTTAGTAGAATATAATCTTCCTTCAGGATGCTAATTGTAAAAAAAATGGCTAGAGGTGTTAACATAAAAAATACAAATGCCAGAGGATAGCTATTTAAAAAAATGTAGGTAAAACTTTTCTCTGGTTTTTTTCTTAGTTGTTTTCCTCTTATTCAAAAATCAATCTTTAAATACTTTGTAGTTTCACCAATATATGTTTCCTGGATTTGTGTATTCTATTTTCTTTAAACAATAATTTTACCTTCTTCGTTTCACTCCAATTTCTATTACTGAAAATTATTCGTTCTTATATTAACCACATTGTCCTTTAATAAACAGTTAACAAATTCATGTACGACAGTAAATGCAATCAACTTAGATCGTAGTAGTCCGCCAGACCGCCAAACAAAACACAAACACGGATTGAGACATTTCGCGTGTGCAAGTGGATCGTGATCGTGATCACCCACAATACCAACGCCAACTGAGGTATGAAACGTTGGAATAAAATTCAACAATTACTTACATCTATAGCGGTGTTAAAAGTTGGTAAATGCGAACTATGGTAGGAAATGGCTGCTCGAGGAAGTGGTACGTCATTTTGTTCTTAAATTTGACAGGTCGATTTGAAGAGATAGCGGTCGATAAGCATGTAACCTGTGAGTTCATTTGTTTTAAAGTAGATTGATTATTCGTTAACGCTTAGCAATAGGAAGTGTTGAAAAACTAATGACAAAAGGGTAAAATGACAATTTCCGTACTTTCTCTAAAAGTGGTTCCATGGTAGTTTACCTTTATAAATATACAGGGTATAACTTTAAGCAGGTCAAATTTCTTAAGGTTAATAGTATCTACGTGTGTCCCATTTTATTTTAAATTAAATCAAATAAATAGTAAATTATAGATCACTTTTTAAAAATTTCACTTAAATATCTGTCTACGCCAAATACTAAGCTAACAGAATGTAGCATAACTCAAATAGAAAATAATTTTTCTATTGACGACATTTTAACGAAAAGTGCTCGGCAGATACCTACCTGCCTTTAAAAGTACTTTGAAGATAAATATAACTCAATTGTACTATCGATATCTCGTCTCGGAAAGCCGCATGGCGGGTGTGATAGTTTGCTTAAAGTTTTCGTGTCAATAACATCTGATATTGACCTATTCTAGGTAAAGACCTGCTAAAATATGCCAGCAGTGTAGTAGACAATCAAAGAACAAACGGCTAACGTTAACTCCGCTAAACGAGAAGGTTTGTAATGCGTTCGTAAATCTTATGATATTTTCGTAACTCAATACCCAGAGAGCAAAATACGCCTATGGTTTAAAAATTTACACGTGAAAATTACTACCTACTTTCTGTGTTATTATGTAAATCTGATTGTTTCTATACTTTATAGCGTCTAGTAATCAACCACTGCCGATGATTGACAATATCGATAGTTACGTGTGAGCTCCAAGGCGGACCGTAGCCGACCGAGAGTAACTGCCACTGTCACCAAATTCGCAATAAAGTTCCATGCTTCACATCTGTATAAAAAAGTCTTGCAAATTACGAGACTCTCGCAAGGCGATGCAAGACATGATCTTGTAAGATCAAGCAAGAACAAGACTTTACGATACTCTTATTTTGTTTTGTAGTACAAAAAACACACGTCAAAAGTCTTGGATCCCCTGTATATAAAATGATTCGATTAAACCTACTGGTTTTTCTTAATATGGTAAAAAGTACATGTACTTAGGGGACAAAAAAGACAATAATAAATTGTAGACTATGAACCTTTACTGTATTACCAATGTTTTTATAAATCTGGTCAGTTTGGCAGTGTATTAAGTCAAGTGTTCCTTGAATTCTTGTACATTATAATGCCAAGACGTTAAATTTATGCGTTTACCCGAGCAAGAATGGCTGCTTTACATGATGCAGGACATTCTAATCATCAGATATCGAACATGTTGGGCAATCCTAGATCATCTGATGTACGAATAGTACACAGATATGAAGAATTTCATACAGTAGAAAACAAACCACATAGTGGACGTTCTCGAGTATCTAATGAAAGGGAGGATCGATATTTGGTGCAATATGCCCGGCGTAGATACCGCACATCTTAAGCTTCAGATCTCAGGGCCCACTTTCAAGGTACGTTTCGCCGTGTTATATCGACACCTACTATTCGAAAACGACTCCACAACGCAAATTTACGTGCTAGAAGACCATTACGGGTCCCCACTCTACTTCCAAGGCATCGTGCTGCCCGTCTCCAGTGGGCGACAGAGTATAGGGGTTGGCTCTTACGCCAGTGGCGGTGGGTTTTATTTACAGACGATACCAGAATTGGGCTGGTTACTGATGAAAATCGACAAAGAGTCTGGAAGGAACCAGGTCGTCAACAGCGACTTCATTTTCCCCGTGAAGTTGCTCCTTATGAAGAGGGTACCGTAATGTTTTGGGATGGAATAATGTTCAACCGCCACTCCCCATTAATTCGCATACCACAGAATATGACCAGTCAAATTTACATCGAACAAGTTATTACGCCCATTATCTACCTCCTATGTAATAGATTAGATTGGCCAGCCAACTCTCCTGACATGAATATCCTATTGAAAACATGTGGGATTTCGTTGCTAGAGCCATTCATAATCATATTCCTCCACCTCGGACTGCAGATGAGTTAGTCGTGGCGGCAGAAGAGGAATGAAAATAATATTCCGCAAGAGATAGTTAACCACTTGATTATCTCAATGCACAGACGATATGCTATCGGAACGTGGTGGAGGTCATACCGACTATTAGTGAAGTAGAGAACTTGCTTTGTTACTTCTTTTTGATTTAATAAATTTTTTCAAAAATGTCACACATTTGCTTAATCGAACATATTCTTTTCACAAAAAAAGATTCAGAAAACAATATAGTTTATAAACGTATTTGGTTTTTCTGACAAAAAGATTTCTTTAACAAGAAAGAGGGGGAGTCCAAGACTTTTGACGTTGTGTGTTGTATAGCAAATACTTATTGGCATACCTAAATAAATGATATTTATTATAATTAACTAAAAATTATTCTTGTCGAATTGTAAACAATTATTAACTATTTCCATAGTGTTACATATTATTTTTTGTTAGACAATACTAATATTATATAAAACCAACATCTTGATTAACTATTTTGACACAAGAGGTTATTTATTATTTAATCAAAAAATATTTTCAGTGTGGCAGAGATATTTAATTAAGTAAAACAGTAATAAAATAACGTCATAAATGAATAATTACAGACACATCTTACCCAACTAACATTTAAGCCTAATAGACTACTACACAAGAAAAATAATCCTGAATTGATCAAGATTTACTACTTTCTTCCATAAAAATAGTCTTCAATGTTACAAAATCTTATAATACCAAAATTTTAGTAAAAAATTTGTTAACTAAGAGTAATATAATGCCTTCCAAGTAAAATGAAATATATGTCAATTTATACAGTTCGATATTACATATTGTTTACCTATTCTATGTTTTCAAATGCTAACATTCCAATAACGTGTAAGAAGTTATAATTTACTAAATTTCGCCTAGAAATCTGTCTTCAATATAAGGATTTTTTTAATTATTACAATAGGTAAATATTTACATATTTATTACGAAATTGTAAAACTTATTTTGTCTTCAACTAGTAGTTAAAAATAAGGTAATAACTAGTTATTTTGCCCTATTAAATCCTTCAATAGGTTAAGTTCTATTTTTATTACAATATAATCCTATTTTCAACTTTGTTGATAACTTCTAAAGAATATTTGACCATTTCAATTAACCTAATAGAAATATTGTTCTATATTATGGTACAAATTTACTTGTTAATAATACTTCGACGTATGTGTGTCTTATAAAGGTCTTTTAGGGAACAAGCTTCTTGTTATATGTATTCCGACATATCTTCATGTAATAGCGCGTAGAAATTGTTTTGTGTTTTGGCAGTCTGCAGTGAAAACTAAGCCCTACACAATATTAGAAAGTTGTAAAAAACGAATTTAAGCCAACACTGCATATAATCAATCTAATGATAATATGTGGATAAACACTTCATATATAAGTATTCTTATGACTGTTATCGTGTCAGATGAATTCAGTAGTGCACGTGAATTGAAATTCGAATTGAATTCCGTTAGAAAATATTCATTTTGTTTTTGTTATTACGCATACATAATATTATTGGCTTTAATTTGAATTTTCAATCACAAATAAATCCATGAGTAGAATTTTATATGTAGGTACTAATTTAATTGGTAATAAATTACCGTGAAATATCTTCATTTGGAGTAAATTTCAACCACAAAGTTAATATTTTCCTGTGACGTCAACATTGGCATAGGCAATCTGCCCTATAGGTTAAAACTTACAGACAAATTGACTTCAACGTTGATTTTGTTTGAGCGTCCATGTTGTAACAAACACTAGATGTTTTGTTCATTATGTCTAATTGATTACTCATTAAAATTATGTTAATACAGATAATATTAGTTAATACATTTATGGCGAAAGATTATTAAACACATTTTATCACGAAGTACATTCAGTTTTTATTTTAGGTTATTTTTCAGTATAGTAATATTATTAAAAGCAATAGTAAAAATGTATATTTATAAGGCGCGTTATTTTTATGAAAGTTTGGTCATGACATTATACGAAAAATTTCCTGGGTTGTACAATTTGATGAACGGAAACCAAAAATACAGACTTTATTATATTAAAATCTAAATATCTATAAATATACTAACTCCTACTCTACTTGTAGCTTAGTAGCCTGACATAGGTAGTCTTTCGTTTTCTTCCTATCCCTGTTCGCTATTAGAATATATAAAATCAAACATATAATGTTGTCTCTCTCAAAAGTATGTCATATAAAGGGCATAATTAGGGTGTATTTTGGTAATAATGTCTTTTATATTTCGAAATTTTAACATAAAATTGGTCCGTATTTCTTTTAGGTACAATTATCTTATTGGAATAAAATTCTTGCCGACCAATTATTAACTTTCATATTACTTTAGTTTTTTTCCCCACATAAGGAAAAAGGCCAACGAATATAGGTAAACTTCCCTTATATGGAATTGGTCATGAAAAGTTTTTGACCAATTCTGAGGTCAAGTTAACGTAATTTTAACTTTAATTGTTTGTTGGGTAATGGTTATGTCACGTAATTTTTCGGTTTGTTACAAAGAGATATCGACCGTTTCAAACGACCATGAAAATTTCAGCTACAATTTAACTGTGCAAATTTGCAAACTTGGCTTTCATTTTTGGCGAGTACTTAAATAAAAGTTCGGCAGTTTGGGTAATTGTTTTCGCCCTGCTAGAGGTGAGGACCGAGGAATGGCCCCGCCATGGTCGATAAACAATCTAAATTTCCCGACGTCCTTGCATGTGTGAACACAACTTGTGTTCGTCCATGATAAGCCTGGGTTCATGTGGATGAAACGTAAACACTACCCATATAAATATTGGCTAAAATAGTTTCTTTGCCTCTTTAGATGAAGAAACCCTTTTCTTTTGTATATACAGAAAAATTATTGAGAGTTGAATAACTTAATAAGACCCACCAATAGGGTTGTCACACATTTTAGTTGATTAAAAAATATCTCATTAATTGAGAAAGGTGTTAATTTAATGATTTATATCATGTTTACCTAAGTGAATTGTGACAATAAACAAATGACATTGAACGTTTGAATAGGTGACATAAAATAATTTGCAATTGAATTGGCAATTTCGAAGATGCATTGTTTATTTTTGTCTTACAAGTGTATAATATATAGGTAAAAAAATATATAAGCTTATCTTTATCGCACTGACCCTGTTCTAGCCAGTCAAATTTGACATTTAGGTACACTACATGAGTTTTTCTTAATCCC
Organism: Monochamus saltuarius; assembly: GCA_025584915.1. Classification (NCBI taxonomy): domain Eukaryota; kingdom Metazoa; phylum Arthropoda; class Insecta; order Coleoptera; family Cerambycidae; genus Monochamus; species Monochamus saltuarius. Next base: position 11,658,120 of record CM046722.1, read on the forward strand.
ATATGTTCGGTTTGTTGATTTATACAAGGTGTTACAAAAAGACATGGTAATATTGCTGAAATCAATGAAAAATAAGTGGATTTTTTTTAATCAACGTATGTCCGAGAGCCAGTAATTTTTGAGGTACAGGGCGTGTAAGGTAATTCTAGAAAATCAAATTTTGGATGTAAATTTTTCAAAGCACAGAAAACAGAAACTAACAAATAATTTATTTAACATATCAATGGAAGAGAACGGTGCATTATTATTAATTAATTTAAATTTATTAAGAGCACCTTTTTTGAGTAAGATAAAGTTTTACATCTAAATCACGTGACTTAAAAGTAAAAAGTCTGTAGCGGGCCTAATAATGAATCTGTGACTCCTAGAGATCATTAACTAGGCATCAAAAATTTTTAGATTGTAGTTGTTTTATTGGCCGATTAATGATGATTTATTTTTTTGGATACTAAGATTTCAGCATTTGGCATTCTGAATTATAATGTACTTTTAGCTATTCTTAAATCAATAAATTTGCTTTAAAAGTTACCTAATAAATAGAAATTAGAGAGCAAAAGCACTTTCTCAGGTTTGCGGCTGTCTATCGGTCTCTGACGGTGTTCCGCATGGTTCAATACTTGGCCCGCTTGTATTTCCATTATATGCAAGTGAATTCAGGAGTATATTGTAGTATTCATCTATCGGCTAATGATACGCAAATGTACTCTACTGAGGTATAAATAGTAGAATATTATTGTTTTATAATATCATTATTAGATCAAACAAGTAAATTTTACCTAACTGAGACTTTGAGATCTAAAACTTCATCGCCCACAGCTGTCTCCTGTAGGTAACTGAACACTCGGTGGCATAATTTCGGAGTCAGTCCTGGGTCGTGTGGAAACCCCATCATAGTATGGGTCTTCCCCGAAGAGCTTTGTCCATAAGCTAGAACGCAAGAATGAAACCTCCTTTTCACAGATTGACCTATTACTTTCTCTATTTCTTCAAATATCTGAAAATAAGTTGCGATTAATTTTATTAAAACCATATAGGGATACTATATGTTTAATGTGTTATTATATTAAATAACTATTTTAGATATATTAAGCTCTAATGTTTAAACCTCTGAAACTTCCTAAACTAAACATTTAATTGAGAAAATCAAAACATCCCGCTCACGCGAGGCCAGCGACCAAATGCACATTAATTTGCTGGCATTCGAGAAGCATGTGTAACGTCTGTACCCGTATGATTTGACAACAAACGGACCAAAAAAACATCATGGGCAGCCGTACAAATCGCATGTTTACATTGTACGGCGACGCCTGCGAAATAGTTATGACTAGAATTTATCATTGCGATGCATATGAAAAGCGGAGGTTGGGGAGGTTTGTTGGGGTCCCGGTCATTAGTCGGTGACACTGTGGCGTGACTCGTTTTGTCAGTGTATTTCACGCGTTGCTGTCAGAAGCCACATCTAAAGAAAAACAATATAAACATCAAATTAATCGATTTGTTGGACGTTTTAATGATTCACACTATTAGCAGTAATAAAATGTGCCTGAAACGATTTTATTTGACTGGAGTGTAAAAGGTAGTCCAGCTTAATCATTATGTTCACTGTCGTCTATTGAAAACATTGTTACATGCATCGTGTAATAGAAGAAACTGAAAATAGTGTACTGTCGGAGAAATTTTTGGATAACAATAAACAAAACTACAGACAGGAAAAATAATAAAATAGGGTTAAGCCCCAATTTTAACGCTTGATAAGACAAAATATGTTTTGATAGGATATACGACTACAAAAGCCATTACCTTAATAAAATTTGCTGCTTTACGTTCAAAATCATTTTTGTTTTTCATTTCTCTTTAGCTAATTTCAAGATATATTTGGTAGATATACGTACAAGGAATTTTGGGATAGGCCACTATAAATATGATGAGCAATTTTATAAAATCTTTCCTATACCTATCTCTTACCATTTTTGCAATATTGGTCTTTAGGTCATTAGATTTTTAGCTCTTCATAACATAAGGGACATAATAATCTAGGCATCCGTTAACAGTCATATTCGTAATCAAAATCTATCTAACTATGAAATAATGAATAACAAGCAACAAGACGTTTTGGTAAAAAATAAGATTAAATTTATGTTAAATCTACTCGTATACCACAGAAAACTTCCTGCTATTCCGAATATAAACAAAATAATAAAAAAATAAAAATCTACCACAGAAAGCTCCCTGTTATTCCAGATATAAACAAAATAATAAAAAAATAACAATAAAATTGAAGAACGGGGTATTTTTTCATAGAGTTGTCTTTAAACTCCTAAAATTGCAGAATAAAATAAATTGGATAACAGAGGAGATACAGGGTGAAGTAAATGATTTTTTTGAGGAAACATCTAATGCCTTTTACAGTTGACGTATCGATTTCAAATTTGGGGTCGATGGGGTCTTGGGTATGCTAAATTTAAATATATACAGGATGAACCTTAAATAAGTACAAATATTTTAACTGCAGATGTAGTATGTTATACAGATGAGTCTAGTGATAGTTACTTTTAAAAGTTTCTAATATTTAGGGAAATATATATTTTTTTTATATAAAATACCCACATTTTGAGGGTCACTGATCAGATAGAACAGAGTACTGAAGTAACGTAATAAACCATATGACCATTGAAGGCGCCTACAGACACACGAACATTTCTTGAGATATGTACGCACGTACAAGTACGCGCGTACATGTACGTTTTATTCGAATTGCCTACACACGTTTTGATAATTTTCTATTCAATTTGCTAAAAACATGGCGACAGTGAGTAATAACGATTTAAATTTATTAGCAGTGGCGTGTGTGTGCATAATAAAAATCGATTTTCACATATAAATCTACTGGAAGAACTTCGTTTAGAACTGGATGATTATCGAAATTATCTTCGTAGGTATGGATGAAGATATAGGCTATGTATTACTTTTAAATTTAGTAACACCACTAATCCAGAAACAAGACACGTGCATGAGGTCTGCCATATTACCACATGAAAGATTAACAGTTACCCTGTGGAAGGAATTATGAAGATTTTAAATTTTCTAGTATCATCGCACCTCAATCGCTAAGTAAAATAATTCCAGAGATCTGCAATGCTATTTCGTTAAAAATTCCTTCGAATAATTCCTACTATACATTTTCTTGAGATATGTACTCGCGTACAAGTACGCGCGTACATATCCGTCGGTGTGTAGACAATATCTCTCTAAAATATCTGTCGAAGATGTATTCAGTCGCTGCTTGAATTTTTGTACGCGCGTACAAGTTGCACTTACATATCTTTCTGTGTTTAGCCAAAACGGACTTACGTATCGCTAATAATATCTGTGCGGTTCGTGTTGTCCACCCACGTGTTGTTTTTAATTTTAATCATGGCTGATAGTAGGAATTATTCGAAGGAATTTTTAACGAAATAGCATTGCAGATCTCCGGAATTATTTTACTTAGCGATTGAGGTGAGATGATACTAGAAAATTTCAAATATTTCATAATTCCAGAGGGTAACTGATAATCTTTCATGTGGTAATATGGCAGACCTCATGAACGTGTCTTGTTTCTGGATTAGTGTGTTACTAAATTTAAAAGTAATACATAGCTATCTTCATCCATTCGGAGATAATTTCGGTAATCATCCGGTTCTAAACGAAGTTCTTCCAGTAGATTTATATGTGAAAATCGATTACGCTGCAACAACCATTTTTTTACCCATTTACTTCGTGACCTTCGTTTATTTAATAATCGGTATTGTTTCTTTTTTATTATGCACACACACGCCACTGCTAATAAATTTAAATCGTGATTACTCACTGTCGCCATGTTTTTAGCAAATTGAATAGAAAATTATCAAAACGTGTGTAGGCAATTCGAATAAAACGTACATATCTCAAGAAATGTTCGTGTGTCTGTAGGCGCCTTTGAAGGTGAGGTTGCCATATCGTGTGTGTTTTGAGAGGGTCCCATTATTATCGCAAAAATTCGTATATAAGACATACTTTATTGGTAAGACAAAGGAGGTGGAGTTATATTTTTGTAATTATTTACATTAGTGGAAACTTCTCCAATCTTAATACAAAATTTGCTACCTCCCTATTTTCGAGGGCGCTGAACACGAATTACTTTTGTGCGGTCGAGCGCAGTTTTCGGATTTTCTTTTTTTAATTCTAACCTCTATGTATACCTACATTAGTTACATTAGGTTGAAGTTGCAATATAACGCATATTTATTTTGACAAATGTAACGTCAAAAACTGAAGATGACAGAGAGTTAGGTGTTGCAACTTTAACCTATAATGTAATGCATACATAGAGGTTACAGTTTAGACATTTTTTCCCAGCTAGATTCGACCGCATTTTAGATGTAGCACTCTCGACAATAGGGGGTAAGAATTTTTTTTTATTAAAATTGGATAGATTATTCCTAATGTAAATAATTACCTAAACTTTCTTGATGCCAAGACATTAGTGTAATACTGGCAACGCTATAAAGCATGAGTTAGTTCAATCTGTAATACTTATGACTCGTAAAAATCGGAATGTAGTCTGGTCAGCGGCCCTCAACAAGTTTTTTTTATTGAAAAAATCACGAAATTTATTTAAAATTTGACTTTTTTTATTTCTGATTTTCCACACATCATAATTCTTTTAATAGACAGAACTTATTTGTGGTTTAGTGCATCTGACTATTGAAAGAGTCGATTATCCTATGTTTTTATCTGAAAAACGTATACCTTGTTGAAGGCGTTAGAAGTTACCGTTTTTGAAATAATCCTGTTTGAAATATTTAGTGCACCGAGTAGAAACTGTTTTGGTTTCGGGTAAAGAGCCTTTTCTCCTGAAAATACAGCAAAATGTTACTTGAAAAAGTTATCCAGAATGATAAATTATATTGCATTTATTTCGGAACACCCTGTATTTGTAAAAACCAGGATGTCGTATTGGAAATGTCTGGTAAACCTAGCTAAGGTTCACTTTTCACCTGCAATAAAATAATACGCTGGTAAGCGTAGATATTTTAATATACAATAGTGTAACACAGTCAAATACTTCTTTCTTAGTGACGCTACTGACTTCCTATGTGAATTCCGAAGTCTAGATATTACGTGTAAATCATTTGATGCGTACATGATCCTGGGTGGAGTCCTCCTGGAAGCAGTAGTCGAAGGTAAATCTCCTGACGCGCTCCCGGCTGTCTCCCGCATTCTGTTCTGGTACCTGCAAGGCAGAGAGAGGACGGAATTAGATCAAAGGACTGCACGCAATACGTCAAATAAATATAAAGCGGGTATGAATTTGAATTAGATCGCCGCCAATAACGCGCCGCTCCCCGGGTTGGCAGGTTATGTTCCGAGCAATTTAGATTTGTAATGGAATTTGATGTTTTATTTATTCCAATTTATATTTTGTGGAAAATGTAGCGACGAGATATTTAGTTTCTGGAAGATATGCAGGTGTTGCGGATAGTTGTCTCTTTGTCGCCAACGTCGACAAGTCGGTATGTTTGCTGCCATATCAAAGTTAGACTCCATTCGGAATTTAATTTATAACCTTTCCTTTTTCTGGGATTAATCTGTATGACTGAAGCTAGAGTGTAGCAATATCAGTAACTTACGAGCATAAAGCACTATTGCTATTAGTTCGATTATAATAAAAGAAGATGCAAGTGCCAGTAAAAACATGTTAACCCTTATACTTGTTATATACAGTGATTTACAAAAATTTTTTGTAAAATCCTTATAATTTCCAAGAAAAACATTATTGAAGTTAATAGTAGTACTTTCAACCTTTAGGTCGCTGAGCTACTAGCGTCATCGGAATGCAGACGATTCCGAATATTCAAATCTGATTTTAGTATTAACATTTTTGCGATAGTATCTACATTAGTTGTGCAAGTGTCAAAAATGGCTTATGAATATAATAACGGGGAGTTGATGGATATCGCTTTACAGTGAAGTATGCTTTAACAGCTTCTCGTCTGTACTTGATTTCCCGGTAGAGATGTGCCAAATGCAGATACTTACGCGGTAATGCAACGTGGGCGTGCCACGGGAAATTTGCAGTCGAACCGTGGAAGAGATGGAGATCTAGGGCGTCCACACATTTTAGAGATTGTTGAAGAGAATCACCGAATATGTATCAGGCAAATCACTCAACAAGTACAAGGAATATCCCAATCAACAGTATGGAGTTTCATATACGAGGCTCAATTATATCGTGTACAACGTGTCCAAGCATTAATACCAAGGGATTATACCTTACGAATCCCTTACGAATTAGATTTTGTGAATGGTTGCTATACAACAAAATGCTCTAAATCCCAGATTTACAGCTAACAAGTTAATTACAGATGAAGCTAGTTATATTATCTATATTGGGAATGTTGAAAGTCTACACGCGATTCAACGGGATCATTTCCAACACTTTTCCTTAAATGTTTGGGCAGAGATTGTCAATTATTCATTGGACCATTCATGCTATCAAATCGAATGGATGGGGATTCTGTATTGCGATATCCTTTTAAATGGTCTGCCTGGACTTCCGCCTTTAGCTGGCGGACTGCGAATGTGGTTCTTGCACGATGGTGTTCCCCTCATCTTTGACAAAATGTTCTTACCTTAATGAAGTTCAAGGGTTACGATGGACGACGAGGATCGGTGCCATGACCGCCATGATCTCCTGATTTAAATCCTTTGGACTTTTTGTTGGGATATTTAAGTATATCGCATCGAAGTGGACACTATGGTCGATTTACGCGCACAACTTATGCGAGTTCAAAACGCACAGTAATCAGAAACGTGTGTTAGTTTGT